>OX420934.1:4818343-5418343 GCA_949091785.1 Polymixis lichenea
AGTAATGAATCGGAGTTAGAATATTCTGCGATTAACAAAATGTTTCTTTTTCTTTACATTTGCTTTCCTAAACTTAAAGTTCCTAAAGTATTAATTTATAAATTAGTGTGTTGATCAATAAAAAACTTACCTCAATGTAATTATGAGTTTTTCTTCTGGTAAAATACTATATCGCACAGCGTTTTTTAACCGACTTCAAAAAGGAGGAGGTTCTCAATTCGTCGGATCCTTTTTTTCTTTTTTTTATGTATATTCGCCGATTACTCGAAGATGGTGGGACCGATTTGGATTATTTTTTTATCTGCTACGAGTTATTTATTTATACATATGAGTTGATAAATTTCAAACTGCCATAAGTCCACTACATGCAAAATTTGGGAAATTAACGTTTTTAGTTTTACATTAGTGTTATGGAAAATAAATATATACTTTATTGTACACCACAAAAATACAGAACAAAAAAAAACAAAGAGATCATCATTTATGATCATCAGTTATTAATCTCCAAAAAACTAAAATCATGCACTTTTACCAACGCATATCAGCGGGAGATATGGATATAAACTACAATGGTCAAACTATAGAAAAAGTAAACAGTACAAAATTTTTAGGAATCATAATTGACAGCCAGTTAACTTGGAAGCCGCAAGCAGAAGATATATGCAAACGTTTAAGCACAGCCGCGTTTATGTTGCATAATCTATCAAAAAAAGTAAATTTACCGACAATATTAGTGGCTTACCATGGTCTAGTAATATCCATCTTAAGATTTGGTATAATATTTTGGGGGTACTGTAGTGAACGAGAAAGCATTTTCAAAGCTCAAAAGCGCTGCCTGAGAGCTATATTTCGTCTTAAAGTAACAGACAGTTGCGTACCAATATTCAAGTCTCATAAATTATTAACCTTCCCATGCATTTATATCCTTGAATTAGCAATATTTGTAATAACTAATCGAAGTCTATTTGCAACTTTAATAAAAACTAGAAAACGAAGTACAGCTATGAGATCTCAATACCAGAATCTATTATGCACGGGCGTGTTTAAAACTAGCTTAATGAAAAAAAATGTGATTTGTATGGCTCCTGTAGTCTATAATAAAATACCTGACCAAATTAAAAAATTACCGTTGCACAAATTTAAAAAACGTTTTATAGAATTCCTTGTAGATAAATGTTATTATTCTGTGCAGGATTTCTTAAATGATGATTTTTTGTAATATCTGTAGCCTCTACGTTGTATTAAATTTGCATGCTATATTAAGGCAGAATGTACATGGATCCTATTATATAATTGAACAACTTATTTTTTATGTACCTACATTCTAAGCAAATAAAGACCTATTCTATTCTATTCTATTCTATTCTATTCTATTCTATGATTAAAACCATGTCTATTAAGTCATCAAATGACTTAATGGACATTCTGAAGTAAAAAAAAAAATTTGGTTCCGAATTGCCTTAACTTAGGATACAAAATTATGTACTGGCTTTCAGTCAGCCTGTATGAAAAAATTGTGTAGACCCAATATCTCCGTCTTCTGTCGCGTCGTTTTTGCCGTCGGTAGGTACGTCCATCTTCGACTAATGTATAACTCTCAAGTCTGTAGTAACTGAACCACGGAAGCCGAGGCAACGCGCGTTTGACGCCTGATAAGCGCGCACCATGTGAACACTACAAAAATTTAACGCGCGTTCAACGCGAGTTGAGCGCTTGTCATCTGAAGGTACCCGACTTCCACCACCACATTTTGCTCAACGAAAAAGAAAATTTAAAGCAACGCACCAACAAGAAACCACAATGTTTAAAACCTTAATACAATTTCAATTAATTTGGTGTGATAGTCTATGATGCAACCAATGAAACAACGTAGGTATACTCATCATGTTGAATGATACCATGCACAATGAAAATGAAAGATCCAATAATAAAAGTGTCACAATAGCATCAAGTCAGTGCGTGATAGGAAACGGTCTTAGGTCTAATGAAGTAGATACCTTTATCCAAAGTAAGAGTATAAAAATAATAGTAAGTGCAGTGCACATAGCCAGTCAACCTGTACCACCGTCAGTGTGCACCACGGGCGCGTTGGATGCTGCCTTTACGAACTCGTACTCCGGGGTGACGGGCGACAGGGGCAGGCGGCCGGTGGTCTTCCAGGGTCCTCCCGCGAACAGGTTTCGGGTTGCTGATGGAGCGAAATGCTTCACTGCGTATCTGGAAGGTGATTATGTTGCTGTAGAACTTTGAAGACTTCGTGATGTACATCTGGATTGAGAGCCCATTTTTTAATCCTTGCGAAACGAAATAAGACTTATTGGGAAATTAGTAAAAAATAGTTAAAACCAAAGACGTAAATTCTTAAAACCGAAGGCCATGAATTTCTTAAACGTGAATTAAAACTGTTATGATTAAATAACTTGGGCTGTCAATCCAGACGCGTGCATAAAGTGGCATAGCCTAAATCTCAGAAACTTCTATCTCTGGGTTTTAATCATTTTCATTTAATGATTTTGTTAAGATTTTCTTAAATATTTTAAGAAATTCCTAAATCTGTAGTATTTATATGACATTACAGACTTACGGCGGTATATCTAGGTCCCTCGATTCATTCATGTCTTTATTGAAGAATCTGCAGAACAGTAATTTATCTGACGAAATATGAAATATTTAAATAAATACGACTTACGGATTTTACTAAGATACCTTTGTGAATTAGTTAAAAAGAAATAATGACACAAAAGTTAAAAAGTAAATGAAAGTAGATTTTTACTAAAATTACTGAACTGACAGCCCAATGTTTTCGGCTCTATTGACTAGGCTTAACCCTAGATTAACGCAAAAGTAGTTTTACTATTTTTTATTAAAATGTAGGTAACATATTATCGGCCATTCTTCTAAATGTCATACTTTATGAGAAAATTGGGTTTAATTTTTTTGTAGGAGAAAATTGAGTTTAATTTTTTTGTAGGAGAAAATTGAGTTTAATTTTTTTGTAGGAGAAAATTTCGTTGGGTGTATATGATTTTTTTTTTACTGATCAATATGTTTTTAATACTTGCATGATGTGTGTTTACTTTATACTTTCAAACATACCTGTGATCTAAAATTTGAAACTCACGTGGATCTCGAAAATTATCCCACAGGAACGTACAACCGAGATAAAAATATCCTATGTTTTAACCAGGTAATAATCTTTCTGAGTGCCAATATCATCCAAATTCGTTTAAACGTTGTTGCGTGATTGAGTAACAAACATCTAAACATACAGACTTTCACATTTACTTATATTAATTAGTAGGGTACGTGGGTGTTTCAAATTTTAGATCACACATATGTTTGAAAGTAAAAAGTAAATCCACATTATGCGTCTAACAACCAGGGACCGAATTACCGGTATTTTTTCTATAACGTTGCCGATTACCGTTATGTTAACCATAAAAAGTAACGATAATAATACCAATACCCAAAATCAGTTATTACCAGTATCGGTAAAAGTAACAATTCTTACTATTTCTAATCTTTTTCTTCCTATGATCTTTCGGTGTGTGCACAGAAACAAGCAGAAAATTAAAATAAACAGGCAAGGCCATCAATTCGAAAACTGAAACCGTGAACCTTCGGCGTGTATACAATATTGTTTTCGTGCTGCAGAAAATGATAATAAACAGGGTGGCAGGGCCATCAACGCGAAAACTGAAACCACGAATGACTAACTTCGGCGTGTATACAATATTGATGCCGATTCTCTTGTATACCGAACTAATTATATTCCACGCCTTTTCAATCGCGATTAAAAATAGTCAGATTTAGTATGAAAATCAATTTTTTTGGTGAAAAACGTCAAATTCAGAACAGCAAAATTGTCATTTGTACAAAATCAATAACTCAGTGCCATTTTAGTGCTGTCAAACTAAAATATAGTTAAGTTGTGTCAAACTCAAACTCAAAGCATTTATTTCAATTAAACCCTATAGAGGCACTTTTGAATTGTCAAAAAGTCGATCAGTTGGAAAGTTGAAGCTAGTTGCCCGTTCCAAAACGTAGATCTCTATGGAGAAGAACGGGCAAGAAACTCCACGGACACTCTTTTTTTTTTTTTGGTTGGGAAATCATCAAATAACTTCTCCCGCTCTGGGCGGAGCGGGAGGGCGTGTCAGACTTTTAAAAGGACACTCTTTTAAAAGTTGAATATTACAAAATCTTGGGAACATTATTCTTGTTGCTTCTGTAAGTGAGAACAATGTAAAAAAAAAAATTATAAACAATTCTAAATACAAGATATTATTTAATATTATTACATATTATTATTAATATTTTGATCGTATTTATTTTTTACAAGAAAGCGATACACCCGTGCTTCCTAGGGTGCGCCTGAGCGCGGAATGACAGACCGCGTTAAGAAAATGTATGAAAAAATTGGAGAGCCATCTTTATTTTTCTCCTAAATAAAAAAGTTATTTATTAAATTACAAAATATTTAGTTCATTGCTTACAGGACTATATAAGCTACAATTTCTTATTATTTTGGAGTGAAAATATACAGTTGATCTAACTATAATGGTTCCTATTCAGACCCCTTTGTTGTCATTTTCTGCGATTAACATGGTGGTTAAAACGGATTTGTGTGAAAATTTTGTATGGAGCTATACAATTTAAGTGGTGTCATTGTGGAGATGACTATATTATCTTTAATCTAAGACTATAATTGCCCCGCAGTTGTGATTCCTCTTCATGTAATTGGTACCAGAAAACCAGCGGTATTTGTAGAAAAATGTGATAGCGTCCTTAAGAAAAGTCAGTCTTCACTTTCAAAAAGCTTCGTTTTCTATTGGTTATTATGGAAAATGAGGATTTGACCTCATTATTGCTAAATAGACTGCGTTTACACTACACTTGAAGAGTGCAAGTTTGTAAAACTAGAATCTTTGGAAGAAGAATCTATACATACCCGGTAGGCGGTAGTTCTAGACAGTGTTGATTACTTTGTGAGATTTCGTTTGTTTTTGGTTGATTCGTTGCTTCAAGATGGTTCTTCCGTCCTGTTTTTATATTTCATTTGTCTTACCTTTGAGGGGGTTTTCTATAAAGGACATACGGTGCTCGATGCGAAGCAGCCTGGACGAGTCTGGTGTGAGACCACGGCCTCTGCAGGTTGACGCCCGGTCTGAACGGCGTGGGGAGTCGCAGTCTGTTGACCGAAGACATGCGGCTGATGTATACTGCCTGCGTCAGGGTGCAGAGAGCCAGGTAAATAATGTAGACCTGGAGTAAAGAAAGTTTTGTCATCAAAATAGGTTGTATCTGAAGCTAGTAGAGTGTTGTCGTTAGAATTTTCTTTCGGGTAGAAAACACCTATAGCGTACAGTTGGTGTTCTTTAGTTCTTTTAAAAAGATCTAACGGCAATTAAGAGAAAAAAGCCTTCAAGGATTTTCTACTTAAATGAGACATTCGTTCGAATTTCATCTTAACATTTTCTTCGGTACCTAAGTAGCTGTTAAAGTAACACTCCTACAATACGGTGCCACACACGTCAGTTTATAAATATACGCAATTACTCAGTTACAAGCAACGAGGCGACATTCCGTATATGTATGGCACCGGGGAAAGATGTCCGGCGACCGGCCCGGCTACAAGACGTGAAAATTGTTCCCAGTAAACGTTTACTTGGTAAGTGGTAGGGTTAACGATATAGCGGTCAAATAAAAGAAATGCCGACAGTAAACACCGGTCCCGTGGTACCCAACAGGTCACTACAATAAGATATTCTGATATGAGCAGAAGTGAAGCTTGGCGGATAAGGTATTTATTTTAAAACAGAGTTTGGTAAGACTTATTTTTTGTAAACATTCAAACAAAGCCATTTTGGCTCGAGGTAGGTGATTTCTAGGTAAAAAAAAAACAATTCCTGAAATTCCAACAAGATCGTAATCCATTCATCCCAGGTTTGGTGACTAAGAAACGCAAAAGTCCTGGAAACGGAACCAAAACAAAAAAAAATGACAAGATGATTCTGATGTTTGGGTTATGAATTTTCATCGTTTATTTTGTGTCATCATTTCAGCCGAAAGAAGTTCAATGCTGGACATAGGCCGCCACTTCGACCGGTTCTGTGCTTCCCGCGGATTTCTGCGGCCTTCGCCAGATTATTTTGGGTAATCAAATCAATCTTGAGGCTTATGCTAGAAAAAAAAAAAAAAATTTTACATCAACGCTCACTTACAACTGGACACAAGATCGTCCCAAAATCTTCAAGTTTCCCAGGCATAATGTATGTAATCACTTCACCCGTAGTTTATCAACGTGCTCGCGTATCTCGGCTACGTGCACAAATGTTTGCAGTGAAACTGTCACGGCTGGATGCGCGCGAAAACGAGCGATACTTATTTATATTTTAACATGAAACTGAATAATTCTTGAAACAAAAAATATTATGCTACTGCATAATATTTTTATGCTACTGCATAATATTTTTAGATATGTAGAACCATCGATAAAAAAAACATCGATATTTCATTAACATGTGTTATTTTAATGTTAGGTAATATATTTTATACATAAACCTTCTGAAATAAATTATCTAAATTGCGGTAGAAACCTCATAAAAACCGGTGTGTAGTTTAGAAGAGCAAAGCCGCCACACAGACAGACACAAAATACAATATTTATGTATACCTACAATATTTACAGATAAAGAAATATTAATATGACTACAGTAATAGGTATCGTTATTTAGTATTGGTGGGAATGTCGAACAGGTGACCGGCGTCACCGCATCGTGGTTAAACCCTGTACATAGTGCATAATGGACTGTGAATCTATTGCAGTGGCTCTTGACAGTGAAAAACAAAATTAGCGTAGCTGACTAAGGTAAACTACCCAGGTAAATTACCTATTTATCTCGTACCTACCTACATTGCGAAGTAGTGAACATTTGTATTGTATTTCCTTATATAGGTACATTCCCCACAATAATGACGCTTTAGCTACCTACATACAGCCCAGTGAATCTTATTTTCGTCCTAATTTCCACGTTTCTTCTAACACCTAATAGCTGGTTAGTTGGTTACAATCCAGATTGAATAACAGCGAATTATGTGGTATTTAGTAACATTTTTGATACCTCTCCACTAAGTCTCATAGGTAGAGTAAATTTATGATAATAGCTTAGATATTGATAGTCAGATACGCCATGAAGTGGTGGGAATATGTGTACTGGCTAATAATAATTTTGGAAATAAATGATTCAAATAAGACTTATGTCTCAATTCTGAAGTGGAGTTACCACTTTACTGCTATTCAATCATAGAGAATAAATATTACCTGAGTACCAGTAACCATTTTTTTCAAGCTCTAAATATTGTTCAATAACATGATTAGCATCCATTTAGCACAAAAGTGCATTAACATCTTTAATTACGACTGAAACTTACTAACGATGACATTAGGAATCCGGTAAACGTCTGAAGCCTACATAAAAAAGATCATTCTTCATCGTTCTATTAGGAAAATTCGCGTGAAACAGTCCTCAAGCGTGACATCACGCAATTTGTGATCGTCTGGACATGTTAATATAACTTTATTCGTTATTGCATCATTAGCGTTTTGTGTGGCTATTTTTCCTAGTTACTAAATCATCGACATTGAAGGAATAACTCCCTAACCGTAACGGCAAAGACATTTTTGTTTTATTGTAATAGGAATCCAGTAGAGTGTGTACGGGATTCCCAAATCTAAATTTTGTTCCGGGGTTTTTTTCCCGGTTACATGACCTGCCCATGAAAATACCTATATCCGGAGAAGTAAAAACTTTTTCAAAAAAAAAAAATCAACTGACTTCCAAAAAAACACTACAAAGTGAAAAATAACTTTATTTTGGGAAGTTGGTGACTTTGGATATTTTAATTTTTTGTCACCACCTTCCGAAATTAAAGTTATTTTTCACTTTGTAGTGTTTTTCGGAAGTCGGTTGTTCTTTTTTTTGGATTTTTTTTTATTTTTCACTTTTTAGTTATAGTACCTATCCCACTAATTCAAAATTTCATCATCCTTGGGGTCAAAACAATGCATATTTATGCGATAGCACCAATCGCGGTTTATTTACTGTTATTTTGTGAAGAGTTCCGTTGTCTGTCTCCGAAACGCATCATCAGATCTATATGAAATTGAAATGGGACCACACGGAAAGCACTAACTTTCAAATAAAAAAAAAACGGAATCATCAAAATCGGTCTACCCAGTCGAAACTCATGAGGTAGCAAACATAAAAAAAAACGAATTGAGAACCTCCTCCTTTTTTTGAAGTTGGTTAAACTACATTTAAATAATATCAAGAAGCTAAAAGTTACAATTGCTTTCTTTTAAGAAAATCGGGTCTTCAGTATGTTCCTGAATAAAGTCCACAAACGAAAATGGGTGAAACTAGACGATTATTCAACGACAAAAATGTTGGGAAAAAACACAAAACAATTACAGGTAAGTTCTTAATAAATTAAATAGCATAGATTTTTTTGCTTTTTATTGCATATTAAATATATATATTTAAAATATAATAACCTAAAATGAATTGAATGATTTTAGTTAAAATAAAAACAATCACGGCTGAATTATCAATGTTGCACGGAAAATAAAACGGGGTCTCGTTTTATTTTCCGTGCATAACAAACACTCATCAAGTAAAAAAACTTATTACATTTCTTTTTGTTAATTAATAATGGTCTAGTTTCACCCATTTTCGTTTGTGCACTTTATCCACGGACACACTGTATGCCAGCTCATTCTATAAAAATCAACTACAAAATACGGACCTCTTTCTTCCGAACCGTTACAGTTGTCCAGGAACCAAGGTAACTTGTTATAGGACCGGTCGTAGCTACATTGTTGTAATGTTGAGAACACGATCTTAGGTCTATTAATATAGGGAAGGGCATAAAGGTGGCTGGTTTAGTCGCTTGATTTATTTTATAACGGTAGAAATTTATATTATTATGATATCTACCTACTTCCAAACGACTAAACCATTCCTATCGGAAACAGGAAAACTTTAATAGTTTTTAAAAGACATTCGTCGTTCCTGTCAATAATCTATTTGCTTTTTGCTTCTATTAAGAATACTCACTTTTTATAATTGTACAGCCTTTTCCAAATAAGGTCATCTTTTCCCGAAAACTGAGCTTGGCTCCAAATGTCATACCCACTTGTCCGGACTTTTTTATAGTTAACCAGCTCGGCTAGCCCGTAACGTGATGTTAAATAGCTTATAATCTTTCTTAAAAATTGCGCTATCAAATGGAAGAAGATTTTTTCGAAACAGACTGGTAGTTCCAGAGATTGCTTCCTACAAACAAACTCACAAACATTCAAACTTTACCTCTTTATAATTCGAGTAGATTAAGTACTTAAATACTACCAACGGTGAAGTGGTTTTGAAGCAGCGTGGAGTTTCGATCTCACGCCTCACGCTCGCTATTTCGTAGCCCAAACCTACCTAACCTTTGAATTATTCCTGCTAAATACCTTCTTATCCTATCCCACGATAACCATCAACCATGTCTCAAATGTCAAGATCTCGAGGAAATCCTAGTTTTACCAGCTTCCTATGATTATCTTAGCATAATGCAAGCTTGTGACGTTCACAATCTATCATTTTGTTCCGATGTTTTCTCGATAATGGGCAAATTGCTTGTTTGTGGGGTAAATCAATGGCATTTAAAGTCTTGGCACGGTAGAATCACTATCGCAGTGTTTCTTTAAGCTTTATTAGCGTTCATTCAGAGGTGTGGTGAGATTAAAGTTAAATGACTGATAGCAAACCAACCAGTAGATTTATCAACGTTTCGCGTGCATCGTCAATATCTGCCTAGCTTTTTTCCAACTATGTTAGGGTGTTTTTTAGCGGGTTTTTCTGCGCGCATACGCATACTTTGCTATTTTACAAAGGAGGTAGTAGCCAATTTGGGCTAGTCGCTAGGATACCTAGCCATCTAAACTTGACATTATGCATTGTATTGCCTATTTCAAACTATTCACTGAATTATTTCTCGACATGGTAAACCTGTATTGTTTGATTGAATGTGTTGATATTGTATAATGAATGAGTCTTTATCAATATAACTTAAACTGTTTGCATGCCCTAGTTAAGGTAGTTAGTATAAGGATCATTTTAAACTGAACATCTGTATCATGTACCTACTTCCTGTGCAAATAAAGAACTATTCTATTTTATTCTATTCTAAACTACGCCTAACTTCGTTTAGTAGTCTAGTAAAGAAAGATACCGCTTCAAACACTGAGTGCCAAGTAGGCATCCTACAAAGACTTGAGATTAAGAATGTAACCAGCGACACAGAATACAAAATGTTAGATATAGGAAACAAGCAGCTGCAGGCAATGGGTAGCTAGTGCCGATTTCTGAAACCTGCACACTGTTTTAATGATTGATATCATTGAAAGTAACTATGATTAATTTCTTGCATTTTTTTTAAACCACTTGTAAGTGTTGCACCAGTAGGCATAAAGTCTAATCAACACAAACATTTGCTAATCAATCTTAAAATAACGTTAACTGCTGTGATGGACCGACTTATATTAGGTACAACAGTCAATTGTGTTATTAGCCATTAAAGTCCCACTACTGGGCGAAGAACTCCCTACTCTTTTACCACCTCTCTCTATCAAGAGCTGTCAAAGACCAATGTTTATTAAAAGAGTCCATATATATCCCGCCATCTCCGTCTGGGCCTGCCGCGATGTCGCAGTTTCGTCCATTGATCGTCTGACATACGGCAGATGTGTCCAGCCCAATTACTTTCCGAGTGATATCAGTTATTTAAGTAATGGAACGAATTACTGTATTCTTATTTTGATAATTTTTGTGTTTATTTTCTTTCAGAATGAAAGAGAGAGATGAAATGGTTGCTAGAGGTTTTTCAAATGTACTGTAGTTGTCTACGAGACTAAACATTCTTGACCATTTACCGACTTTGGCTTCATAGTAGGTATAATTTTCCATTTTTCGGCAATGAGCTGTAGTGTTAGTTGGTACTAGAACAATAACAGAACTCGTGCAATTGAGGTGCAGTGACGTGCAGTAAATAAAGCAGAACGCTAACGGTGTGCAGTATGCAGTGTCCACAGTCTAATAGCCACGGAGCCGCTGCACTCGGAGAAAAGTGGCCAGCCATGTTAACATTATGTTGCACTCAAGTGTTGCTTTCAATATGGAATTATTCTTATTATCATCTCAATGATTACCTTAACTATTTAAAGAATACCTATGTAAATACTAATTTGAGGTGCGTTATAGAAATTGTAGATCCATGCAGGTTTTGGTTAAATTATGAAGCATGATTTGTCATAGTCATATTTTTTTCTTTCACGGTTCATTTTCATAACAGGATAGGGCGATAAGTAATCTGAAAGATTTTCGTTCATAGTATTTTAACGCAGGTCCTGAAAGTAGTTTATTCAGAACCAATTGCTGAAACGGTCTCAGAATATAAAAAATTTGAAAACATTCAAAGTCTACCCAATTATAAGTTTAGTTGAACCAGAAATTTGTTCATCCAACTTAAATGATGATAAAAAGCAGCACTAAGACTGAAGTAACTAGTGGGTATTTAATGGCTATTTGCACTAATAGGTTATTTAATTAATTTACCGCGGTGCAGATAATTTATGTCGACATTACATGTGGGAACGATAACGTCATTTATCTTACATTTCCCTCGATTAAGTTTTTAAGCTCAAGCACAATTAGGTATGTGATTATCTTATATCCTCTAGGTCAGCGATATCTAAGCACTTCTGTAAAAGACCCCACGAACATAACTTTTACAAGATTTCATGGGCTTTTTCCGGTTTGTTGAAGTCTTCTACTTAAATAAACAAGAAAGAAACCTACCCTTAAAAAACCTTAAACCTTCCCTTTTAATTAAATGAATCTCGACCTTTCTTTGAGTTTTTTCCTAGTCCTATCCCAAATATGTTGGGGTCGGCTTCCATTCTAACCGGATGCAGCTGTATACCAGTATTTCACATGGAACGACTGCCTATCTGACCTCCTCAACCCAGTTAGACTGACAGACTCAGACTTTCGGGCTTCTGACGTCCCGTAACGACTGTCAAAGATCTAGGAATGACAGCCGGGAACAACGGTTTCACATTCTCTCCGAGACACGGAGGGATATTCGTATGTAAAGATGGCCACCCATCCACGGGCCAACCGCAGTATGCGTAGATTAACCTGATCGGTTGACCCGTGTGGCTTGTATTACTTAAACATAAAGCCCTCTTCTTTCCTAGTGTGCCTTTAAATTATAACCTCGCTGTTCTCTGGGGGTGCGTTAATATGGATTCCATGAGTGGCATATCCGGCTCGGTCTGACCAGTCAGCCCCGATCACACCTTACTGACTGGCTAATATTTTTACCACCGCATGAGTTATTATTTTCATATAAATACTTGGTGGTACGAGGCAAGTGTTTTTTTAATAACAATACCAGCTTCAATTCTTTGAATAACAAAAGTAAAAGCGACAAAGAAGCAATAATGTTCAGTTTAAATGCGCGGATGACACCCGCCAGCCATTGACGACTGTCATTACCGCCTGAAGTGAAATCTAGACTGGTCAGTCTAGTCACAGTAACTACTACTTCTTTCTAATACTGCGTATATACTTATGTGTTAAATTGTAAGGCGTAAGAGCAGATTACTGCTATCATATCAATACTCCTGCAGCTGCATCATACAAACTTAACTGAAGAGAAAAATAGCGCAATTGTAGTTGTGTGAACATCGTTTGCTCGGGGTAGCGCTTTCCATTCCCACTTTGGGTTGCCTTTGTAAAAATGAAATGATATTGCTTTTAAATTATTGGTGACAGTTTAGTTGACAAATTGGCAATCGGGGGGCATTGCAATTCAATATAGGGCATGATCCTAGTGAACTGATATATAAGAGGCTCTTTCGATTTCCGGATTGTCTAGATAGCTGATCTAAACGAAAAAAAAATGGAAGGGTTTTAATTTGTTGTGTGTGTGATTTGTCTAATATTTACAATAATAATTGCAGTAGGTATAGGGCACCGCCAATCATCGTATAGATCTACCACCAACTGTTTATTCCGTCAGTCACCTAACCGCTATTGAAATTAGTCTGTAGTCAAAACTCAAAGCAGTTGCTATGGAACAACGTGATAAGTTAGTTTTGTCTTTCAGAAAACCATTAAAACAGTAATACAAATAAAAAACAAGCTTAACCAGTTAACTTGCTGGAAATTCGCGCGAAAATAAGCGCCTGCACCGATTTGAAGCACGTCTCCAAGGGCGCAATCTGGCCTTGGTAATGGACCTGTCAATCCTGCTATCAGAGCTATGCTAATACAATTTCTTCTGTCCAGATATACATTGCGTTGTAATTGACAGATTATGAAGCTGTGTCCGTAAGCGGATTCTTGTCTGAACTCCTGCTATTGGTTAAGAAAATTGTGAACGTGATTTAGATTTTACATAAGCATATCAAATCATATCAAAAGTCAT
The DNA here is from genome assembly GCA_949091785.1 of Polymixis lichenea. Taxonomy (NCBI): domain Eukaryota; kingdom Metazoa; phylum Arthropoda; class Insecta; order Lepidoptera; family Noctuidae; genus Polymixis; species Polymixis lichenea. The sequence continues at coordinate 4,831,883 of OX420934.1, forward strand.
TTATTCAACCTAGGCTGAGAGTCAGCACTTTTGAACGTCAAAATTACATAAGGCAGTCCCTCGAAACGCCCGCCCTTCACCACTTCCTAGTGATTTAGCTGGGAAGAAGAAGTGGCGCAACAAACTCCCCAGCAGCACAACTGTCTGTTAAGTTGGAAGAACTTGATTCTATACAATAATAGGTAAGTAATTAACATTCAACAATAAACGAAAATTTCATTAATAAAAAATTTAAATAAAAATGGTTTATGCAGTCAAGTTAAATAAACAATGATATGAAGTAATTCATATGACCTGTCAGTAGTTAAGCTAATTCTGGTGAAAGAACACAAACGTTGTCTTGAGTTAATCACAGCGACCAACAATTCTTATCGTTTAAGTAGTCGTTGATACAAAGACTTGATTTTACTTTAGCTTTAAACGCATTAGAATGTAAATCTAGCAAAGAAGAGGGAAGCTTGTTATAAAAGGTTATACCAAGCCCAACAAATGAGTTGTGAACTTTATGAAGCCGGTGAACGGGAGCACCTAGTTTGTCCTTATTTCTAGTATTAATATTATGAATATCACTATTTTTAGTGTATAAGTGTATATTTTGCCTAAAATATTAGATTCAGATTAAGATGATTTATTTGTAAACATAGGTTACAGATACACAAATAAAAATTATAGAAAGAGCTAGTGTTGGATAAATTCATATAAAATATGCCCCTGACAATTAGTAAAATTTTAAATAAAAACTACAATGTCAAAAAAGTACGAAAATAATTAAATATTTAACAGATGTCAAAAAAAAAACAATTAAGATAAAACAGAAATGTCAAAAAATTTAATAAAAAATAGGTTAATGTCAGTTAATCAAATTAATACAGGAATGTCAAACAATGCATACTGAAGGAGGAATGATAGAACTGTCATCCAAATAGTCTTTTATTGAGTAGTATCATTTATCAATTAAAATCTTCATAAGTACACTTTTGAATTTGTCCAGATTTAATTATTTTAAAGCGTCAGGCAGCTTGTTAAGTATTTTTGTGGCCATACATAAAGTACTTTTATTCATTAGGGCTGTTCTGCCATGTGTTATTTCGAGTTCTAATTTATTTTTGTCACGTAACTTCCTATAGTAGCTTTTGGAAGCTATTTTGTATTGCGAGATGTGTGTTTTGACAAATATATTCGTCTCGTAGATAGGGTAACAATGTTTAGCCTTTTTAAAGAACGGTTGACAACTGTCGGTGCTTTTTGGGCCACACATAGATCTGATACATTTTTTTTGAGTTCTTAATACATAAGATGTTAGCAAAGATGAATTGCGATGCCACCGTGAGAATAACAATATCTTTAAAAAATTCTCTCAGAGAAACTCTAGCACCTTGTTGGTAAATTGCACGAACAGCTTGTTTTTGAAGAACAAAAATATTTTGAACTTCAGCGGCTTTGCCCCACAGCAGAATGTCGAACCGAGCTCTATCAACGTCAGTGTATTGTCTTACTTTCCTGAAGGCGTAGGCGGCCGAACTGATCCTTCCCGCTAGGCTTGATATATGTGATCCCCACTGAAGTTTGGCATCTACTGTTATGCCCAGAAAAACTGCCGAGTCTACAGTTGCAAGCACCTCATTATCTAAGACGAAGACGAAGTTGGGTCCCAGATTTCTTACATTCGGTAAAGCGAACTTTATACATTTAGTTTTCTTGGCATTGAGAACTAGATTATTCGTGGTGAACCTTTTGCGTAACAGTTGAGAGTGCACTGTTTTCGTCGTCAAAATCTGGTCTATTCCTGTCTACTTTAAAGATAAGAGAGGTATCATCAGCAACCAGTACAACGTCACAGATACTCTTTAAATAGAATGGTAAATCATTAATGTACACTAAGAATAAAAATGGACCCAGTATTGAGACTTGAGGTACACCTAACTGGACTGGTAGCCCGGAAGATTTCACACCATTATTATCTACACATTGGTGCATAAGTCAAGTTAGAAGAAATTAGATTGATAATTATTTGTCCTAAAACCATAAATGAACCATACCATGGAACCATTTATTTTATTTGTATTTAATTTAAAATTAACTGACATAGTTTTTCGTGTAGCGCTGCTGAGTAAGTTACTGATAGATTACTGATAGAATCGTCAATTTTCTGTAATCGTAACATAGATCTCGAAGTAATGAAACAATATATGGTCTATATAATTTATACTTCCCACGTGTTGATATCGACAACGATTCTAAATAGTAGATATACACTTAAGTAGGTGCCTAGGTATTTTGCGGTTTTTGTAAGTAAACAAAAACCGCAAAATGTAACGTAAAAAACTTTTTTGTCAAACCGTCTTGATCTCGAGGTAAACTGAAGTTAAGAATTTAGGCACTCGTTGTTTACGCCTAATATTTTGCAGCTAGGAATAATCTAAAAAACTAAGACTATGTAATTACAAAAAATACAAACCTTCATAATATCGAAGTTTTTCACAAGTCACACAAAACACTTCGTCCAGGCACTAACTATGCAATTACGGTCACAATATCGTTTTCACTAATTCAAAACCCACGATTTTCAACTTGCAAAACTGGAATTAATTGGCATAACAGTACCAACAGCTCTGGTCTGCCGTCAGTTGGTAGTGGATCGCGAAATAGGTCACCTCTAGTCTTTATACCAACCCCCACTAGCGGTTACTTCGGCTTGCCATCTTGAACAGTTAGTAAAATAGTCGCAGTAAATTACTAGTTGCTATACTTCCTCCATCATGGGGCTACTACGGACTTTAAAATATTTGGTAGGAATCTATTGAAAAGAGGTATTGAACGAAAAAAACTCGATTCATTAATGAAAACTGTTTTTAAAGTTGAGAAATGTTTTGTAAATTGGGTGTGGCAAAAGGGTTTAAAGTGATGTTTTTAAATGATTATCTAATAATAAATTAATAACTATAATTAATGTACAGGCTGGCCAGTTTACAGTGGTACAAAATGTTTCCAAGAGTTGTTCCGAATTGCTTCCATGTACAGCGATTATTTATAGTTAGGAGAAAACTTCGTTCAAAGGAAAACATTTTGTTTGACGAAGTCCGTTCCAGGTTTTCAGTCCCTAAAATTTATAAGGAGCATCATGTTGTGAAGAATTCTAGTTTTTCTTATGGTTTGCCTTTATCGTATTTTCATTTCCTGAAATTATTAATAAAAGAAGAAAGATTTTGCCAAAATTGAGCACCCACAAAAAATGTGATATAAGGTCGTTTAAATACATTTTGAGTTCACTTCGGATCTTTAGTGGTTTTAGCAACGCCACGACCCGTAAGAGTTTTTAAAACTACTGGAACATACCGCCGTAATCTTTTTATTAAATCCTTGGGGATAGGAAAACTGGAACGTTTGTCGAACAAAGGCGTTCCATTTGAGCTTAGTTTCCTCGTAAACTATAAATAACGATTATGTAGGTTAAAATATAAGGTTCACTTAGCGAGAAGCTCGCAAAAAAATCGTTTTGGGCTACTGTAATCGGCCCACTCTGTATAGTAATTTGTTCTTGAATTCAGAGTCAGCCCATGGAATTTACACAGTTATGGTATCTACGAGATTTTTTCTACTGACCTTTTCGTACAATTATTATGAAAACAATTTAGTTTTGAAGTTTAAAATAGCAATAACGTTTTGTGTGGCGTTTTGTTCTCTTTGTTAAAGTTTACTAAATTATTTTGTAACTTTTTATGTCTACCTATTGGTAAAATATGGCTGACCCTATGCCCTATACCGTCAATGGATGATACTGAACCTAAACCCTAACGTATAGGTTCAGTACCCATATTTGGAAAATAAAATATCTTTATCTTTAAGTTCTGTACACCGTGATTATCTTTAAGTTCTATACACCGTGACATTTTAATCGTCTTACAACGGCAGCCCACTTCATGTATCCGATGACTACTACTCATTTATTAAAAAAATATATATATTTTCGAAAATAAATATGCATAATAAAAAATATTGGAAATATCATTCACAAAGACGCATGACGTAGTTTGAAACACTCGGATAAGGAGATGGAATTAATGATGCAATGTAATGGTTGGTAGGTAGATATCTTCTACCGTTTTATACGGAAACATTATTAACAGGAAGGGTCTTTCATATTTCTAAAGCATTATTTATTTTTCTTTGTACCTATTATCTTCATTAATGGTAATAATGTTTTAATCGCACCAAGAGGTATTTTATAAGGGACACATTGAGTGGATCACCTTTGTAAGACGACTAAAATGTCACGGTGTATATTCTGGATTTAGTTTTTATTCTTACATTTAGGTTCTTGTTTTAATAAAAAATGTCATTGGTAGCCTCTACACCATATTAGGTTGTTATGGAACTTTGCCATCGTAAACTCAATTTGGCAAAAAACATATACGTACTTAAAAAGACACATGCACTTTCTAAAAACATTTTAGAAAAGAAATAAAAACTTTTGATCCAATAATATTAAATAAGTAATAATTTCTCGTGACATTTTTCATTCATTTCAATTTCAGTCATCCAGTTAAACTTCGTGTGTAATAAACACTTTGTTTCAAATTAAACAAGATTATTGTCAGCATATAACGATAGTGAGACATTTGATTCATTGTTAAGATTTTGTGATTAAATACTTAATACATTTTTGTTCAACGGAGGAATTAATGATGTTCAATAAATAGGAGTACATTAACCAAGTATTAACAAATTATATCATCCATGTATTAGAGAGCGCGTTTTTCATCGACGCGCGAGTCAGCGACTCTTGCGCACGCCAACTGGAAATCGTCGCCGCTGACCGGTGACAGCGCGCAGTATTTTCACACTAGTTTTTACTTTTGTTGCGAATAGGTTATTCAGGTTTAGATGCCTACGACTCTTCAGATAGTGGGTGGATAGAGGTGCAAGTAGGTAGCTAAGTGTTAGCATGTAGATTTATTTTTCACTTTAAGGCCAAATTAAGGGCACTGTGATTCCCATTCAAAATCTTAAATTACCCTGTAAAGAATAGCTGTGGATAGCAGTCATAAATAACAGCCGGTGCCTCGCCTGTGAACTTGATGTGAAACCGGCTTGAACTGTGGACAGAAAATAGTTTACAAATCCCGAAAATGTTACGTAATTCTCAAGGGTCAGCAGATTCCGTAGGCTTTAACAAATTATTATTATAATTTTAGAACCTATAGGGTGCAATACATACACAAGAGTCTTGTTTTGTTATTTTTAGTTTCCTTTGTTCATTTAATTAATTCCACCCTGACTCTTTAGATACGTTTGCCATCAGTTTGTAATTATCTAAGTTGTAATCTGTTGAAAATTTAGTGAAAATTTAGGATATTTGTTATGTTATTTTTGTATATTTTAGTAAACTATTGATTACATCTTTCCAAAAATCAAATAATTTATTGTTTTTTAAATAATGTTGACTAACTGAGATCTAACACAATACCTGCAAACTTAATCTAAATATTGCTTTTGCAAAATACATACTACAACATAGCATCATGCCTATAATCCTGAAGGGTTGGGCTGAGGTGTAGCCACACAATACAATATACACGTATTGATTTATACTTTTTTGGTTTCTGTCACTAACGAGTTGCGAAAGGGGTCCAGCAAAACACCAGGTACCTGCACGGCCTGCTATATTTGTTGAGCTAAACCCCTTCGCATCGCAGCAACTATGTGGCGCTCTGTCTTGCTTATTTTTTTCTATATGATTTATCAGTCAGTGTCTCTTTATCTGAAGACATTCTCTTTCCACTCGATAACGATGGAAGAGGAATCGATAAAGCGCATAGTTGCACCAGTAGTCTAAGGAAATATTATAAACCACGAGTGTATTAAATGCTTCCCTTCGCGAGACGGCTTTTACAACTTCCGTGTAGCTGGAAAAGTTATTTGATAATAATGATTTGTGGCAATGTTCAGAGTAGTAGCCTGTCTGCAGCTCGCCAACCGTGTTCATGTCTAAAAGGCGTTGATTAAAGCCTGCGAGAGCGGTCGTTTGTGGTTATTTGTCGCATAACTTCAAATAATTTATGTCTTTGAGGCTTCCGACATTTCCGAGTGTACAGCGAATGTTTAACAATACATAAATATCAATCTGCCTAACCTTTTCCCAATTATGTTGTGGTCTGCTTCCAGTCTAACCGAATGCAGCTGAATACCAGTATTTTACAAGGAGTGACTGCTTATCTGACCTCCACAACCCAGTTATTGGGTAATACGATACCTATTGGGAAGTCTGGTTGTCAGACTTTCGGGCCTCTAGTGACCTGTAACGAATGTCAAAGATTCACGAATTACAGCCGGGACCGACAGCTTAACGTGCTTTCCGAGGCACGTGGTATGTAAAGATGATCACCCATACACGGATCAACCGCGGCAAGAGAAGCTTAACACAACCTAATCGATCGACCCGTGCGGGTGTTAGTACTTAGCCAGAAACCCATACAACATACCACATAACAATAAATAATAAATGAAAATGATTATTCCTTTAATAGAAGCATTTTATCAATATACTTGCCAGCCTGTTATAGGCTTCTTTAAAAAAAATGTAACGTCCCAAAAAGGGAGATTCAAATATATTTTTTTACAGGGCCTTTCCATAATGTATTGGCCTTTATCTATCAGTTCAAACTCCCACAGAAAGTGTCAATCGATCTTAAGGTAGACAACCTCCTTTAATTGCTGCCCCAGCACCTCAATCATTCTGAAAGTGAGCGTAATGAAGCTCGACGCACCAGGAAGGCGAGTGCTCAGCCTTATGTAAACTTATAGCGTTTTATTTCATTTCATGGGGTTCCTCTTCCGTCATTACCATTGTGAAGGTGTTAACTGTGGAAGGAGCTAAGAAAGATAAAATTTCTGCAGATGTGGGAGCGATAGAAAAATAACAGGCTTGATTGTTATTTTCTTGTAAGATTTTGTGATTGTTGCACCGTCATTACGAAGTGCTTGTGTACTTAGTGCTTTTCTGGACAATGCTATAGCTTGGAGCTAGAATACCTAGACTAAATCGAAAGCTTCTGTTATTAATTTGAATTTATTTTAAATATATTTTTTTGTGACCACCAGTGGGCTCTCAACCTAGTTCAAGTTTTTGAAAATAATAGTTTTTCAGATGGACTACGCACTAGGTCGTTTTGTTTCAATAGGGCCAGCATCCAGTTTAGGTGTAGCTAAGCATCTAACAGATTCCTTTTTATGCGGTTTGGGACATGTAGTAATAGTAGGTAACAATAACAACATATCATAACTGAAATTGACATTCGCAGGTAGGAGTTTGGTGAGAGCGCATTTAAACTTTGTAGCTAGCACCACAAAATAGGTAACGGTATTAACTCTAGGAGCAACTTCATCATCATCGTCATCATTATAGCCAAAAGACTCTGCTGGACATGGTCTCCCCCAAGCACCGCCACGTCGACCGGGTGTGCTTGCCGCATGCAGCGCCTTCATGTAGATGTAAAGCAAAAGTGTGTTACTGTGTAAAGCAAATGTAGGTATCGAAACATGCTACTTACATTTGTTTTACCGACTTTCATAGTTTCAACCAATATTCTTGTTGCATTTGTGTTTTTTTTTCCTAAAGGGGGCAGACCCATGATTTTAAACTTGGGTCTGCCTTAACCTCAAAAACTTATCGCTAAATATTGAGTTTCCAAACGATATGCAATACCTAATAGGATCGATACAGGGTGGCGGGAACATAGACGCACTTCCTGTTACCATCGATTCAGTACCTAAATGATTCTAAGCTCCCCGTGTTGAAGTTTTTCGTCGGTTGTCGTGTATGTGTTCCACACATAGGCACTGTATTTTAACAAGTCAGTTTCTTAGTCACGTCTCAAGAAATTGACCGTAAATTCAATCTACTGCTAAAAGGAAGTAAGCCACAACGCTTGATTATTAATTTGTGATCATGGTTAATTTCCTCCATAATACCGGATGGCTAGGTTCTATCAGAGTAACGATCGTGGTGTCAGAGCACGCAACCATTTAAGTGTAGTTCCTCGAAGATATTGATATCTACCTAGTTATTTATAAAATTATGTTAGAAGGAATCAAAACATGCGCATGATCATGATTGATAGACTAGATAGTTGCTATAATAGAGTAGGTAAAGTTTTTTGTTTAGGTACTGACTCATGTGTCTAAGCAGCACATTTAACTACCGCCTTTTCTTCAAGAGTTTGTATTATGCCGACATCATTGATTATATTTTGTATTGTGAGTGTTATACACAGCAGAAGGCTCATGTAAAAAAAAAAAGATTTTCGTTACAATGTAAGCCTTTATAAAAATCTGTCTAGGTGCACTTTATTTAGGACTCGCAAATATTGTATTGTGCTTAAACGTTTCGAATCGTCATTCGTGGATCCTTGATATTGTTACGGGTCGTCAGAAGCCCGAAAGTCTGACAACCAGTCTTACCAAGGGGTATCGTGTTACCCAGGAGGAGGTCAGATAGGCAGTCGCTCCATGTAAAATGCTGGTATTTAGCAGTAGACTGGAAGCCGACCCCAACATGGTTGGGAAAAGACTAGGCAGATGATGACCTAAACGTTTCGAAGTAGAGGATTGAACTCAACTTCACGCCCAAAACTTCCTGCGGTCAGTAATAGGTAAAGATGTAAGTATCTAGTAGATTAGCAGTCAGTTAAAATTTACTCCCTAGTTTTGAAAATAAAACCCTAAATTTTACCCATGTCGCCCCACTGGGAAATGAGATTTCGGTGAGGTCTTTGTTCGTTCTATCTAGGCCAAGAATAGCTAATACCTATTATTATCCTCCCTACAGCTACTTGCACTGGAAAACTGTCTTTACGAGAATGTACCTACTGTAATTTGGAGTGGCCTCAGGATTGGGGAAGATTGATTTTGTCTGAGTGTAAGTAGGTTCACAAAACACTGATTATGTATCACACACCCTTCGTCATTTATTTACAAAAATAGTAAATTATATTTATTACATTATTTAAAATATAAATAAAATCTAAATATTACTTATTTGAGCATTATTTACAAAATAAATTTCAATCTTCCTACGTACTTAAAGGTAACACCAATTCTTCAAATAAGTGGCTTAATAAATTAAGTACAAAAGTGGTACTAAGTAGGTACGAAAGTGTACTTCACATTGTTTTTAAATTGCCTACTTTAATACTGCGAACAATGTACATAATATAATATACATGTTATTATCTTACAGCATATAAACTGAAAGGCAGCGAATTTACTCTATGGCTTTTTAATGAAAATGAGTGGAGTAGAAACACACGCAAAGGACGTATGACTAACTTCACTAAATATTGGCAGGTTTATACGATTACATATTTTTTTGCCAGATTTGGAGCTAAGGAACTGTTGATGGACAATAGCTCCATTTGGCGCAAATAGTTCATTTTGTCATAAAGTTCAGTATGCTGATGGCTTCTGTTTAAACTTTCTAAAACCTACTAAATTGGAAACCGCACTGAGCAACCTGACTAGGCTCGCAGTTAGGAACATGATCACTACAAACAAATTCAAAGATTGAAGCACAGCCCGGCTGTGTCATTCAATCTGCATGCTCAGACCAGCTGCTTAGTGCGTTCATTTTATGTAATCTGTAGTATCTTTGCAAAAGTTTTCAATAATAATGTGTATTCGTGTTTCGAATTGGGTTATTTCACTGTGTCTGTTTTCTAATCGTTAACACAATTTTTTGGTATGCCTCGGTAGAATAGTCTTATTGTCACCAACATTTTCATCACTGGATAATCCTTTCACTAAATTATTTCTCAAAATAATGTACCAAACAAAATTAGTTTTAAAAATATCCATGGCTCTCAAAGCCTTGTTCTGAAACTAAGCAGTCTTCGAGACCAATTCAACTTTATCAAAATTTTTGGCTTAGTAAATATGAGTTATTATAAGAAAATCAGCTAAAAACTAAAGTTGTTACCACCAAACAATTACTATGAAAAATAATCAGTAGTGATGGTAATAATGCTGCAGCTCCTCAGCATTGAGCAATGTATGCTGGACAGGGAAATCTGGAAAACAAAAATAATATAAATTATTACACTAGTTGATATTTAATTTCCATTTAGCTTGCTTTTGTATTTACAACTACAGTGTTTGAAATACATAGTTCTGAAAGGCTTTGTGTATTAAATCTACTTTCTACATAGATTGCTATAAATGTAATGTCAATATCTGTCAAAACATGAAGAAGGCAATAAGATGATTTATTATGCATCGAGCATATATCCAATCGCTTGGAATTTCTTGAGAACTCACTAGTTCGTTAAATGCATCGCCATCGTAAATTCATACTATTTTCATATATTTAGTAGTATGTCAATCAAGCTCTGGAAAATATATTTTTTGCACATATAAAAGCCATAAATTGTAACATAACAACTTATATCTAACTTAATTGTCGAAATAAAATTATAATTTGGCAAATATTGACTTATGTAAGCGGTTGTACTAACAATTATTACATGCACATGAAATGATGTCACGAGAAAGTTAGTCACGTAGTCATTAAGTGTTGTTACTTGGTACAGAAGACTAGCCACTCATAGTCAAGAGGAGATAGTCGGAGTCTATAGAGCGGAGGCGTCAGTCATCGTCACATACCTTCAGTCAGTCAAGAGTCAGAGTTATCGCACTTGAACAATCTTGTTGCCTCGTAGATAGTATTTCACGTCTTGTCTTCTGTTCTGTTCTGTGGTAGTCTGTGGCTTTTCTGTGGTCGTTGTGGTGGTGGTGCTTGTAGTGGTGGTGATAGGGTCGAGGATTTCCGCAGGGAGCACGCCAAGCTCATTATCGGAAACTACAGGAGTGGGCAAGAAAGGGATTTCGCCTTTCACTAACATTTCCCGGTAGGCATCTAGATCGGCTAACTTGAACGATTCAGAGGATCTTTGTTGTTGGTTCATGTAAGCTGTGACCTTTTTCAAGTTATTGTTGATTTTCTGTATTTTTTCTGACGTTAAGCCTGTAGTTTTAACTTTGGGGGCAACTGAGCGTTTGGGTGATGCGTAGTCGAAGCTCGGAGCGGGCACTCTACGGTCGTAAACAGAGTAATAATCTGCGGCGGCAGGTTGACCGTATGAGTTGACTGCTCCCCACGACGTGGGCTTGAAGGTCGGGATGGGCTGTGGGGGAGGAGGAGGTTGGTAAGAGACCGGTGCCTCGGGAGCGGTCGGTACTTCGGCGTAGGACGTTGGATATGCCGGGGCGGGGTACGAAGGGGCGGGGTACGAAGGGGCCGGGTACGAAGGAGCATCGTACGAAGGAGCATCGTACGAAGGAGCAGGAGCGTAAGAAGGTTCAATTAGAGAGGGGACGGTGGAAGTGAACGCGTTCTTGATGGCGCTGTAGACAGTGTGGAGGATGGAGGGGGGCGGGTCGAGGGGCGTGTGGTCGGCGTGCTCGGAGGGCGCCGTGTGCTGGCTGTCGGGCGGCGCCACCTCACCCAGCGGGGTCAGTATGACGAGGCCGGCGTGGACGCCGTTCAGTTTATTCCGGCCTGTCTCAAAAATGTGTCGGTCTTAGGTGATATGTTGTTAATGTTAATGGTGGTGTTGTAATGCTATTAGTTTATGATGTGCTATTCAAAGTAAATAAATAAATAAATAATACTTCATTATTATATGATTGCGAATTTTTACTCTTTTGAAACTTCAGCATTGCTTACTTATTTCTCAATAATTTATATTTTCTGCTTAGTCTTGAAAATGAATTGTCTCTTTTATGGGTCATCAACCATGACATTTGTATTCCATGGCGTTGTTAACTCATAAATAGCAACTGCTAAAGCTTCTGCACTATACCTAAAGTATTTAAATCCATCTCATCAGTGCCTGTTTGTATACTGTGCCTATTTGTTAACTAAAAAGCTACTTTTACGACCGTACTTATGATGCTACGCTATGTACTACTCGTAGCATTATTTCAAACTATACTACAACGAGGTTTCATCTCTCCAAGTATACAGAACCTCCGTCATATTGTACCTAAACGGTTGTAAAACTGTGGTACATCTCGGGGAGGCTGTGGTTGCGGTTCGCGGTGTCCTAAAATGAATGTAATTTAGTTAGATAATGATTGGTCCGAATTTTATATTGATGCTGAAATACAAGATGCAAATTCTTCTATCGATTCTCCAACGACAAAGATAATTTATGTTTTATTCGCCGATAACTCGCTACTATAGTTTCTGAACTCAGACCAGTTTTATTTTGAAGGCATCTTTTGATACTAGATTTGCACCACTGCAACTGCCTCTTCAGATAGTATATCAGTATATAAGGAAAACTGCAACTCCCATCAGTTTATCTGGCGTTTAAACGTAACCCTAATTTATTGTTTCTTATGAAAATAACGCGGTGCGTAAAAATATTTTTTAAAAAAATGCGTGTTTGTCTAAAATAGTGGCTCCAATCGATTGGTCATGGAACTATCGGAGATGGTCGTGTCGTGTGCTGTTTGTTCAAAAACATTAGTTACATTATAGGGAATCCCACTTTACTGTCTGTGAAAGAAATTGTATTGGAATGTGTTTTCTCGGGATCTTATATAATAGGCAAGTATCCCCCAATTACGTATTCAAGTAGAATGATTACTATTGGATTTTGCTGGTAAGATGAGCACAGAAACTGGTTCTGGTATCTAGATTTAATCATCTATGTATATTAAAGAGGCAAGAATAAAAGCAGTAATTAGGTATCAACAATCGAAAAAGGATGAAATTGTCACAATAGTAGGTGTATGTTTTAATGTACCTACTTTTACTTAGTACCTATGTGGGTGTATGATAGATAGAGAATAAAGCGTATTCAATGCCTTACTTTACACCAAAATTACTGACCTGATACAGAAAATATGAAAAATACAGGTCCACCAAGGGTACCTATCACATACCTGTTTACTTTAATTTATATATCTATTCAATTTACTGTAGGTACCTTCCTACCTACCTACTTTCACTACACAATTCTCAACGAAAATACATTCTAAGGGACTTTCTCTGCCCTACGATGAATTCGATGATGGGCACAATTAACTTAGCAATAAATTGTTTGTTCGTACCTTCTATTTAAAACTAGGTAATTTTAACAACAGCAATAACTAATTCGTCTAAAAGGAGAAGAAGAAGAAGAACTTCAAAAAATACCCTGAATGTTCAGTGCAAAGATATATAAATGCAGTGGCAAGAGGTACAGCTGCTAACACCAAAATGACTAACAACCTGACAGATCCAAGGCAAGAAGAAATTGATTTGCACATGATATTTTGAAGAAACCCTCTGTTTTCGGTTATCACAGACTCTCTGTTCCTCAGACGGTACAAGACCTTGTTTTCGTAGTTGCGCCAACAAAATATGTTGCAGGCGTACCTACAGAGTAAAACTCATTTTTGTATCTTTATTATTTAGTAGGACAATGTGTAACGGTACGGTGCGTCGCTTTTTAAAATTAAGTGTCGTTTCGTCGACTGTCTTACTATAAACATCTCAATTGAATGCGGATTTTTGGATTTTGTTTGTTTCGAAGATAGCTCTACGAATCAAATCGCTCGAGAATAAAGCAATTGCTGAGGTATATAGTACCTATTTTCCGAAAGCTGTTTATATAGATGAAACTTTACGTCTTCATATGGAAATTTTTAAGGCGTCTACTAAATACCTCCCCACGTAGGAACCTACCTCGTCAAGTATATTTTAGAGGAATACCGATAAAATGGCTAAAAATATTTAATTCTGAAAATTTAATATGAGACCCCATTCACGTAAAAATTTAACAATGGTCAACTGATTCATAGCTACTATTTGTAAAATTAATAAGTCTAATGAACTTTGGCTCAAGTGATAACTTGCGCGTGTAAATACTAGCTCTACAGTCTATAGTGTTAATTTAAATACCTAAGCATTTTGGAGATCCCTCGATTAGCTCAGCGCATAAAGTTACCTACTTTTAGGAATCTTAAAGAAACTTTCACATGCAGCTTAGGTAGGTCAAATTATAAAACCCAATTACATGTAGTGTCTAGAGAAAATTCTCTATAAAAGCTATTTGCATAATATTTGCTGGTTCCTAGTTCAAAGAGCTTGCATTAAACTAAATATACCCAATGAGTGTAATTACTTAAGTGTAATATTTGGAACATTGTAAGTATACTTCAGAAAAGACTTGATATGGAAGCTAAGACTTGACAGTCGTATCTCTTCCTAAGGATGTCGTAATCAAAAGACATGGCGTGTTTGCGGATGAACAGTTGAAGATAATTAACTGGTTAATTCTCTGATAAATTGTTTAATATGGACTTAAAGACTCAGGGACTTGCTTATACTCAAAAGCATAACGACGAAACTAGGACACAATGGTCTGAAGATGGATGGAAGATATTAATTATCTACATGAAAAGAGCTGCCTGCCCTGAAATATGACAAAATCAAAATCAATCAAAATTAAAAGTATTTTTTTCAAACTAAGCACTTTTTGTACGTCAAAATTACATAAAACAGTCCCCCAAAACTCCCGCCCTAGTTCAAGAAAACTATCTGAAAAAATGTGAAGCCGTATCCATCGGTGGCATGCAATAAAAAAATAAGCAGTCACATTCCATTTATTTTTTACAACGCACAAAATAATGATGACCAATTTAATTTCGCAACTCAAAGTTTATATTGCATTAAAATGACGCAACATTTTACATCCAATGACTTCACTAACAACCCTAATAAACTACTAATAACGACATTTTTCTCTGACACTGCAGCAGCAATTGCACTGGGGTAAGGGTTATGCAATAACGAGACGAGAATACAATAGTAATGCATTTGGATTTCTTTTCAAAATTCTTTGTCATTGATGAGTCGTCCGCGACAGGACTTGGTAAAGAGCTTTTTTTGTAACAACTGTAATGAGTGTAATTTGTCATGTTGCATTTTTTTAACAATACATATGCTGTAAATCGCAATGGCATTTTTTTGTCGTCATGTCTGGAGTGTGACACCATCTGTAAACGTTTTAGTTTCGGCTTTCGTGGTACTTGTCGTTTTGCTAGGTCATGATGCAACAACTTAAAAAATAGCGAACCAGGATCTTTAATTACAGTCATTTTAGTAAATTTTATGCAGGATTACGTAGGTACAATCATTTATATAAAAATATTTTTTCCTCTCTGTAACATAAACCACATCGATAATAATTCAACAACAAGTTATGTACAAATAATATTATCGTAAATAATAGTTTAATTATACACACTACGTCATAATTATGGCAACTGTTTACTTTTAAAATAATAATTAATTCAATATTAGCGGATTCACAAACTAACTCTCACTGGAACGGGCAATTAACAACAAATTAAATGGCCAAAAGTCATGTCTATTTTATTTTTCTGAATAAAAATAAATGAGAACACGGAAATGCTTAGTTTTTACTTAAAATACTAATACTCTTATACACATGAATATGCAAAAGTTTTATTATTACCGCACAATATCTCATTATGATAATCATATTATTATAAAGATCTTTAAATTCGCGTTGGCTCGGCCCCTGTTATATGGGACATAAATAAAACTAACTGGCGAAATGTGGATGCACTAGTAGGTAGGTACCTCTCTGCCTAATCCTTCGCGAAAAACAGGCGTGTTGTTTTGTAATGTTTAAATTGTGTGTATGGTAATAACAACATTAGTCAATGTAGTTGACAATAAGGTTCAAATTGGTCATAGCCTGTAACTGTTATCCTGTTATGTAATATTGAGAAATAATCACTGAAACTACGTCATTTGATTACCTAACAGTAATGAGAATATTAAAGATATACTACACATCAACAGAAACTATGTTTGTACTGAAAAATAGACTTAGATGCAGAAAGTCAATCCACAACTACGTACCGAAAAGTGATGATATGATTGAAAGAGAAATAGAGAAGTTCTCAATAACGTCACACATGATCACATCCATACACCGCGTGATGTGCCCCTCTCACAGTCTAGCTACTTTCATACGTTATGCGTGAAAGTGATGACTGATTTGCGTCAACAGTCAATTATTGTAAAATGTCAAGCCCTACATGGGTTGAAAGTTGCACAGAATGTGGCAGGTCTAGTTCTGCGAGCTCGATTCTTACGCCCGTGACCACGGAAGGTCGCTGACTTTGGGTATTTAGTGCTGTGCGTGTATTTGTAGTCTACGCAATGAAATGTCAATGGAGAGGTCGTGGTTTGAATGCAGGAAGGGATTTGGGTAAATAGAGCACTGATTAATGTAAAATTTACAAAATGTAAGTAATCTTAAAGAAAAAGGTCTTTACAAGGGCCTTACAAGAGTTGCATCCGATTTTTCTTATGTTTAATAATTAGCTAATAATATTTTAATAAAAAAGGTTACGTGGGTATGTGTAGGTACAATTGCACAGTTATAACTGCTATGCACTTATTTGTACTACAAATCTACTCATGCATCATGTTTCATTGAAACCGATATTAGCTAAGTGATTTCAACACAGCAACTAAAACATTAGACAAAGGTATTATTTTTCCATATTTCTATATAATTTGTCAAGTAACGCAAGAACCTTAAACGTTTAACGTAACATCCTGTGAAGATACATTTAACATTTAACAAAAATGATGGATAGTCTGTCAGACACTTAATTATTTCGGCTATTTTTTTCTTTGCTCGCTATTGCATAATCTGTTTAGTCGCAAAACGGTTGGTTAGACGAAAAGAGCTTAACTTTTTAGACGTTCAAGTTAATGTTGTTTGTAAACTGTTATGCAATGACTGCGTTGATGATTGATAATTAATTTTTATTTTATATACGGTAAAGAATAAGCACTATCTAGAGTTAATTTAATACGTAATATTTTGGTGGATGTAAATATTTTGTTCATTGAAAAGCGGAAGTAAACATTAAAAAAAATACTTTAAAAAAATGTGTTTGTAAATTCAAAGCAAAAAATCAAATTAAGATGTAATAATATGAGATGACGATTAACAGAGAAGTATGGAATAAAAATACATGTTGCGCTGACCCCAAATAAATTAGGATAAAGGCGAGTAGGGTTATGACGTAATGACGTAATCAAATAAAATTACATCATCATATTACCTATGTGTATAAAATCCCGTTGTTCAATAACAAATATCCCATAGATATTTGTTCAATAACAAATATCTATGGGATTTTTATTTATGATGACATCAGCTCTGCGTCGATGGTAGGCACTTAACCAGGTCGACAAACAATGTTATAATAATTATTCGGTACAACACTATCAAATTCTCAGCAGTGCTTAGATATGATACAACAAACGGCTAATTGGTCATATTAACTTGACTAGTTTAGAATCAAGATTTTAATTTCTGGGACCCTAAAGATATATTATTCCCAGATTATTAATAGACATAATTCACACCACTGCACAATGAATAATATTGTGCAAAATCATATCGCACTGTAATGTTATTATGTTGCGCCATTATATTGCCGTCAAGTCTAATGTATCATTTTCCGAAGTTGCAACAAGTATTGCATGGGCGGAATGCAATGTAAAGGATCTGATAACTTTAGAGAATTCACGTGGCGCTCATATATCATATATTATGATCATACAGTTACACTTATAACCGGCCCGGCTGGATCCGTGACATAATACACTTTCACTGAAAGGCACCCAAAGGCGCGCCTTACTAAATCTTAGCGACTGTTACGGGTATTGTATGCCTTCCTTAAATGTTACGGAATATTACACTATTACCTACATCTTGCACTTCCCTGATCGTTGAACAGAGATACTTAGTTTCTAAATAGGTCTTTTGTTGACATTCAACTATTCTATATTTACCTCGGAATGTAGAAGTAATAAATGTTGTAATTTTACTTCGCGAAATAGTTTATGTTGCAAATGGTTCTTCCTTATTATTGCAACATTGAAGTACCTAGATGATACAGAGTACAGAAATATGTTAACCTCTTTTAACCCGGAAGAAATTTAAGACACAAATAATTTGGTAAAAAGTTGAGACAGCCAAACAATGAAAGAAGATTGTTTCCTCAAAGTATGGGAAAATACGACATTGAAAATGGTAGCAATCTTTCTTATGTTCAGGGTGATATTGCAATAGCCATCAAACTGGACATTATTAGCTGAATTACAAAATCACATACACAGTTATTTGTCTGAGTTATTTCGTCATGTAAAACGTCTATTTCCGTTTGAAAGGGAAAGTCTTATGTAAATGAGGTGAGGACGTCGCTGCGGTTTTTGGGCATGGAAACGGACCAATGAATGCCAAACGTTTTGTAGGTAAGAAGCATAATACCAGGTTTGAAAATAGGCTCAAGGTAAAGATATAATGTTGTTTGAAATCAAAGACTACAATGAGAATCAAAAAGGCTAATTGTATAAGAAATTGGGTAAATTTGAAGATATCTTTAGTAGAGGAATCGGCTGATAAAATATAAAACGAAAAGTAAAAGGTATGCAGTAGCAGAAGAGTTTTGTCGATCAATCGGCGCTCTTGATGCAGATTAATGATTTTTTGCTTACTTTCCAAAACTTATGACGTCGACCCTCCCAGTCTTGTATAAACAGCACTTGGTCGACGAGATGCAGGAAGCTCATCATAATCTATAATACAGTTTTACAGTTGCAGAACACTTTGTGACAACGTCAGGAAATCTGTTCTGCTTTAGAGTGCCAAAAGAGAAAATGTGTGCGAGCCTGCTAGAAGACAATTCTATTAAAAAGAGAAAACAAGAGAAGAATTGCTACAATAATACATAGCTAAAAGAAGAATCCAAATGCTCACTGAATAGAGTTTACTTTATAAACTTTTCATTTTCAGAGAATTAGTATCATTACTTTTAAAATAAACGATCCCAAAAGATAATAAATAATCAAATATAAGTTTGAAAACACAACCCGGCAGAACGCCTACGAAACTGTCTTCAAGAATTCAAAGCAAAATGAAGCTTGAGTAGTGAAACATAGTGCCAACAGGCAAGAAGACTGGAACTTACTCTTACCACAATTCATTGACTAGGTCAAAATAGCGATACAATAGCTCCTCTGAGGGCATGGGCATCGGCTCCTCTGAAACGGCATCTACTACTGAAGACATCACTATCATTTCTGAAAAAAGAAATTCAAATATCAACACCCTGACTTCTTGATTATGTGGCAAAACAATCAATGTTGTGTGGTCATCTTCGGCGTTAATCCAACAGTGTCTGGACGATTAACATTCGTCAATAAAATTATATGAATTTTAAAACGACATCCCTTTTTTTGTTCAATCAAATGATGTTAAAATAATCTATATATAACTTTGTACCCCTTTTTACGAAAATTATGCGAACGGAGGAGTATGAAATTTGGCACAGTTAACGTTTATATGGAGAAAGGTATTTTATTGAGCCCAGTGGTTGACTTACTAGTTATTATAATTAAGTAATACTTATGAGTAGTGGTAAGTCACTAAAAATCTATTCGATAGTATTTTGATAATTAAAATTACAAACCATTGCACCAGAAATTACCAAAGATACTTTTTAAATCTTGATTTCATCGAAAGAAATACTGCAATCAGTCTGCAAATAAAATTGGATTAAACTACAAAGTCATACTTTCTCTAATTCGGGAACCAATGACAATCGCCATCTTACATAAATAACCTTTAGCACGCATGAACAAAAACCTATTCAAAAGTACGATGATCTTCAATTTCTAGCTCTCCCAACATTTTAGACAATTTTATTTTAAACGTGATTATTGATTAATTATTTGCATATTAGCATCGGATTCAGTTAGAGGTGCTCAAACGTTTCTAAAAGATTAACCAGTCGTGAGAAATCGGATTCCTAAATCATTTCTTTTATCTTATTATCATGTTCAATTTCTATCTCACATAATTTAATCTGTTTCAATATTTACAACACCATTTGTTCACTTGTATTGTTTGTTGAATTAACTTATAGATTCACCCCTCTATGCATAGACGTTGTTAAAAGTTAGGTAATGATTAGCGACTGTTTAACCAAACATTTTTGACGTTTAAGCGTCTCTTAATTTTAAGCAACGTTTATAAATAAAACCCTCAGTGTTTGATCTTTTAATACTGTATTACATTGAAGTTTTAGTCACTTTTATTAACATATTACACAAGATTAAGGACTCGAGACGAATAACAATAATGACCCAACCTAAATAACTGCAATTTTAAGACTCCTTTGCCATACCAAACACGTAATTACGTATTCAGCACAAAAGTTATGGTATTTAAAATTTAAATATATTCAAGTACAAAATGTTGCCAAAAGTAAAAGTCTGCTCAATAAACAATAGGTGACCGAATGAATGCGACCTCTTTGGCAGTTTAACCGACTGCGGATGATTAACGTTAGGTGTCAGTTACGTAAGGACCAGGAACGGTAAATAACTCAGTCATGATAAATTGGGTATCGACAAATTGTAATTTATTGCTTTGATTGAGGTGATTATGACCTCATGTTCTCTTAATTGAGTACTTCATGTATTAAATTAACCAACATACGCTCAATGTGTTAATAATAAATACATTAGGCAAGAGCGAAAATTTAGTTGTGATTTTGATGGAAATGCAGTTAATTATAATAAATAACGTATGAGACCATACGTTATTTATTATAATTAACTGCATTTCCATTAGAATATCCAAATAACCAGCTAGGTATTATATTATTGAAAATCTCATAACTCAGAATTAATTTTAAAGCAAGTAGGTAAGGATTATGGACGGTATTTTGGAAATACTTGACGTTTTTGGAAAGCGAGTAAAGTGATAACTTTATTCGACACAGTGTCTAGGTAATAAGCCTTAAAGATAGTTTTTCTATAAGGCAATGGTCTGTTAACGTTATAATTAGAAAATGCATTTACATTAGTTTTACTGACTGCAGTTTCGTACCTACATAAATAACTGGTTAGATAAATAACCGTGGTTTTCTAACTTTATTCATCAGTATTATCAAATTTCCGGAAGAGAAATCGTTTATTAGATACATATATAACATAATCTCGGCTGAATTTGCATATTAGGACACAATTCGTATTTAATATTAGGAACAAAAATGGAAAAGTTCTAATGGGCATGAATAAAACCAATAAAATTGAATAGTAAGTAGGATGCCAAATTATATTAGACGATAAATGTCAAACTTTGCGCAACAAGCCTAGGAAATAGAGTTTATGTAATAATGGCCTAGATGAAACAATAAATGTTGATAAGACAAGTGATAAGAACTAGGTAGTAAGAGGTTCGTAATTGGAAGATCGTGACTTAGAGTTCAATCAGGTTAAAATATTGCCAAGAATAATGCAAATTAAACCAGATAATGGTACTGACGTAAAACGGCTTCCAACTTATTGTAAGCCTTTCTGTCTAATTTGAATTATTCTATTCGGTCTACCCGTTTAATTAAGAAAATCTTTGGTCAGGTCAAACACTCCAAAAAAGAAGTCTACAAAGTTACGCTCCACTTTTTGTTCATATTTGGAGACAACCAATTCATTGCAGTACCTTAACAATTCGAGTGAATATTTATTTTACGTCTTACGTAAAGCTTTTTTTTTTAATTTAAGTTTTAGGGTTCCGTACCTGAATAGGTAAAAAAGGAACCCTTATAAGATCACTATCTTTTTTCTGTCCGTCTGTCTGTCCATGTGTCACCACCGATTTTCTCAGGAACGGGTGGACCTAGCAAGTTGAAATTTATACCAGATACCGAGGTCTATCGTCCCTATTAGGTGAAAGGTAGGGAAAATCAAGGTCCTGAGTCAACACGATAAAAAGATATGGGCAAATTTCGATTTTCGTAAGTACCAAAATTTACCTTAATTTTCAACTGTTTTTATTTTCCGGAATTTTCTCTTCACTTGTGCTATAAGGCCTTGCTTTTAAGCAAAATTGACAATTCTAGGTCAACTGGAAGTCCTATAGGTGTTAGGTTGAAAACCTATACCTATGGTAGTTCACGTTGACCTAGAATCACGAAAATTGGCAAAGAGCAAGGTCTTACAGCACAAATAAAGGGAAGATTCCAAAAAATTTAAATAGTTGAAAATTAAGGTAAATTTTGGTACTTACAAGTTTTCGCGAAAATCTAAATTTTCACATGTCTTTTTTATTATGGCGGTATAATGGGTAGGTACAGAAACCTCGGCGCACGAGTTCGACTCGCACTTGTCCCGTTTTGTTTTAGTATCGATTCAATTAGGCATTTTCTACTATCCTACGTGAACCTCATGTAGCAGATATTGCAATTTGATTGCGTCAGTGACTGAATCAGCAAGTCATATTTTCACACATTCACTTCTTACATTTTCTTTAGTTGAGCTAAACTGTGGTAGTTAATTTTATGCTAGTAAGTCCTCGGCATACTAAACTTTTGTCTATAAGACGAAAATATAAGCATCGTCAAATCGTTCGTGTTTGAAAATAAGTCTACGTAAATTGCAATTAAAGTTATTGTAACTGTTTTACGATAGCTTGTTTATTAGTAGTTGGCGCTTGGTGTCAACGTTTTATGATTGAGTAGACTTTATCTGACATACTTTATATTACCTAGTCATAACTATGAAATAGACACTACCTTGATATTCTGCTTCAATCTACTGCAAAATACTGCTTTAATCCTATCAATGTAAGCGATGTTCATTCCGATCGTTTGCTATACGAACGCTCGCTTTTATGAAGCAATTTTTCGACCTGTTTATTTTTGTTCTCCTGTCACTAGTAAATTGTAGTTAAATGGTAGCAAAATCCCAAGTCTTGTCTAGCCTTTGTTACTCTCTATTTAATCCCACATTGCGTACAAAACATTATAATTACAGCACGTTGCTCCCACGATAGTATTCACTACTACTACCGGTCGAGTTGTGTAAGCATGATGCGTTTTATATGAATCTTATGTAACCTCTCAGTTCCGGTGAATCGGGACTTCTGACCGGTCACATTGCGCAATAGATTGAAGATAATAGATATGTTCTACTTTGCGTATTTTTATTTGTGTGTATTTTATATTTATGAGGTATCGATTTTGTAACCATTTCTTGATCACGTTAGGTAACATTGCAGATTTAGGCGCCAGGAAAGGCCATTTTGCTACTTTATCTATTGGACCGAAGATACTTCCTTATTTGCAGTAAATCTAAATGTTTTAATCATTCACTTGATAATTATGCTAAAGTGTCGTTTCATGTTCCTATTTATGTTGTCTTGCTATTAGTCAATTTGTTTTTAAGACCAATTGATACGAAATGATTTTGTTATTTAGGTTTTTATGATCAATTAAATTAATTGAATAACTGCAATATGAGTCCCTGTCACTCCACCCATGGATCAATATAATGAGAATAAAAGAAGTCGAAATAACGGGTACGGATTCGTGCTTCAGCTAGCTTCTCCACCTGGGTGAAGCACGGGGACTATAAAGTCCCGTGCACCGACCGATGACGTTATTGTACAGTGATGCAGTAAATTGTTTTGCCTAGATAATTCAGAAGATCCGAATAATTATTTAAAAGGAGTGAATCTTATTTTATTCTCATTATAACAAAAATAGACACTAATGTGACAACCTAATTAAATCTTTTGTTGACAATCGTTCGATGTATTTTACAAAAATAACGAATGTTGTAAAAGTTGTTGCGCAAAACAACTTTTACGATAATGCGTCCAAGCTCCTAGATTATTAACTTACATAACATAATACGGAGCAGTTGTAAAAAGTAGTTGTTTTTGTTGACATTCTGGTTTTTTCCTTCATAAACATAACCGGTAGGCACAGCCGGTTATTATTTTTTTGTCTGAAATCATGATTGTCAAAAGATTAAACCATGTCACTTTTGTTCTTTTTTTTGAAATAAATTATGTAAACCATATTTTAAAATTGCTTGCCCTTAGTATAAGAGCTGTGTGGTATAAATTGCAGTTTTTACACGCTTTATATTAGCTTCACTTGTATGTTTGTATGTTTGTTTGTATGTAACCGACTCCTTTGAACGCTATCTTAACCCACTTTAAACGGTCAGATTTCATTTAAACTTTATAGACTTATCGAGGACCTATGACAATTCAATAATTTAAAAAAATAAATAGAAAAAAACACGTTTTTGTAGTTAGCAAAACTAAAAAATTGAAAACAAATAATAGTTTAAAAAAACTAAAAAAACACGCTTTAAAAACCAAACTAAAAAGTAGAAAATAATTTAATTGTATTAAAAAGCGTGGGGTGCTTGATATTAATTGATTATAAAAATACCTCAAAAAGACCCCACGCTTTTTAATAGAATTAAATAATTTTCTACTTTTTAGTTTGGTTTTTAAAGCGTGTTTTTTTAGTTTTTTTAAACTATTATTTTATAACTAAAACTTAACAAAGTCATCGGCGAATAAAGCAAATATTCATTATTTATTAATTGTTGGTTTTCCAACAGTTTGAACTTTGACAACCCAGCAACTTGTCTCTGAGTCTTTACGCCCAAATTCACTACCTATTCAGCATCAACGACCATATCAAATAAAAACCTAATCTGATGGAATGGGAGTGCCCTGCGTCCTAACCAAAAGCGACTGTCGCGCGGTTATGCGATGGTCTAAGTAATGACGTACATACGCGACTTGATTGATCTCACAAGTACGAGTATGCCATACTTAAAACGAGCGCGACGATCGCGTACTCACGCAACAGTCGCTATCGGTTAGGACGTGGCCTACTATTCGTCGTAACCTCGTAACGTAACAAGCGCGTTTCCTTACCGTCTAGCTGCGACGGGTACTTGTGCGCGGCGTAGCCTGTGGGCGAGGACGGCGCGCTGAAGTGCGCGGGTGCAGTGGGCGCGCCGTACGCGCTGGGCGGCCCGTACTCCAGGTGCGACGTCGGAGGGGGTCCGTATACTGCTGTCGCTGGAAAATTACGGGGAACGCTTTTAGTGTTTGGTCCAGCACTCTGCTTTTCTAATCCTCATGTTCAGTTCGGAAAGAAATTCTTAGACCGTGATTGGGTTGCAACATTCTATTTAATTATTTTTTGTGAACTAAGTAAAGGTATTTAATGTTTTAGGTACCTTCCAATTTCCTACCCAGTAATAATACTGCTTTAACAAATAACAAATCCTACTAATATTATAAACGTGGAAGTTTGTGAAAATGTTTGAATGTTTGTTACTCAAACACGCAAAAACGGCTGAACGAATGTGGATGAAATTTGGCACACAGATAGTTTGTAACCTGGAATAACACATAGGATTTTTAACCTGGTAGTACGTTTCTGCGGGATGATTTCCGACCTCGACGCGGGCGAAGCCGCTGGCAAAAGCTACTACCCAATAATCCCCATTGGAAAAAGGCGTGAGTAACCGTATGTAGGTAAAAAATTCGTTAAGGTAGGTACTAATAGTTTTAGAAAACACAATACAATGTCAGGAAAATATAAATTACAGTAATTACCTACTTAAAATACAATAATAACAATAGTTCGTAGTAAACATAATAATTTTCTAAAATATAATGTAGTAGATACTTTATTGCTTATTAATATTGCCTATATATGTGTATCTATCAAACATTTACGTCATAACAGAACATCATGTACCTATTCCCCGAAAGTTTGGGCAGATGTTGTAGAGGGCGTATTGTCTATTGCGAACGCGGTGGACGAATGTGTACCACTACACCAAACCAACACTATTTTTAAATAACTTAGCTTTTCTTTTTTTGTCTATTGTACAGACGCCAGCAGGTCAACCTACCCGAAACTGTCAAATTTTCTCAATCAAATTTGAACCTTATGCTTCAGCGATAAAGTTGAAAACCTATTAAAGAAATTTGACAGATTGTAGTAGGTTGATGTGCTGGCGTCTGTACCTAATGGCTCATTTTCATTGGTCGATAAGGGGTGATGGAGATTTTTGTAAAGTATGCCATAGGGCAGTACTCGGGGAACCGTTTTCATTAGTCGACAGGGAACGATTGCGGTATACGGCGAACCTGCAACGCACGTTTGGCAGTTGCTTTGAAGGCTCCTTGTCATTTGGTGTGTCTTTGTACGCTTTTTTCCGATCGATGAATTTTATTGGTCGCTACACCCGCTACGGGAATTCCGCGTAGGCGGTGTACCGACTGCGTTGTCGAATTAAGAAATAAGCCTTTATCGATGCCCGTATACCCCTGCAGTTAACGTAACAATCAATAATTAAGTAGACTTCTACTATTTACTTCTTTTTAACCGACTTCAAAAATGAGGAGATTCTCTCAATTCGTATACACCGTGACATTTTAGACGTCTTACAAAGGTGGTCCACTCAATGTATACGTCATAAAATACCTCTAGGCGTGATTAAAACATTGTTACCATTAATTAAGATAATATGTACAAAGAAATATAAATAATGGTTTAGAATTATGATAAGAAACTCCCTCCCTGTTAATAATGTTTACGTATCAAACGTTAGAAGATATCTGTCTACCTACCATTATGTGCTACCATTACATCCCATCATTCATTCCATCTCCATAACAGGATGTTTCAAACTACGTCATGCGTCTTAGTGAAAGATATTTGAATTTTTTAAATTATGCATATGTTCAAAAATATCATTTTTTGTATAGAAATGATTAGTAGTCGTTGCATACATGAAGTGGGCTGCCGTTGTAAGACGACTAAAATGTCACGGTGTATATGTTTTTATTTGAATGTGTGTTTCGTGATATGATGATGATATGGGTGGTTCAGGGGTGGTTCCAAAGGAATTGTATTTACTTGGGTAGTTCTTGCTTTAGCTTCGATAATATGTATTTAATCCATTTTATGTATTTTGATCATGTTCTAATACTTCCTGTTACTGTTATGTACCTACATAGCCAGTAGTGATATACGAATGGGTGTGTTAACTAGGTACCATAACACATTATAAAAAAAAAAAACAGCCGATAAAAGTATTTTTGATTGATTAATTAAGTAGTTTGCCATGTCACCTACCTACATTCTGAGGTACCTAATCAATGTATCGATATGACCTCATAGTCATGACCTCATCAAGCTAACTAATTGTGCCAGAAGATATCATCTCGTTTTCCCCAGGGAAACTGATTTAAACACCACATGTTACGTAACAGCTTCACGGGATAAATATGACGTATTCGTTTTTATTCAAAAGAGTAGGTAATTAACATAACTGTGGTCTGGCTTGATTGGGGAATACTTTGAAAACATATTATTTAGATAAGCGTATCGGAGGATTTTTCCCATTCATTTACAACTTAACGCGGCGTCAAATCAAAATACGTCACTGTGTGTTAATTGAAAGAATAATTGAGGCCTTTAAAGTGCAGTACTGAGGAAAGCAATAGGTCATGATTTTTTATGTCAATTCAATCAGTGATATAGTTACGTTAGGTATTCATTGTAATGGAAGAATTATAAAATTGTCTTTAAAATTGTATTATATACTTCGAATTTGTCACAAAGTGACTCAAATTTTTTATTAGCCTTTACAGTATTATTTAAATAATTAGTAGGTTATTTACAAAATTAGTAGGTACCTACATGTTAGAATTAATTATTAGGTATCTAATCATGAATAAAAAGAGGAAAGAAACGACTAAATATAGCTTAAAAAACAATTTTTTTTTTGTTCACATAATTTTATTCACAGAATTGGTTCTAGATTTACTGTTATTTATTAATTATATATTTCCACAATTATTGTTAATACAGCGGATTTAATACCATTAGGCTGGGTTATAATGTAAAAAAAGGTCATGAATATCCTGAGTGACATGAAATGTGTTTGAACGTATCAATAATTCTTTTTGTTTTTAAATTCAGCTTAAATACGGTAAATACCTATATATAGCAGCGTAAAATAAAACTAAAAACACAACTCTGCAATAATAGAATTTAATCACATTTATTTTTTTGGCTCTTTTTATTTAAACATCTTCCTTTTTAAGTTTGGATATTGAAAACTTGACTATTCAGTATGTTGATGATTGCAATTCGATCTTATCAAAGGGAAAACATTTATCAAAAATATTGCATTGACTTACATCTAGTGATGGGCTTAACCTATTACCTATAAGTTAGAGTTACAGAGGTAGAAAATAAACCTTAATTTATATTATGTTCTTATGTGGTCTTCGAGGGTCTTGCTTTATCTCCTATGTTTCACAGCCTACAGCCGTCCTTCTTAATGCATCCATTCATAGTGAATGTTGTGTTTCTTCTTTTTATTTCTTTGTAATAAACATTCGTATGGCAATCAATTTGTGTTAGTGGAACCCTTTCACTTATGGTAGTTTGTGCATCAACGGCAATCTTTGACTTACTTATTGCACAAGTAGCTTTGAGTGTAGTAACATTTATTGATTAGATAAATATGTTACAACCTACTAACACAAATGTTACATAAACTCAGTATGTAAATCAAGATAATTGCTATCTATTTAGGAAGTTTAATTAACTATTACATATAGATGACATAACAATCAATTGAACTAACAGATACATAACAAAATATGTAATAGTATTTATAGTTCTAATTATAATTAATTCGTACTTTTATGTTGAGCCCCTTCATTAGTCCCGGTGAGTAGCTTGTAGATCGTGGCACAAAAACCTTTATCAATAGGATTAAATAAGTTTAAATTATTATCTTATGGCGCAAGCTTTCCTTTCAAGCCGCTTCTGCTGCATCTTCTTAAGCTGCATGAGTAACTTAATCACATAAACTTAACCTGTACTTATTAATTTCAAGCTCCTAAAAGCTTACTCGCGCGTAGAAAAATCATGAAGAAACCTTTAAATAAAGGTCATCCTCAAAGTATATCAATTCAGGATCATCATGTGGTGACGATGTATTCATTCAGGGTAATGACACAAATACCCCTATGGCTATTTATTTAACAACAGGAGATTATAGCCAAATGCGTAACTAAAGCTTGATTTTTCATTCAAAAAAATTGTCCAAACTAGACGATAGATCGACAGTGGCTTTAGCGTCCAAACCGTTAACTACAGTACTCACAATGTGGCTTCTTGTTGCTAAGCGCAGCGGAGCTGACGATCTTCTTGCCGAGGTTGCTGACGGCGTCTCCCTTCACCGAGATGACCTTGCCGAGCGTGGCGGCTAGCGCTCCGCCTCCCTTGATGAGCTGCCCCTTCAGGATCGTCACTCCTCCGGTGATGGCCTTCACGGCTTGGAAAAGAGTGTAGAGGATTGACTTCTTCAGCCCCCAGTAGTCGTATTTTTCATCTTGCTGATGCTGAAAGGAAATGTGTGGTTAAATTGAGGAGTAAGTATTCAGTTCGTAAAAATATATTGTTACTATCTTTAAGATTTAAGTTATACTCATACACTGTTTTGGGGGGGGGGGGGGGGCTGGTAATCTGTGTGACAGGTTTTCCTAGTGCAGTACCAGTCTCTTACAAAGGATTTATTAAAATACTAGCTGTGCCCGCGACTTCGTCCGCGCGGAATAGTTTTTTTACTATTATTTATATATCAATAAAAACAAATAAAAATCTAAAATAAAAGCAGCCTAAGTTACTCCTTATTACATCAGCTACCTGGCAGTGAAAGTCCCGTCAAAAACGGTCCAGCCATTTGTCCAGCAAAAATTGTAAAAAATGTTATTTTGGTAAATGTACCGAATATATATTCAAATGCATGTAGCAAAAAGCGGTTATTTTAATATTACAAACAGAAACTCCAATTTTATTTATATGTATAGATGTATAGATTGTAATCTTCATATATTTAAGGCGCCTTTGTGGAAGAGACATAAATGTTCGTTTTGGCTAGTAGAAGGTGATAATAGTCAACAGTGCGACGAAAAAGAACTCTGATGAATTTCTGATTCGATCCGTAGCTGTTGTATCAGTCATCCATTAGGTGTGATAGTTGGCTTGTTTTTGTCATCAGATGAAACCAGTTTATAGAATGCATTACATAACAACTGTATTTTCAAAAAATCTGTAATTATCGTCGTAGTTTCTGATGATATTATAAACTCTAAGCTTCACTACTAAGAGGATCTTAAAATCCTAATAAATATACACATTTTCGATATCTTACCGGTTCATAATTGTAACCGTGGCCCTCGTCCCCATGTCCACTGTTCTTACTGGAGGCTGACGATAGGAAGGCAGACGCCTGACCCAGCAGCCCCACCTTGCTTTGTAGCCCTGACGATGCTTTGGACACCACTGACGTTAGCGCTTGGGCTGACGACCGCTTAGTCCTGGTAAAGGAAATAATAAATGTAGCTTCAAGAAAACTATGTTTTTGGATTAAAAAAGAACACCACTGTAAACAAAATTGTTCAAATCGTAACCTTTCTATATGTAAAAGAGTATTTTATACAAAAATACATGAGCATGAATATTTATTAGTCAGCCGAAAGTAATGTATTTTATTGATGGAAGCAGTATAGGTACCTACTGCTCCCTGAGACGAAATTAAAAGAGCACAATAAGAGTAGTCTCTATTGTGCTCATTTAATTTAATTTCAGTGAAAACAAATAACAATAGGTACCTATAGGTAATGCGGTGCACGACTGGGTATTATTACCCTGCTTGGTCGGAATACTCTAGCCTCTTAATTTGCTGTGCCTATTGAGTTTGCGGAAGATTGAAGTTAGATTTTTTTCTTGAAATTGCTGTACCTCATAATCTCTTCAGCTGCCAGACCTTCAGCAAGCGCTTCGAGCTGCTGCGGTGACATCCTGCTGATGGCGGCCATGTCGATAATGTCCAGGTATAGCTGTGGACCCTGCGCCGGCGCCGGGGCAGCCAGCGACGACGCCAGGCACGCCACGCAGATCCATAGCTGGGGAAGAAGTAGGAGTTAGTGAATGGTTGCGTGAACTTTAGTGTTTAACATAATACTTTTGAAAATTTTCTATTTGATTAACTTAACGACCGATATTACTTAATGTGTTTGGTAATTTTGAAGCGTATTTATTTAGTTTGAGATCCTTTCATCTTTTAAATGTAATTTATTTTCATCCCCTAGTTGTATACACCGTGAGTATCCTAAGACATCATTATTTACCTACATGTACAGAAAGCTAAAGGCGCTGCTATGTCCAAATCTTACAACACGTTCAGTGGCAAAGAAGGTAGATGACTTCTTAAACAAAGCAGTTAGACCATTGTCAACGGCATGTAAAGCTACTTTAAATAATTGTGCTCGGCAACACATTTAATAACAACCGTTCTTTGCGACATAACAAGTCTTAACAATAAATTACGTAGGAAGCAGTAATATTACATTATTTTACTCCATATGGCTCGTTATCGTTTCCACATTTCCCGTACAATTTAAGTAATAGGTAATTTGAAACAATAGCTATATTGTTGTAAATATGATATGATTATGACGACAGTGCGCGGCCGCGAGCCGAGCCTTGGCAGTGAAAGAAAAGTGAAAGTTTTTATGCGCGCGCGCCGCTATGACGTCATCCTGCATGGTTCCGCTTGGTGGGGCCACGGCGTTGTTCGCGGCGGAAGCGATCAGCTGGAGACACATTTTTGTTCAATAATTGATTGTTTTGTATTATCAAAGTTTTTAACTAAACAAATTTGAAATTTTGATTTAATTTTTGCTCACCGTTTGTAAATCGAATGCACTCTCCGTAAATGAAATTCAATATATTTTTCTACTTTTTAGGAAGTAGAGTAGTAACTCTGCAAATCCGACATTAGACATACACCCGCTTCCGTTTTGACTACGCAATTTCTAAATCGCTTATTTTGTTGGCTCGAGGTTATTGACATAACATATAAATTCTTAAGTTCTTGTGTCAAGGCGAAAAGAAAATGTATTGCGTAGGTTGTAGGTAAACAAAAATTTCTCTACCCATTAATAGATTTCATTTATCAGAGAATTTGAATATCCCACAGCTGTGTAAATCATTGATTTTGAATGGCTGATTAAAACTAGGCTACTTTCCAAATCCTAAAGTCGAGTATATAGCAGTTTAAACGTTAACAATTATGGATTTAATGAACGAATGCCGCAGGCAGTGAAATAAATAAGTTATTACTTAATTAAAAACCTATCTCTAAATGAAAAGATCTCAATAAACACGTCTCACTATCCCCTTCTAACTCAGAGCAAATACTTCTTTCATTTTCGCCACAACGACCGCCGGTCGTCCAGCTTCCAACTGTTTTCTTTGTACCTGCTTCTGCCTACCCCAAAAGATGCTCAGTCTCAGTGTGATGCTAAGTAACGAAAAAAAAACTGCATAACGGAAGTTTATTTTTTAAAGTGACGTCGTCGGCGTCGATGTGTAAAATTGCTGGCACTGCTTCGCCAACCGAAACATACAAATGGTCTAGAGTTATGGGTGTTGATGTTGAAGCATACTGGTGCATGGAAATCAACTTTTAGAATAGCTTTAGATCCACAGACCGCTGTAGAGGTTGAATACATTTTTAAAATGAATTGTGCTGGGTGCAAGCTGTAGCACTAAAATATTTGCGTCAAGCCACAGCTGCAACTTTCCAGATTAATCTGAAGTATTTTATTCCACAAAGTAGAAAGGCCATAATAAAGTGGTAAAATCAATATTTCAATTTCACGGGTGTTAAATAGTAATGAGTAGGTACAACTACTTAAAGGCGAAAATAATTAAAAAACCGCCAAGTGCGAGGCGGACTCGCAAACAAACGGTACCTTCCACATGGCAAAAAATACCGTAAAAATACGTTTCTTGTATGAAAACCCCTTTAATATTTTTAAAATAAAAGTAATAAATAAATCATTTATTTGGACCAAAACTTGTACAAATTTTATAAACCTGCCAAACTGAGTGACAGTTTGTCGGCAAGATTAGTGCTCGTTTTAAACATTAGGTATCAACAATTTAATTAAAAATCTAAGTAGGTTGATACAGTAATTACACTAATTTAAAAGAACGGCAAGAATACCATGCTTACAGCGCGGGCCGCATTTGTTGCTGTAATGTTGTAACTAACAACATTAGGGCACATGAGATACAGCCTGCTGACAGGCGGATGGGCGGACGGACAGAGAAGGCTTAGTAATAGGATTCCAGTGGCGCCATATGCGTATGGAACCCTAAAAATTAAAGAGACGAGTTTACTTTAATACGTGTAACAATACGACATTCTTTGAGACTTATGGCGATAGTTACCAACATTTCATTTCCTGTTTGCCTGTTGTAGACACTTAGACAAATCTTGGAATGTAGGTCTAATACATTAGGCCATAACGACGAAAGTATTATTTTCCATAAAACCATAAAATTAGTGAAGTGTGGTATTATGAGTAGAATTGATGAACAGTTTTATTTAAGCAAAAAAAATTTTAAACTGGTCTGCAATTTGGTGAACGATGAAAATGTTAAAATGTGAATAGCCCACTCTCTTCTTGTGTATAGGGTAAAAGTTTACATCCAAATCTGTGTCAGTGGTTAGCGAACGTTAATTAAAGCTGTCCAGTATTCGATTTTGGTTCAACAGCTGGCTGTGATACAGGTAACCATCGTATCGTAAAAAACACAGTGTTAAATCTTTGCCACAACCTTCCATCTGCTAATTAGGCCAATAAACCAATTCATGGCGTACGTACTTAAAGAATTAGCGACTTTAAAGGAAACTGTTCAATTGCAGGTTACATGCCATAGAGTGCCAATAAAAGTGTCATACACAGCAATTTGAATGCAGTGGAGCGTCGTAATAGCATATCGGTACCAACCATTTCCTTTTAAGACATTTTTTTATTTCAAACAGTGGGCGTCAGAGAATGAAAAAATGATTATAATGTCGTAATATCGCGTCACTTACATAAAACGTTTACAACTTTAGGGATTTGGAAAAAAGAAAAATATATGGGACTGCGGTCGCAGCTTGCGCGTAGGTAACATTGTTGCGGTAAACAAATGCCGTAAAGGTTGTAGAAAGTGCGTGAGTGTGTCAATATTTGATCTTTGATCTTCTCTTATAACATGGTATGAATGAGATGAATACAAAGATAGTGACGACTTGCCAACCATGTGATTTTGTTACAAGCAACTATTGTTTAAGTGATGACAATTAAACTCATTGTCTCTATGAGTCAACCGAAGCGATAACCGATTTTATCTTCCTTGTATATAGTCTGGTGAATAATTTTTTTAACCAATTACTTCACATAAAAATTAGAATTTTACGACTATTATTGTGGCTATTTGTTTAGTCAGCATTCGAATATTAGCGAGTGTTCGTATCAGGTCAGACGTAACTAGCTGTATCCTAAATATTAAGATCGTATAAACCTAGATCCAATTTGCGATGTGATTTGTGAATCATCACCATATGACCCATTTAGAAATTACTAAAAAACAAAACTGTATTCTTTTTACTAGATTTCGGTAACTTAGGATCCTTACTATGTTCTTACAGTCCCTAATTGTGCAATTATTTTATGCATGCTGAGCTTTTTGTGCAATTATTCTTGTTCACAATTATCTTCTTGGTATCTTTCAATAACGGTCTTATTTTTCTTAATATAATGTTTATAACACGATTTTCGAGATAATACGAGAAAATAGAGAGTAGGTTCCAGTTGGTAATCTTAATTAATTGCCAGTCGGATTTCCGTGAATGTAATGACCCCGAAATAATGAATACAGATGACATTTCCTATTACAATATTAAGGCTAAATGCTTACATAACATATTTTTTTATGCATCTTCACCAATTTGACACTCTTTTCCTTATAAGGTGACGCAAGTAGGTCTGCCGGATTCATTAGCACTAAAAACTTGTTAGCTGTTAAGTAATGAACGTAAAAGTAACTGGGTTAAAGAGTATAGTTATGTTACGTATTTGAAGGATTGTTACATTATAATCTGCGAACATAACATCGTGTTATCTTCAGTCACAATCTGTTGGAGGAATTACAGTTGACGCTCCGCTGTCTAGTAATTCCATGTAGGCGGCGGCGTAATGATTGTAGGTAAGAGCTACCAAAATCCAACAAATTCAAATAGGTCATGTTACATGTACCTTTCGGTGGAAAAACAAGTGATGGCAAGAATTGGGAGCGACCTACATTTAGCGAATCAAAAGATTGAGGTGATGGGCAAGGCTAAAAAAATTACCCACTCATGGCGCTGTAACAATGAAAATTTTTTCCAATACAATCAGCTTTCGCTTTTATCCCATTTAACAAAACGGAATAACATTCACTAGCAAAAATGCGACAGTAACGCTCACATTCGCGATCTTAAGGAAGCACCTTCCGACGGCGGCGACGGCAACACCGCTGTCATTAACGGGCGTGTATCGCAAACCGGATTGTCTGTCAGAAAAACGTAGACTACTTTCTTTCCTTCTTGAGTCCGGTCTGCACATATGTGATATTAATATTTATTTTAAACTTTTCCTCGTCGATGATAAAAAGCTTTGTAGTTTGTCGAATAATTTATTTCGCAAAATCTGGACTTTGGATACTGTCGAGCAAACGTCGTACTATTTTTACATTAAAAGTAATTTCTTCGCTTTAGGTTATTTCAGAAACAGTGTTACATTGTGTGAAATAGTCTAAAAATGTATTTAAAAAACAGTATGAAATGTATTTTGAAAACCCAGATATGTATGGGTATGCTGTAATTTAGTCCCTCACCCGCCACCTGCAACAAGTTCTCCACTATTGTTTTGTAAAACAACATGCACAATATTGCATTGTTTGTTTTGTATTATATCAGTCAATGCAGTCTGTATGAACCAGTTCACCAAAATGTTTTAAAATGATATAATCATTTGTCAACCGGTTTGCATTAGACTATGTACTGATGACGAATGAATGCATTGTGTTTATTAAAACACCGTTTCACCTGGCTACATGGCCTAGATGCTCTATGAAAAGCTAGCCTTAACAGCATCACTCTACATGTAGAAATTTTAGTCAATGTGATATGAATCTTAAGCTACCTCAAGACGGTTAAGTTGAGAATTTTCTGACTTTTTCTGAAATTATTTTAACCTCAGCATGATTTTACCTTCAAAATAGTCAAAACCTTTATGACCATAATAGGGACAGAGAAAAACGCATAGGCTCCCATACTTAGGCGCCATTGTGTAGATGGGTAGATGGTGAACTCGATTATATCGTCAATACCCAAATACAGTGAATGTGCCATCACAAATACGCAACGTGAAGTGCCATCATTTCAGATTTATATCGCAATAGTGAACGTCAGTGAATTGAATCTCACAATCGAATGTTACCGAATGCAGATTATAAAGGCTATAATCTCAGTTTTGAATCAATTTACTTTAAGTGGAGGTGAACAGTTTTTTATATGAATGCAAAGTAATAGATGTATATGGATTATGATGAACCGTTACTTGGTCCCATGAACGGGTAAGCAAGTATGTAGGTGCTGTGGGACAGGCCCGAATACTTCTTAATACCGCTTTTCCCTACAATTTTCAGAAGTTGGAGACTTCAGGGTGCTTACTCTGGAATATAATTCCGATAGATCGACATTGGTCAAACGTCACTTGGTTGAGTTAAGCGTCAGGGATTGGCTAGACTCAGTGAGTCCAGCCAATCACTGACGTTTGAGTGACAATTCCAATGTCGATCTATCGGAATTATATTCGAGAGTAAGCACCCTGGTTTGAATGATTTATGTGCGGTGAAATTGCAAGCCCTTGAAACTTTTCAAATGGCGAAAACTCATTTGGGTTTATTAAGAATGATGACAATTTTCGTAATTATTTTACAGTTGCAGGAAAATGCAATTATATTTGCAATGAATAATCTCACATTAATAACAGCCATTTTAAATTAATATTAGGTACGGTCATTTCTCCGATGCATTTCTCTGCCAAGGAGTGTATGTCTGAATTTTAGCTCTTTGCGGTGAAAGTTAGAGTGTAAGCCAAACATACGCAGGTACAGTCCACTGCCGCCTTCGTTGTTATAATAACTTGAGAACATGTGAATGTATTTATCTTCATGCTCGTTTCCTTTTAGGTCAAGCAGTCATAAGTATTATTAGCTCTAGAAAGGACTATGTTTGTTATAATGTTGCGACCAGTTTCATCATAAGCTGTTAACTTTTTCATTAATACGGTCAAGTACCGAGTTCCGCAATTCATTTTTACATGGTCGTGGAATAACCGAGGATGCCGTTGGGTGTGATTCTATGGAAAACTAAAGCTACCAATTTCGTTTGACTAGAATATGGTTAAACTGGGCCCTTATAAACAACTATTTGTGTACACTTTCCTTTAGACACAGACGATTTGCGTCTCTGTCTAGCCAAAACCGTGTCAAAAGGCAAATTGTGTTGTAGTCGCGCGTTGTGGATCAAACGGAGATCCGGTAAACGAAATAGTTACAGTAGACTATCACTGAGTCATATGATTACTTAATTCAGAGTGAAGTAATACCTACGTGGGTATTTTTTGTGAGCAAGGAAATTAGTGAGGTATGAATAACCCATAATAAACATATCTTTTATTTTAATGAAGTAAAGAATAATGTTCTTCAAGTATTTTTTCCATGATGAAAGTCTCAGCAACAGCCTGTAATCTGGATTAACATTAAAAGGCGCTGACGGCTTAATATGAGGCTTGATAAATAAATAGCGTTCAGCATCTTCTTTTAGATAGACTCTTTTGTAATTGCAGATGGTTCTCCCGTATAATTTTACGAAGAAATAGAGCCTTTAATGGCAGTGCACATGAGCCATTGTTTTTACTTTTAGTATCAGCAAGTTAAGGAATGGTTACGACATTTTATTGCGTATTACGAAAGTTTTACTGTCGACCTAGTGTCCAATTGATGCTCAAGATAGTTATAGCTTCAACGTAACATTCGAGAGAAGACAATGACTAATTGACATACTTCTCCATGGTCATAACTATCAAAAAATATTCCCAAATTGTCCTTTCCGTCTTTTTTAAATTCAGGTCAGCAAGGAAGTAACTGGTTCCGATCTTGCATATAAGAGTAGAACAAACCCTATTCAAATGTCACCATTATTTTTCGGGTCAACGAATTCGCTACTGTTACGTAGAAAATACCTGAGAAAAATTCCTAATAGGTTCAATGTTTACAATACAGTTGCAAAATGCCTTATTTACTTTACAATATTATGTAAATACGTGACTGTGTCCTTACAAATAATAACAATACATAATTGTATGACTTTTCATCACTCTTTTATTTAGACTGGGCTATCTGGGCAAGGTTATAATGTATAAGTGTGTGAATAGGGGCGACCCAAATGAAGTATTTGTTGTAGTAAGATACAAAACTTTCGTGTATTTTTTTTCTGGGGAGTTTTATAGTAACCAATCCTAAGTAAGTAACCAACCTATTTGCAAATAATCACAATAATTATGCAGGTATGTAGCGGTCTTATTACGCTCAAACACAATGAAAAATACAAAGTAAATCATTCTCACACAAATATATAAGAGGTCCCCCTCTTATATATTTGTATCGACACTTTCTATCGATAACTCAGTCCAGACTAAATATAGTAATGTTTATAATTTGACCGACACCGGACGGTGGTAGTCAGAAAGCAAAACGGCTTCACTTTCAATGTGGTGTTACGTTACATGTCAATGGCCGAATGTGATCGAGATTATAGGTGGCCTTTGCGCAGGTTGCTCGTAGCGACGTTAGCTATAAGTCTTTCATGTCAAATACTGTTGGATTCGGGTCAATTTGGAGGTCTTAATTAGCGCAGTATATCTTTGGCACCAATGTTTTTATGGCCTAAGGTTAATCGCTTCGAACCCTCGACGACTCTTGCACTCTGGCAACTTTTGTTTTAAACGCTACTACAAATCTGTTGAAAAAACCTTATTGGGGTTGTTTTTCGTTTAAAGCTCATATTTGTATTAAGAAAAACAAGACGTCACACTTAGGTTTGTTATAACGATACGCGTTAATATATAATTATTTCTGCAGATACAACGTGTGTCTTTTAAAACGCCGAATTTGAGAAAGTTAATACTTTGAATACATTACTTGGCACTTCTAATATAGTAGCCATTTTGAAACTCATTATAACAGATTTTAGTGTGGTTTTCTCGTAACTTCTTTGGCCTACTTTATATTACATTGGTAAGCAGTATAATAAAGAGGCATAATAGTTGCTATACCATAACTTCTGGAATATTCGGAACTGAGTTGGCATTGAAGTATAGATATTTAAATATTGTAGTCAGTTTATCATTTTACGTTATACCTACCTACTAGGCAATTTACAAAACAAAAAAATTACTTATAAATAAAATACAGTAAGAATGCTGTCCTATTTCCAGCGGTGGATTTATAATAAGACGGCGCTTTTTTTACGTTTCATTTCATTTCTCATTTGAAAAGGATGATGGTGGTTATTATTTTAATTCTGTGTAAGTCCGAGCTCTCAGTACGGTAGGAACCAATTAAAATAACAGTTTTTCTTAGTTAAATTTTTATTCCTAGACATCACTGCGTGCAATTGTAATTTTTTTTTATCTTGTCCTCCTCGCTTCTTAGTTCATCGTTTATCTGACTCCTACCGTTGTTTTGTTCTGTTCCTTATATAAATCAATGTTTGTCTCGTATTTCTACCATCTACTTTTCAAAGTTGAATACTTTGAAAAGTAGATTGTAAAGGTTGCAATTGAACACCAAATAGGTATAATCTGTACAGTACCTGTCCAAAACCTTACTTAAGGTTAAAACACACATACGGTGAATATCACCGTATGTGTTTTTGACATTTTGGTAAATGAGAAAAGTGTAATCGCGGGACCTATAGTCCACACAATACCTAATGATGGCAATCACAGAAAGTCACACGAGTTAAGTTTTGTACTTGCTGGTCGCAATAGCACGTAAAGAAGGTTGTTCAACCCATCCTCATAAGATTACGTAACACAGAAAAAACCGGAGACAGGTACACAAGTATGCCGAAGCATTTAAAGAAAGGGAAACTTGTTTACCTTTTGATTCTACTGGATTGTTCTAAAATGTAAGGAAAAATGGCGCACTAAGGGTTCTGCAACATTGAAACTAGTATCTACAGTTTACCTACTTTTTATTATTCCTCTTAGCAGACTACACATTATAAATACTATCGAACACGTATTCTGTAAAATAAACAGGGACAAGTTACAGCCCGGTGACACAGAGCGAACAAAAAGGATAGTAATTAAAAAATAATAGAAGCTAGTTATCTATTAAATTGGCGCGGATGGTGAGGGCAACCCGAAACGTAAGGCAGAACTCCAGGTATTGTAGAGCAAAAGTAAAAAGACTTTAAGTGTAACTACTTATTTATTTATTTATTTAGAGTTTAATAAGGGCTGATGTTGATCAACTAATAAGGTGTACTAATTATCAGTTGTTTACAGCCATTTAAGCACCTACTCTTGATCTATTTTAGTTTAATAATATTAATTATATTAAAGGTAGTTTAAAGGTATTGATAAGACCGTTCAAAACAATTTACTTTATGTATTTAAATGGTAATACGGTTACCACATCAAAACGTTACATAGCTAATAGGTAGTATTAAACGAAATAAACGATACATTCACTGCTATTGCATAAATATGACCGCTGAAGAAAATACTGATGTCTTAAGTGTTCCATGTGGTGCCGAACGTAAAAGAATAGCACCATTCCATTTCTTCCCATGGGTGTCGTAGAAGGCGACTAAGGGACTTACTAGAGAATGGGCAGCAGCGTTCTCTATGCATTTGATCACCATACTGCGATCGCCAACCCACCTGCCAAGCGTGGCGGTTATGGCAAATCCCCCCTTTTTGGGAAGGCTTATGTCCAGCAGTGGACGTCTTTCGGCTGATATGATATGATGGAATTGTACATGTACTGGTTCCGTAAATCGAACTCTTGTAGGCATCAATTAGGAATTTTCTTGGACATGACTACAGAAATGCTTTGACCTAACAGTAAAGTTCCATAAAAATGTTACCTAGAAATGATAGTCCTCATAAAATCAATCTGTGTAGCCTTTTCCCAACTACATTAGGGTCAGCCTCCAGTCTAACTGGGTGTAGCTGAATACCAGTACCTTACATGAATCGACTGCATAGTCAAAAATCAAAATCAAAATCAAAAAGTCATTTATTCAAACTAGGCTGAGAGTCAGCTCTTTTTGAACGTCAAAATTACATAAGACTGTCCCCCCAAAACGATCGCCCTTCACCACAGTCGACATAACCATAACTCTACCGTGTTTATTTTGAATGCACATTCTCTAGTCCTAAACTTCTTCTGTCTATTGAGGTCACAGCCCCCAACCTCACTCTCACAATAACAAATGAATTGATTTTTTAATAAATAATTACTTTAATTTGCAAAACTTCGCGTGTGTGATATCTTAGTTTTCCATTGAATTTGGTATTCATTAACCATGCGTTACACTATGATTAACTTAAGTTCAGATGGCTATCTTACTAATGCCTAATTACATTATCCTATACTTTAAGACTAAGTAACAATACAATTTATGAGAATATGTATGAGACCTGAGATTTGAACTTCAAGCCTTGGCACAAAATCTGAAATTATTTAATAATATCACACGGCATTATAATAATTTGATTATGCATATCCACGTATCCAGGCATTTTATGGCGGTCTTTAAGAACTTACAACACAAACCTAGGTTAAAGTGTATC
Source organism: Polymixis lichenea (assembly GCA_949091785.1). NCBI lineage: Eukaryota > Metazoa > Arthropoda > Insecta > Lepidoptera > Noctuidae > Polymixis > Polymixis lichenea. Next base: position 4,873,651 of record OX420934.1, read on the forward strand.
TATACAAACCTAGGTTACCTAGGTTTATGTTATGTTAAAAACTCTAGACCATTGCCTGCATCGGTTTTGCGAGCCATATAAAGAAATACAGACAGACACATCGACGCTCAAACTGCAACCAGGAATGCAGCACGTTTCTCGACCCCCAAGAGTTGTATTTCTCGTCGGTATTCAAATAAAATCTACCCTTTCTATATAGAAAAGTGCAAAACCTACGCGGTTAAAATGAACAGCAATTTTTTTTTCCAATTATTGACGAACTATTTGAACGCACGGGTGTTCAGGATCGTGTACCAAATCCAAGGAAGCAAGTAGTGCGTCGATGTCCCTGCCACCCTGTTTAGAATAGTCAGAAATGATCTTTGCAGGAATTAAAATGAAAACCTCAATATACAGCGGAGAATAGTTTAGTGTTACTTGGAAAATGCTTGGATATCCAGCAGTGATAATATTGATAGAAATTATAATGAAGTTCCTGAGATTCTCCAAAAACACGTTGGTTAATTAACCAGTCTTAAAAGTAAGAGGAGATATTAAGACATGTTTATACGTATAACTTGCATAACCTGACGATCTCATCCGGAAGAACTTATAGTCATCGTTAGTCATTTTGCACTTTTTAGAGCAGTTCGTAGTAATTAATAGCAAGCAGCGAACCGTGAAAACTGGGTTAAGAACAGCACTTATTTATTTTTATCTTATTGTGCTCTTTCAGTAAATATCTTACAGTATCATCTAATCAATTAATGCATCTGCAAAATCATTGGTTTCTTGTGCAGTTTTATCAACAGTTCTGGCGTCACAATTTCTGTTGCTATAATCTTTTTCTAATTTTAATTTGTGAACCTCATATTATCATCTGTCTAGAAAGTTATGTGAATGTTTATCACAATTATAATAAAAACACAATAACATTATAAATTATTACCTCGTTCTTTATTTTGTAATGAAATCCCAAGTATTTAGCCATAGTATTGAGTATACGACAGCGATAGCCCAGTGGTATCAGCCCTGTCTAGATCGTGAGTTCGAGCCCAGACTGACACTTTTCTTTTGTGAATTTAACTTCATCACCACTGCTCACAAAACGTTGAAGGAAAACATCGTGAGGAAACCGGCATGTCTTAGAACTAAAACTTCGAAGACATGTGACGTCTACCAACACGCACTCGTTCTCGCTGTGAAGAGGCCTGCGTCCCAGCAGTGGGAACAATATAGGCTAATTATGATGATAATTGTGTTTACGATTATTTCTAGGGTCCGGCCCTACCGCTACTGTCTTAAGGGGAACCTAGTCGCGGGCGCGAACTCACTGGTGGGCCTGGTTAAAAAGCACGCTGTCTCACCAGGCATTGTGTCCGACAGAGGTAGTATCAGTAATGAGCAGTTAGAAGCTAGTCTACACGCACAATATTAATGAGTGAGATGCAGGATCATTATAAAGTACAACAGGCGCTTAAAAAATTAAGAACAGTCCTTCGGAAGATCGGGTTTTATGAAAAAACCACTGCATAAATCAATGACCAATAAAGTTCATTGAACTTGTAGATATTTGAGCTTTGTCGGTACCGACTTGGTTTTTCAGATTTTACACTTCCTTCATTATTTAAACACGGCCAAAGTTAGGTTAAATTAGCAAGAAAAACGCATCTTTGTTGGCACCTAACTTTTTAATGGCTTTTTATTTTAGTATTCTGTTTCCGTACAGACAATATTAATAATGAGACAAAACCATACCATGTTTAATTTATGATGTACATTGTCAAACAGTGGAGTAATACACTCCCGAAGTTTGTATGGGAAAATGTGGACTAGGTTCACCTTAAGCAATAGGAACACTCTATATCTTATCTTTCCTAAAACGGTATTGATGTCAATTTTCAAAGACTAGCCTCTAAGTAGGTAGATTCCCAATAGTTTTGCGCCATTTGTCCTTATTTAGAGTGGTTCCTATGGTGTATTCAGGAAATATACTGTTTAATGTTTTTCACGCCGTGTAAGACAAACATTTGCAAATCTTTTGAATCTAAATTAGATTTTCCTAATTTGACGCATGTTAAAGTATGTCTGCGCAGTAATAGTTTTCGATGAATATTCCTTGTGTGTAACAGAACTGACAGATCAATAGAAGTAAAAGGAGGTACTCTAAACCAATGAAGGATTTAATTCCGTTTGTTATCGCAGTCCTGAATTCCGGGTCAAAGGCTTTGATTATATTCCTTGCAAGTTTTTATTATGACTAGGGTGTATCAGTGAACAGAAAATGACGTGGCCAAACTTCTTGAAATATTGAAAAACAACGACCAGAGTAAGCGAAGAGTAAGCGAAGAGTAAGTTCACAAAAGTTTTATCTTTGTCTACGGATACCTTTAACGACATAATTATTAATATGGGTTCGTGTAGCTTCCAAGGGAAACCGAGAACTAGTCAAATAAATAATTAACAAGAAAAACATTTATTTACTTCGGATGTAAATACGGATTGTAACTGGTTTCATCAAATTATATACTGGAACATATTATTTTTAGCTGCAATAGAACCGGCAATATAGATTTGGAAAACAACGATAATGTTTGTTCATTACAATTTATCAGAAATCGTTCAACCAACAATCCTATTATGTAATGAAAACTTTATTTTTCAAGAATTTAAAAATTTTGAAGTGTTTGCGCAAATAGTAACACCGCTAAGTTACGGTTTTGGTTTTACTGCTATCTTATGATGAGAATTTTCCTAATCATATTTTAATTGATAACTCGGGTTTACCTTATAGTAGATATTTTCAATTCAGTTTATTAAAATCAATATTTAACTCTTCAGCTACAAAGAAATACGAAACAACCAAACAACACATTGACACGACAACACCCACAAATGCGCGTAAATAACAAATTGACACGCAACTATAACGCGTGTCGTTCGGCTATTTATTTATTGCTCAAAGATAAATCAATATGACTTTTGTTTTAATTATATATACTCAATTATACGGTGAGAATATTTCTACCTTCTATCAATTACATTTTTACTTCTTTTCTTAGTAGCTCAACAATGACAAATTCACACCTTTTTGTTTACCGGCTTTGTGCGAAAAGGTGAAACTTGTCAATGGTTGAAAAGGCTTTTCATTGCGCAATACTACCACCAGTATTTCTATTTATTATAAAATACACTTGAACTAAAATACAATCAAACCGTAATCACGATATTAGTTTTAATTCCTCCAAAATACACTCCCGGACTCCTGAATCGAGCCACCGTACAGTGTAAGGTCTGTCTTTCTATCTTCTTAAATGGTCGCGAATTAAAATTGTTTTCCTTGACTGGTCTTTTTAAATATGTTTGGCCTTTATACTTTATATAGAAATGCAAACTGGTTCATTTTAAGAGCCCGGGAGTGTATTCGTTGTCTAGACTATTTATAAAAAAAAACTTATTAAATTTCGTTTCCATAAAAAAAATCCCTTCTGATTTTGTACATACAGTACATGCAAGGAAAACACAAAACCTACCTGAGGGAAGGGAAATTACTGCCTTTCCATTCAACAAAAATATCGGTGATGGAACATCTGTGTATAAAATACCTCTTAAAATAATGAATAACGAAGGTATTAACTTACCTTTATATTACGTGTGTTCATCATCCTACACAAACAGACGGCGAAAGTCACTTAACACTTGAACTGTCACCCCACAAGCAAACCACCGAACACTTAATTATTAAAAAAAAATGCACAAATAAATTGGCTGACACGTTTATGGTATCCCGTTCCAGGAAAAAATTAAAGGCGGCCGGGATGACGTTTGTATTGGCGCGAGTTTAAATGCAACTTTCGCGCGCGTTCGCTAAGACGTCTCACTCTCACTGGCCACGGTGCTGTGTTTTCTTTTTATTTAAACTTGCAATCCCCTCTAGCGATTGTGAATAATCGCATAATATCTTGTGTTATCAATACGCTATTCGGGACGGACGGATGCCTCTCGTTTAGGGATCTAGTTACATTAATTAGTGCTAAATCTAAGAGCTACATAATTTACATAAGGAAATATGGATTAGTTTCGGTCTGACTATTCGTGAACGTGTAAAAACTGTAAATAATTTTAGGAATTCATACAGGAACGATGTACTTCATGGAAATTTACACAAAGCTTTATAGAAAATCGTTGTCATTCTGAGTAAATAACGCAAGTATAAACTAGTAAAATGGGTCAGACTCAAACAGAACGACTTTTACCGGCAACGATTTTTTAACTTACATTTTAAGAAAAGACATCAACGCGCGAGTCCTCGTAAGCCATTTCACAAAACATAATATTATTATATGGAGACCGATCGACCAACAAATATAGGGTCTCGTTGGTCGCTTACTTTTTACAGGGTATTACATTCTAAGATGCTGTAGCCGCATAGCATTCTCTGCTCAAAATTATCGACCCTTTTGATTTTAGTCTGTTCAACTAGGGAAACTTGCGATTGCACATTTAGTTGATTTGGTTTTGGTTGTTTAGTTGCAATGATGATAGCATGCATAAAAATTAACGCTTCGTTCAATGATTCCTGTGTTTTATTGAAACTAGCTAAACCAACTTATTTACAATAATTCATACAAATGTTTTTTTTTTTTTCTTTTTATTTCTCCAGCGTTGTTCATTGCTGCTGTTTTAAAATAGTCAAATTCAGAGATCACACCCCTCGTTCTTGCCTATTTTTTCTTTTCTTTAACATGTTGTCAGCAAAACTCAACATTATATGCTTACTTAAAAATATGTTGCTCAAACACTGTTGCTCACTTTTGTTTCCCAATTAATAACATGTAAATCTGAAATGTGTATCTTTGATGAATTCTTTTGAAAAATAACTGAACTGTAAATTTTTCAGAAGGACTAGTTGGCCTTTTATGAAAACTATCGCAACATTACCAGTTTCTATGAACTGTATGAGTTCAGCCAGCATGTTTGTCCAAGTAAATACCAAAGAATGGTATCAAATGTGTCATATTAATGCAAACTAATATACACAATGAAGAAATAACCTAAAACTTTTATTTTCATAACGTGCTGTCATTTATTTTATAAAGAACACTGTTATAAAATTCCTCATTTGGAAATTCCAGAGTAAAAATTGGAAACATATACTGACCTATGCTGGACATTCCCTTTTTACTCTTTTTTTTGGGAATGGCATCTCGCAGGTCAACGAGGTCTATGAGGTTGCCGACTGTTTAACCGGACTTGCTTGTGGCTACCTTAATAAATTAAGGCCTACAGCCAGGGCTTAAAACCTTAAAACTGAAGCGACTACACCCTAAGGGCATCCCTTGTGCGGACCTCGGCTTAGGGCGTTGCGCGTCGCTGTAAGAGGGCAGCAAGGGACGTGCTGGATCAGAATTATTATTTAGGGACGAATTTAATGAGATAGGCTCAGCGACGCGGGCTGGCTCGACCAAGGGCCTGACCCTGAGCGGACATGGATTGGGACTTCGCGATGGGCCTCGGTGTCAAGGAGGGAAGGACGGCGGTCTGCGACGGTGAATCTTGAGCGTGCAGGTAAACTTGCTACTCTCCTGAAGGAGAGTTGTAGCATCATCAGGCATGGCCTTTTTATTTTTTTTCTTTGGGACACTTTTTCATGTAAACAACAGAGTGGATCAAACGGTTTGTGATAAAGTATGGTTTTTTATTCAATTTATGAGGATAAAATGGTAGAGTATTGATGCAAGACAATTTATTATACCATTCAAAACATGTAGAAGTCAGATTGGTTCCTCAAAAACTTGATCATTATGATATATATATTTTTTTCGTTCTATAAAATCAATCTATCAAACACATACTTTTTGTCTATCAAAGTATGTCCCCATCTTATGAGAAAAAAAAAACCAGCTAAGTGCGACTCAGACTCGTACAGGAGTGGTAACATATCACAAGGAAAAAAACGTGTATTTTGTAAGGTAAAAATAAAATGAAGTTAAAATTATAGGGGCTCTCACCCCTTTAATTTTTTAAATTTTAAGAATTTGTTAAGAAATACAACTCTGTGAAAATGTCAACTGTCTACCTATCATGTTTTCAGAGATACAGGTAGCTAATATACAGACGGACGGACGAACAACGGTAGCTTTGTAATGGACTTCCACTGGCACACTTTGGGTACGGAACCTCAAAAGCTATGTCAGGCCCAGTTTAGTCCTCTACCATGCCGCTAAGAAAATACTTGATATTATGTATTGCGACTTCCAATCATGATCAAATCAGACGTTGCCATGAATGATTTATTGTACTACACGCAATATTACGTAGACCAGTCAAAAAACGATGCAGGAAGCTCAAGATTTATGCACTTAATGACCCCAATCACATTTATTGCTTCTCATATAAATTGTTCACTAATCATTGCGCGTGATTGGCGATTGTCGGTCAACTACCACTTGCAACATGCAGAGAAGGGATGTTGACTGATGTTACAATATATGCGCTCGGATACATGGTTCGTTTCGACATTTTGTATTTAATAGATAGTTTTTTATTAGATAATAATTTGCATTTTTGCTTGCGGAGGAATTCTCAGATTATTGATTTAGGAAGTTGGTAAATTATCTGACGAACTATTGTGGAATAGTCCTGGAAATAAATTAATTTATGATCATTACAGAGAATTTCTTACAGGGGAGGCCTGCGTCCCAGCAGTGGGAACATACATATATTACGATGATATCATAATATTACGATGAAGCAACCTGAATAAACATTTTACATAATAGTTGTTATGTTGTTATTGTTCCACAAAAATATGGTGTTCTTCACCAGTAGTACACACGGGTAGCCGTGTGTACTACTGGTGAAGAACACCATATTTTCTTGATGTGTAGACATCAAGCTATACATTTCCAGTTAACGCTGATCTCACCCTGTACGGAAATCCTATACAATGCGAGATCAGCTTATACTGGAAATGTATAGTTTGATGTGTAGCCGTGTGTACCACTTCGTAGGTTGGCCCTTATGGACTTTAGGAGTTAACTAAATACAAATAAAAAAATTGATTGCTTAAAGGGTGTGAAAGCAATAATTGTATGAATCGATATGGCCTAATTTTTGTGGGAAACCTAAACAACCACGATCTTTTGCTAAAAGTGATAGCAGTTACATATAATAAATACGAGTGGACGCTGTGTGGTCGAAATTCGACCATAGTTCATTTAAAACTTAATGTGTTTCTAATGCATTATTAAATAAAAATATTGGCTTTCTGCACTCCTTCTCCATGTAAACTTTAACTGTCCCCAATTTCATTCTCCTCCATTTGCGTAATTTTCGTAAAAACAAGGGGTAAAAAGTTTTGCTTCACGTATTAATATATAAATAAACTAAGTATTATGTACCTACTCATAAATACTTACGAAAAACGTTCTTAAAATTATACAACCAAAACAGTTTTAGGTACCTAAAACTGTTTTGGCTGTATAATTTTAAGAACCACTCTAGAAAAACAAGCATCACGTAATAGTCAAAATACTAAATTTTTTGCTCACAAAATTAATTAAAATCATATTTTTTTCAGTTACATAATCGATAAATATCTAGGATTGATTGTGTTACATAATACAGTGTCATACAAGTGCCATGATCCAGCAAATATGTAGCACTGTTTTTTTAGGAATCAAACCATGTAATTTTTTATATGCTTTGATACTGTTACATCAGAAATGGTTATGTGATAACCAAGCAAAACGAGTAAATTGTAAGGCTTATCTCGAGCAATACGAAAACTTTAAATGGCTGCTTCTCCTCGCAATTTATTGCTACAATGAGCTCATTTCACCAAGCTTAAATTAATTGCAGTACGTTGTACTGCCTATTCTCTTTACATGAAGTGCATCCCTACTCACTCACTTTAAGGGAGAACCTCGGGGAAAAGAAAGGATGAATGATTCTTTGGCATTCCAATTATCCGTAAGTACTGACATAAAGATTGGTACCCTCTGCCGCCGACCATGGAACAGTTTTGAAACAGTAACCTCCGGTAAAGTAATGCATGTTGACAATAGATTAAATTGAATCCGCTTTTAGGAACTGGCAGTTACAGTCAGTAGAATGATGCTACACTTATAGCCCGTTCCGACGTTCAGACGGACGTAATTAAATCGCGGCGGGCTTTTTCGCGCACTAGATCTTCAACGCACTGTTTAGCGCCTAGAGTTGCAAATCGACCAGTAAAACCCACTTTGATTTTCGGCGCGCTGATATGCACTATGTTGAATTCCCAATGCGCGGTTCAACACCGAGATGTGAAAAAATCACGCCGCAATTTTATTATGCCCGTGTGAACGTAGACTGAGGGCGACGTGATTGATGTATGTACCCCACCTTTCCCAACATTTGGGAGAGATCATTGTTCTACAAATGTGGTTACAAACTATGTATAAAATAGTCCTTGATTCAATCATGTCAATTGAATACAGTCATTTTTACCTGAGGTTCTTATTATCCCCGGAGCGCAGAACTATTGTGAAGTCATGACAAATATACCAACACCAATTTCCCCTGAAAACACAATGGTTATATGATTTTATTTGGTAAGTTACCTACACTCGATAAATTAAGAATATTTATTATTTTCTATGGTATCATGTGGTTTAACCAAGTTCTAACAAGGCTTGGTGAGGTCAGTGGTCACAAATGTAATTAATGACAATGTATTCATCAGGTTTATTAAGGCTTCAAGGAAGATTAGCTTGTTCATGAAGTTACGCACCCAAGCTCATATTTCAGTAGACAAAACCTGATACAGTTGGCACTGGTCCACCTGACGCAGGGTGTTTACCGCGATTACACAACGGCCTACATTCATCGTTATCTAACCCGACATCCTAGTGTGCGTCCGTCGGTCTGCGCAAGAGTGGACCGACTGCGAATTTCATTGTAAAACTTAATCGACTGTGTGCAATGAGATTTCGTGTTAAGGAAAATGATCACTGATGGCCTATGATTATGGGCAATATAGTTTAAGAGCTTTCGTAGGGATACTCATAAAATATACTACGTGGGTTCGCCATTGGATTGTGGTAGGTGGATATTTTATTGTCACGTCCGGTTTGTAAAATGTTACTAATAAGTCGATGTTTTCGGAAAAAACCTAGTATTTCCCTAACAGTATTTTTGAAATTAGGTACCTACCTATGTACCAATAAGTGGGTCTCCGGCAGAGAATCGGTATCCTGTAGTATCCTTGGCTTAAATGCTGCGGTTTTGAATTTCATTCATAACTAATTACTACGGCTGTGTACGTGAGTTAACTCATTTTTACTACACGAGATCGTAACGTGCATGACCTCATCTAACTCAATAATAGTTACTATTGGCATCCGAAAACAGTCTGGCAATTATGAATCATAACCGCAGGTCTTGACTTTCCTATTAATTTTCAATAAACCAAAGTCCATGAGTATCCTCATGAATATCCATAGATCGTAGGGTAAGGTTTGCCGCTGCAGAAACATCTGCCCAAATACACCTTGGTCCCTTCTCAAAAAAAAATATGTTCTGTACAGAATTGGTCACACCTTTCCTCCTCATTCTTCACCTTTCAGGATTTAACCCTAGAGTCCTCGTGCTATGAGCATCTTCCCTTTTTACTTATCACGCGTCAAGATCAAGGACCCCACAGCTGCCCTCCCGTCCCACATTTACCTGTATTTTAAATTTGAGTACAATCAGTGCGCAGGCAACTGTGGAAGAAAAGGATTTCTTTGTACAGGTTTCGTGCGGCGGCAAATTGCTCACTGCGCGACCACTCACGTTTAGTATAATTTTGGTTCCGCATAACACAACGTTTGCCTTATTTTCCCGAATGGTTGAGCAGGGGTGCACCTATAGTAGGTACACCCAAATTTCGGCAGTTGTATTTAAGTACCCTGTGATGAGTTCGACTTGGACATTATTGACATTGGTGAAGGAAAGACATTGTGAGGAAACTTGGACTTTATTTTTATTTTTAATTGCTGCTCTTGAACTCGATCACGCCGGATGGAAAGCGATGGATGAAGTCTATGGAACGACTAGGGTTCAGTGTGTAAGACTGATTAATTCTGTGGAACAGTTTTAGGCTGGTATGCCAGAGATGGTGAAAACTGTAATTTTGTTATTTCACAGTTCAGTTTATTTTTTGTTATAAGTAGGTTTGAACAAATGTTATCCGAAAAAGGGAGCAATTTTCTCAAAGATAAAGCAATTACATCTGTGATTTATGAAAATTATTAGAATAAATACAGCTTTTTCAAATATTTTTATTACGTGAAATTGTTTTATAGTCTTATAAAAGATTTTTCAACTGTATATGCATAAATAATATGGGCGGCTCCCCACGCGACCACTCACGTTTCTCAGCAAACGACAGTACTAAATAAAAATTGGCAAAAATTGATACGCTTTATTAACACGAAAACTAGAAGAAGAATTTCCAGCAATGTGTCGATAAGTAGGTAAGCAGAGGGAATTGCACCGGTCAATTTTTTTTACCAAAGTGCAACGCTTTATAATAGCAGCAACAGCAAGTTTCCTAATAACATAGATCCTACAGAGTTACCGGTGGGAAAACCAAAAAAAACCCCAGTCTCCAATCCGGGACGCACCAACCGCTGTATCCGGTGTTACTCCACAAGCTCGTTTGTAAATGACGTAGCTATGACGTCACGCTTTTAAAATATGTGACTTGTTCGATGCAATCATTGCATTCGACCACGTTTGCTGACCTAGCGATGCAATACGGTCGCACTAAGTGCGCCGCGAGCTCAGTGCATTACGAACAGCAACCGGGTGCATTCATTTCCATCATTTTATTCATTTAGCGATAGCTTAGCGTAAACGTTTTATTGTTAGCTCTCAGCAATAAACCTTTTAAAGTTATTTGAGTATTTAACTTAGCAGCGAAACAAATCCCACCAGGTACCACTTAGGTCGCGCCCCTACATGACTCGAGGTTACTCTTATCATCATTAATTCAAATTTCGGATAAAATCGTACGCTCGTACTTTCGTACCTACTTAAATACTAGAACGGTGTTTCGCGATTATTGCGCTTACGGTGTCACTGGTGAAATGCCCTAGCATGCTATTATAATTTAAACTCAATCAGTTACTTAAATTAGTACATTCACAGGCACTTTTGAACTGATAAGAAGTCGGTCAGTTGGTCAGAAAGTTGAAGCTAGTTGCCCATTCCAAAACGTACATCTCTATGGAGAAGAACGGGCAAGAAACTTGAAGGACACTTTATATTACAAAATCCTGTGTACGTTATTATTTTTCCTTCTTTAACTGATAGCAATGTAAATGAAAACAAATATAAAACAGTTCGAAACATAGCCCTGGCAGCTAAAAGAATCAAAATCATTCACAAATATGACGCGGGGATCAGCACCATCCAGTTCAAACATATTGAAGGGAACCGAATAATCCAACACACACGCCACCATCAGCAAGATATTTTACGCATGACATGCTCTTAACTGCTCTGGGTGCTTACTCTCGAATATAATTCCGATAGATCGACACTGGAATTATCAGTCAAACGTCAGGAATCCCTGACATCTATCTCAACCAACCGACGTTTGACCAATGTCGATCTATCGGAATTATATTCCAGAGTAAGCACCCTGATCTTTTAGTCATACATCATAATAACGGCTCGGAGTGGAGGTACAGACGTTCCTACATTATGTAGAAACCAAAACGTGAAAAGTATTCTTAAGAGTCTATGTGCGTGGCTTAACAGTGATATCAACACATAAATAAGCAGGCAAATTGAATAACATTGTGTAACTCACAACTTATAAAGTCGTACACTTATTGCAGGCCGAGGAATGTTTAAACATTACATATCCAATTGTTATCTTGACAATTTGGAAAGGAAACAGGGCGCAACGCGTATGGCTAGTCTCAATCCTTTTATCAAAGAAAAATCTACCTTATTCGACTTATATAGAGTCAAAAGCTTATAAGATAGCAGAACAGTGGTTGCAAAAACGTTTTTCCAAGACGAGGTTTTAGTATAGCGTCTATTTTCACATTTTAATGACATAACGTGACAGTTTTACATGAAATCAGTATCATTACATATAATTAAACTTTAAGAATTTTTCATCATTGCTGTAAGTACAATGCCCATGACATGCACTAGCAATTTTCACATGCAATACAAATACTTCAACAGAACTATGTAGATACTTTACAATTGTTACAAAGGGACAACGAAGCTTGATACGTAGTTTTATAAAAATATCTACGTTCTGTAACAGAATTACAGGAGCGATCTTTTAGCTACAAAATATATGGAATTTCCAATGAGGAAACTTTAAATGTCACACCTCAATATGTAACTCCAACGTGATTGTAGTTTTTAGTTGTTTACTGAATTTCAGCAATGATATTTATTAATTCAAGAGAAAATCTAGTTACTTAATCATTTTAATTGTCTGGCTTACCTGTAGTTATAGGTAAAGTTGTAAAAAAGTGTGGTATGACGTATTAAATATTATTTACATTTCTCATACTCGGAAAGTACGGTTTGTTTGATCCGAGTAGCGGGTGGAAGATGCTACTTCCCTCCTTTGGGCGGGAAAGACTCATAGTAATTGCTTCCCTCTCTAGGGTGGGAATAAATTTTAAAAATAGAACTAAATTTGGTGAGGCAGTAGGCGAAAAAAATGCTGCGTTCTTGTGAGTGTATAAACAGCCAGTGCGAATTTAAAAAAAAAGTAAGCAGGTCCACCCGCGGCAGTGACGTGGGTGTGTTCCAAAGTTAAAATTTGAAATAGACTGATTGACTGATTTGATTTTAATTTGGCGGGATACTATCTCTGCAAGCTGTATCGAAATCTCGGTTTATTTAGACTAATATCTTATTAAAAATGAGTTCAAGTGATTCTGAAATATTGACCCCAGATTCTGTTAAAGACGAGGCAAATACAGTTACCGAAAATCTTTTGCCAGAAATTTCAAAGTAAAGATACTTAAATCCATACAATGACTTTATGAAGTGGCGAGCAGTTAAGAAAATAAAATATTTTCCGAAAGTGTTTATTTACATACTTCAATGGACTATCTGCCACAATAAAGCGTTCTTCGTTATGGAGCAGGTATTCAAAGCTCAAGGAGTACACTAAAAGTAAAACATAATATCGATTTGAAAAGATTCCATAATCTAACATCGTTTCTGAAAAAAAACACTACAAAGTGAAAAATAACTTTAATTTCGGAAGTCGGTAACTTTGGATATATGTTTTATTTTTTTGTCCCCGCCTTCCGAAATTAAAGTTATTTTTCACTTTGTAGTGTTTTTTTGGAAGTCTGTAGTTTATTTTTTTGAAAAAAGTTTTCACTTTTTAATGGTTCACATGTGCTTACGGGGTAAGCACATGTGAACCATTAAAAAGTGAAAACTTCACAGCGTACCGGCGTGATGTTATGTTATTAACTGGTGTAAACAATAGACAGACATGAGATTTCAGCGATCCCAGTCCATTTGCTATCATTTATTGAGGAGTTCCGTTGCCTATCTCCGAAGTTCTTCATCAGATCTTCACCAAATTGAAATGGAACCACTCCGAGAAAGTATTCTTCCAAAAACTACACAAATTGCTTCAAGTGTGCCTTTAAAATTTGAAGAGTTCTCTCTATTTCTCCAGGATCTCATCATCAGATCCTGACTTGATGATCATGGGACCACCTGGGAAGTATAACCTTTCAAGCAAAAAAAAATATCCAAATCGGTCCAGCCATCTTCGAGTAATCGGGGAACATACATAAAAAAAAAGGTTCCGACGAATTGAGAACCTCCTCCTTTTGGAAATCGCATAAAAAGACAGTCTCAGGGGTTCAAGAGCAAAAAATGGTAGGTTTTCACCTCTTACGAAGTGGAAACATTTTTAAATGAAGCCTCTGGTGAGATATATTTGGCAGTGAAGGTAAGCTATAAACGTTTATCTAGGTCTTTTACTCTAAACATAAAAGTCGATCCCAACGACTTTACTCTGTTATGTATTATAGATAGGTTTGCATAAAAAAGGCAATCATATCAATCAAACACACTGACCAGATTGCATAAATTGAGAGTACAGACGTTGGATAGGCGTGCATTTCTGGAGTAAAAGATCTCTGCTTGTTATTTTATCTACATAGGTACCTAAAAGATTAAAAGAAATGAAGAAATCATGTTTTTCACAGGTGGTATTGATTGTGAAATTTCTGAGTTCATTGCTTCTGCAGGCGCCGCTTATACCGAGTGGTATAAGCGGCGCCTGCAGAAGCAATGAACTCACAAATTTAACAATGAACGACTTTGAAAATCAAGGCCAGTTATTACTCGTAAAATTGACTAAAACAAAAACAAATATTGAGCGCACGTTTGTTGTACAAGAAGAGTTTACACAAATAGTAAAAAAATATAAAAAAAATCAGACCTAACGACATAAAACCGGATCGCTTTTTTCTCAATTACCAAAAGGGAAAATGCTATAAACAAGTGATCGGTAAAAATAAAATCTCAGGTATGCCGAAGCAAATAGCAACATATTTGAATTTACCAAACTGTATACCGGGCATTGTTATAGAAGAACGTCAGCGACACTGTTAACCGATTCTGGGGCGAACTTGACAATGTTAGAAAGAAACGGAGGATGGAAATCCAGCCGGTCGCGGAAGGCTACATTGAGGTTTCTGTCCAAAATAAAACTAAAATTTCAAACAAATTAACTGAGACTATAAATTTACGCCCCACTTCGCCCCTCAACCAACTACTTCAAGGGAGTCTGCGCCATGGATTCCACCGTCTAATACTAGAGTCTCCTACTTTTACAGAAATTCAGCACAGCCAAATTTGTCATAACATATCAAACAGCGTAAATATTCCAAACAAAAATGTAATTCTCAATTAATTTTAAATAGGTAGGTACTACTCATGTTATTATTATCAATAAATATTTTAGAAAAACTACTATTTTTTACTTTCCCTATATTCGAAATGAAAAGTAGAGTGCTTAACACGGATGAAAGACATCAATTCCTACTCGGACTATAGCCGCCCTCGCTGTGCTCGGCCGTCTAAATACCTCGTCTGGGAATTGATTTCTTTCGACCCTTGTATAACAATCTACTATTCTGTTACAATAAACAAGCACTATTTTATGAATTCAGAATGTGAATGATAACATTCACGGATTCGCTTTGCCGAAGGGGCGACTAGAATAAATTCTATTTTAATGTAAATTCTGACGTTCAAAAGTGCTTTTTAACCGACTTCAAAAAGGAGGAGGTTATCAATTCGGTATCTTTGTATATATTTTTTTCATGTATGTTCGTTCGGACATAACTCCGTCATATATAGACGGATTTGCAAAAATATTGTCGAAAAGTGGTTTATCCCGAAATGGTCCCAATTAAATTTCATATAGATCTGATGATGAATTTCGGAGACAGACAACGGAACTCATAAAAAAATTACAGCAAATAAACCGCAATTGCTGCTATTGCATAAATATGCATTGTTTTGATTTGATTGACTTCGAGAATACCCCAAAGATGCTGAAATTATGATTTGGTATGGGCCAGGTACTAAAACTAAAAAGTGATAAAGAAAAAAAGTTTTCAAAAAAAAAAAACAACCGATTTCCGAAAAAACACTACAAAGTGAAAAATAACTTTAATTTCGGAGGGCGATGACAAAAAATTAAAATACATATCCAAAGACGCCGACTTCGGAAATCAAAGTAATTTTTCACTTAGTAGTGTTTTTTCGGGAGACAGTTACTTTTTTTTTTTTTTGAAAAAGTTTTTTTTATTTGCCTAGTTGAAATTAAATACTTTAAGTTTGACGTACCCAATGGATAGGAAAAATTCACCCAATTTGACACTTGTCAGAATGAATATTGTTATCAGCAGACTGAGCAGACTGGGCAGACTGGAGGATGCTACAGGCCATTCCTACTATTTTATAAACGACCGCAACGCATACAACGGGTGCGTAAAGGGTAGATTATTTTTCTAAAGGAATGACACAAGATTATTGTAGAGCCTGCTGGCAAACAGTGGCCAATAGGTTAGTTGTATCTTCTGTAGGTACTATAGAGATTTATAGCATAATTGGTGCTTCGTATACAATCTTTATGATAACACTGGTCTGCAACGAAATCCTCCTTTAAATAAAAATATGATAAATATAAAGAGCTTAACATACTTGCTATCACGTATGTCTTTTTTTTTATTCTTAAATATCTCGAAATTCTGTATTTTTTGTGAGTCATCTTTGCACTAACGCTAATTTATTCAGTCTGTATCATATTTTTCGACACAAAAACGACTTAGGTTGATAGAAAGAGAGAGAACGATATCGACTGATGGTATTTTGACACTAATGCATACGCTTGCGCAGTTCTCGCTGTGACTCTGTGGTTTCTTACAAAGCTTTAAAATGCAACATGTCACTTAAAATTCATTTTTTAGATTCTCACTTAGATTTCTTTCCCGAAAATCTTGGAGCGGTATCTGATGAACGCGGTGAAAGATTTCATCAGGACATAGGTATCGCACATTGAGAGGCGCTACAACGGAAATGGTCGGCAGCAATGCTGGCCGATTTTTGTTGGTCGATGTGTCGCGAAACTCCATTAGAAAATATAAAAAGAAAAAAACTACTAAGTAAAATGATAGAAACAATATGTAATTACATTGTCTTATGATTTTTAATGTTCTTAGTGTGATTATATGTAATATTTTGTCCTAATAATTAAAACGTTTATTGATTTTTCGAACAAAAAATTATTTTCTTAAAAATTCCCTCACAAAAAATATATACGTGATACATTTTTTTTTAACCCAGTTTCTGTTGAGAATTATCACATCTATAATAATCGTGCACAATAATAAGAAGGAGTGCAAAAAAATGTTTTTTTGCAGACCAGTGTAATTTGATAACTTGATTGTATAGAGGGATGAGGAATAGGGTATAAAGTTCACTCATCTCTATTGAAAAGGAGGATCCACCGACCAGACGGGTGTTGTGTCTGGTGGGCTACTGCCCTGGGGCATTGTAGATGTCCGCCACAATGGCATAAATATGAGATAAGCGATAATTCTTATTCAAAATAAAATATAATGAATAAGACCTGACTCGGGTATAATATATAAGAGTAATGCCGATTCTAGAAATAATTATCTAAGTAATACTATGAACCCAATGACAAGGTTATTGATGAACCCGCGTTTTATTTATTACGGTACCGTAAGCTCGCCGAGAGCTAACAGTACATATTTGAAGCTGAATATTCTGAATCGTCATTATGTTTGTTCATCCTAGTTTTCAGAAAATGATTTTGTTTTACGAATTATTCAAGCGTGTGGTTTAGATACTAGATACCTACTGAATATTCTGAATCGACATTATTTATATTTGTTCATTCTGATTTTCTGAAAATTATTTTGGTTTACGAATGGAAACTTAGCAAATAAAACACTGGAAGTCTGCCGCTTGGCGGAGGACGCGGTAGCTAAAGAAAAATTTCGCAGCTGCTTGCCTGGAAAGACGAGTCCTTACCATCAATATTTTTAACGATATCAATATTCATTGGTAATTTTGAATTCATGAATTAAAACAGCTGATCCATAAAATAGTATTTTCTTTATTTTAGTATAACTAGAATTAAATAAAAGCAACAAAACTTGTAATAATCTCAGTAATAAAATAGGTTATAGTAAAAAAAAGATTTTCAAATTAAAAACCAAATAATGGAAATATAAAACATTGACATAAAAAAATCATATATAAGCAACCTAATTTACTAATTCGTATTAATAAATTATCGGCAATTAAATTTTGGTTTCAATTATGACCCAACCTTTCGGTAGTCTTGTTAACATTTTTACTCAAATACATAAATTACATATCCAGCTCAAATCAATTTTGCTGATTTGACGTACTTAAAATGTTTGTAATGCAAAAGAAAAATATTTTGATCTTTATGAACATAATACTTTAAGAGCAAAGTACGAGAAATGGTGCCTACCTACATCATAACTTACATTATTTTAACCTACGTACATTTATTTATAGAAGTGGTCGCCCAGTGGTGGACATCCGGCCAAAATTCATTTAAAACTTGATGTATTGATAATGCAATATTACATGGGCACGTCACGATTGCGGCGGTAAGTCCCCTCTTTGAGGAGTGGATTGGGAGGCGCTACGGCGTCCTCACCTTCCGCCTGACGCAGGTCATCACCGAACACGGTTGTTTCGGGAGGTTCCTACTTCGGACAAGGCGGGAGGAAACGCCCGGATGTTACCACTACGTAGATCACCCTGAGAACACGGAGCATATGGTGGAGGTCTGCCCGGCTTGGGGGACCACCACCGTGTCCTCGTGGTGGCGATCTGCGGCGGCGATCTCTCACGTCTGGGCCTGGTCCAGGCCATGGTACGGAGCGAGAGTGCATGGGTAGCCGTTACCTCCTTCTGCGAAGCAGTAATGCACGCGAAGAGGGAGGTGGCGCACGTGAAGGAGAGGCAGTATATGCGCCCTCACGGCCCTAGTCGCCACAGGAGACGCCCTGGGCGTCGGGAATCCCAAGCTGATTCCCAGCCACCGTAGGCACGGGCTTGCGGATGGCGAGGCTCGCTGTCCGATAAGGACCAAACCCGGGTCGACGACGCGTTGTGTTCCACGCATGCCTCAAAGAGATGTCAGCACCAACTGGTGGGGTCCGCAAAGGCCGATGCCTGCCAGGGGTTCGGGTTGATCGAAAGAAATACCGTGGCCCCTGGCACGAAAGCAACTGACGGATCACGGTTGGGTTTTAGTAGGTAAAAGTCTGACACGCCCTCCCGGTCCACCCAGGAAGGGGGAAAAATGCAATATTACATAAAAATATACATAATAGCTTTTTTAAATATTTTATTGCACTCCTTCTCCATATAAACTTTAACTGTGCCAAATTTCGTACTCCTCCGTCCGCGTATTTATTTAAAAAAGAGGTAAAAAGTGATCGCTTCACTTATTACCCCTTAATATACAGGGTCAGATTAAATTAGCTGGCAATACTTTGCCCACATGTTAGGTCTCGATATGAAAAATGAATACCTATCTGAGATCTACGAAAAATTACAAAACAGCTAACCGATTACGGGCATTGACCTTCGCCAATTGGATGATGGGTTTTAATTCACTTCTTTACGCGATAACCGAAATCCACGCGGGCGGAGCCGCGGGCAAAAGCTACTATATAATAAAATGTAAAAGTTACAAATTTTTACCTTTAAACGTCCATCACCCAGTTTGCGGTCGCTACCAAATAACCTTTATCGTCAAAATAAAATGCCTATAAAGTTTAACGTATATATTAGACATGTAGCAGAACTTTAATTGAGACATTTTATGAAATTCAAACCACAAATTATGATGATTAGGTAAGCTGCAGGCAACGCAACAGATAAATCTATTAAATATTTAGATATCGATTGCAGAGTATGTGTTCGTGTTACGCGCTGCAGAGTAGGATCATTACCTACTCGAAACTAGATGTTTTCTTCATATTGCGCGTAATTTCCTGGCTGATTTAAACAGCTCTCATCTCAAGTTGTAAGTATTTTAATTTTATAACGCAGTTTTTTTTTGGGACGGAGATTATTTCCTCAGTGTCAATCTATCTAGATTTTGAACGATTTTAAATGCGGGAATTGCCCTCGACGATTCAGTCATAATTTTCTATTTCAAAAAATGTCGTTGCCTTGCACTATGTCAATACAATTAAATAACTTATCCTAGGTTGGTACATGTTAAGGACAAGTGTCAACAGGTTGGCTCAATCAGCTTAAGCTCACAGAAAAAGGAAAATCCATTGAATAATAATTAGGTATTTATGGCCTCTGTAAATTAATAGGAACGCTTTAATTAATCGTACCTTACTAGGTCCAAACTTAAAGGCTTATTTGAATTATTATTCAAATAAGCCTTTAAGTTTGGACAATTCCAAAAATGTTGTAATTGATTTGCACCGGAAATGATTTTATTTATCTTAAAAGGCATCAATTTTATTCGTTGAAATAATATGATGACCGTTTGTTGGTTTAATTTTTAAAAGCATGCAATCGATTTGAACACAGCGTCACCCAAGACGCACTGAGGGTTCTGTTTCTACTTAAGTAAAGTGATGCAAAATCTGTCTTTTATGACATGTCACACGCAATGTTCATTGTATATTTCTTAAAAGTTATAAATTATACGTAAATAGAAATAAATTTTAAAATCAATAGGCTAAACGACCCATAGATAAGGCATCAACAAAACTTGATTCACAAAATTATTATCCCAAGTAATACCTATAAGGAAAATATAAGTATTATTTTTTGCATTACAAATGTATATAAACCGAGTTGTGTAATAACTAAATAACAGTTGTAAGCTGCCATTCATTGAAGCAACATCGTGTAGTAAATATTTGTATTGTACAAATTATTACAATAATTGATAACGACGGAGTCAACACAAATTGTGTGAAAAAAGTAGTTCGACAGGAGTGGTTTTAGCTGCGATTAACATGGCATCTTTCACATTTACTCTGTTATCGGTAAATATTTTAAACTGTAAACTTTTCATGAATACAAAGAGGGTTCTACCACTCTCTCTTTATTCTTTCAATACTTACATTATCAGTTTAACCTTAAAATGTAACTTATTATAAAGTAAAACTAAAAGCTAGTTTTATAGTTTTGCGTTTTGATGTAAATAAAGATAATTAGATTGAGCTTTATTTTTGAATGAAAGAATAAATACTTATATTGTTTTTATTTTATTTTTCAGGTGTCCCTACTTGTGGCAACCAGCTGTGCTGCCCCCCAAAGTAAGTGCTTAATGGTGACAGTACCTATTCATGACCATTTATATATATTTCACATCATAAAATATGTTCAACATTAGCTCCCTTATTTATAAACGTTGCTTAAAGTCAGATCATGTTTAGCGTCTGTTAAACCATACATTTTTGACGTTTAAACATCTCTTTAATGTGAGGGTTAGTTCATCAAACAGTTGGACGTATCGACATAGCATTAAGATTATTTTTAATTTCCACAGATACCAAGTTTGGCATTACGGTTCCCGAGGAGTGTAGAGGAAAAGGTTTCTGCTCCATCAGACCCGACGGTTACGACGAAATCGAGGCTCAGATCAACGACCTCCTTCCACTACACCTGATTGTAAGAAACTCATTGCATTATTGAATCTAAAAATAATTTCTTTATCTACAGTCCTTACGGCCCCGTGCCTTGACGCTTATGCCAATTATCATATCTTATTTTTGGATATATGCGAATGCATTTATTTTAATTTGGTCTGCATCCTAAACGTTTAAAACGTTTTCCATGTGTAACTGGATTATGAAAACATTTAAGTACTTTTACTTAAATTTCAACAGTTGGTTTTGTTTGACAAGTGTTCTCTGTTTTAATTACAGAAAGTTGGCAGCAGGACCGGCGGTGGCCCAATCGTGGAGCAGTCTGACGACGACGATAACTGTCCAAGCTATACTAAGGTAAGACTTTGAGCGTCAACACTGAAGTACCTATATGTGTACCTACGAGAATAGTACGTTGTCACACTTATGATGAAGGCAAGAACTTGCTTTCTTAGCACAAAAATCTGATAATTAATAAACTGACATTGTAGTTTACACGCATACGTAATTTTTTATAAGTACATATCATAATTTTTCCTTAAAATGATGTAAATTAAATCTGATTTTTGAACTATTGTGTTTCAGTGGGAGTCAATTTACACCATCGACGATCTCGAAGAAAAGAAAACCGACATCATCGTGCAAACTGAGCTGTTTCCCCAAATTATCGCCAGAGTTTTTTGCAAGTGAGTAATTTCAGTAGAGATTCCCTTAAAATGTTGGTTTAGACAACGTTACCAATGTGGCCCCGGGAAAAAATATTAAACACAACTGTTATAGTTTAAATATCAGACTCGACAATTTTCGAGGTTTATCAAATATATACTTACCATATGTATTAACATTCGTAATAGGTAACTAAATACGTAATGTTTTTTTTTTCATTCTATAGGCACTCTAAACAATATGCTGAAAATCTCAACGAAGGCGGCTCGCAGTGCTTCAGGACGTTAGGGCTCAGCGCATTCAACATGGAGTCCAGGTGCAAAGAATCCTACGCAACGAGGAAGCTGTTGGTGTTCGATCCGGCGGCGGGCCAACTGTACATGAAGGATTACACAGTTCCAGTCTGCTGCTCATGTGTAATCAGGCAAATGTAAAAAGTGTTGAACAATCACACCAGTTTCATGCCTTTTATACAATGTAACAGAAGTAAACTCAAGACAAAGCCTTTTTCATAAGTTGATTTTATTGCAAGCCTTTGAATCACTACTACAAGTTCGAATAGTTGTAATTTTTAGGTGCTTTCATCTTCCTTAAGAGGTACATTACCGTTGTATTAGATTTGCGTGTGACATTGTATAATGGTTTCAAACAAAACATCAATATGCCATTTGAAAAGTATTGTTAGTAGAATAAGTAAAATTATATACAGTATTAACTAGATGTTTAAGTTAATTTATTATTTAAAACTATGTAAATACCTTCGGTAAAACCAAATAAATGAAATGATGTGCATTAACTCAATCTTTTATTGAATCCATTTTATGATTATGTGATCGATTACAACCAAGGTACTCATTTTGAATGTAGCTTAGCATCATGCCTGTAATATTATAAGCAGCTAGAGGTAACAAGTAATGGAATAACACTTACACGCCAGTTAGTTATGCCTAATCGCCTGTTAGTTAAGCCTAATCGCCAGTTAGTTATGCCTAATGGCTGGTGTACAGTCTCAGTTTGCCATTCGAGATCTACCAGAAATCAGGCGAGCTCGTTTCAAAATCGTTTGTAGGACATTCGAGATCAAGACTTCGCATACTTTTAATATAATAATGTTTTATTCTTTTAAAAAAAACTTTAACTTCATTCAAATAAAATCTTAACCTACTACGGGTAATCGTGTTATATTTCGTAAATAAATCGTTCTGGGAAGGCTTTTTCTCAGCAGGGAGACAGCGTAGGCTAAATAAAAATAAACGAATATCGAAGCGAAAAATAAGTCGATAATGATCTTCACTACTAAGCATACATACCGCAACAAATCATCCATTAATTGTTTATTTAAAATTGGCTTATCAAGAACCGCATCAGCTAAGTCGTGCCGCTCAGTCTCGACATCTCGTTCGAGATCTTGACCGTACTCGTATCTATTGGTCCACCAAGATTAAATCTGTACGCATTCCCTAATTCTAACGTATTTTATATTGTATCTTTTTATTTTATACCTTTTCATTTTTATAGTTTTCAGAAAGTCACATTTTGTTTTTCATCGGCAAGGAGCTCGGGCCTTGGTACACGAAGAGAGATTACATCTACTTTATTGAGCACATTTTAATATTTTAAAATATACATAGTCATTATTTTTTTATTTTTGTTTAATATTTTTAGGCGTAATATATGTAATACTAGCTTTTGCCAGCGGCTTCGCCCACGTGCAGTTCGAAAATTATCCCACAGGAACTACTGGGATATAATGGATCCTATATATTATTCCAGGTTACAATCTATCTGTGTGCCAAATTTCATCCAAATCTGTCCTGCCGTTTATTGCGTTTGAGTAACAAACATCCAAACTTTCACATTTATAATATTGGTAGGATTAGCTGCCCCGGCGAACTTCGTACCGCCTCAGAATCAATAAATGTTGTGTTAACCTATTAGCAAAACATCTTCACAACATCATTGCGCATGGTCTCATACCAAGTTATGACAACCTAATACTTCGAAGGCATAAAGAGTTTTCTAGCTGACACACCTATGTTAGGTGCTACCGAGTAGGGAATGACAACCTGGTATTTCGAATGCATGAAGCGTTTCCTATCTGACAGCTATGTTCAGTGAGCTCCTACCGAGTTATGTCAACCTGGTACTTCGAAGGCTTAAAGCGTTGTCTAATTGACACACCTATGTTAGACGTGCTCTTTCCGAGTTATAACAACGTGATACTTCGAAGGCATAATTAAAGCGTTTCCTAGCTGACATACCCATGCTAGGTGAGTTCCTACCGAGTTATGATAACCTGGTACTTCAAAAACAACAATTTCTTACATAGACTATTTCACAAGATTTTTTTCTATGCACAACTGTCAAAATCAATCATACTATACTATAATAATATAAATGTGAAAGTTTATGAGTATGGATGTATGGATATTTGTTACCCTTTCACGCAAAAACGATTGAATAGATTTGAATAAAATCGGGCACACAGTTAGATTATAACTTAGATTAACACATAGGATACTTTTATCCCGGTAGTACGTTCCTGCGGGATAATTTCCAACTTTTAAAATATATATCTTTTGTTTTAGAAATTTAAGGAATTGTTATAATCTCAGTTAAATTAAATAATTAGACATTATGAACAAGTAAATAAAGTAAAAAAGGGAAGAGCTCACTGGACATCAAAGAATTCGTCCGCATCGCTGTCAGTGGGAAAAGTGCCCAAAAGGCTGGCAGCGTTGCCACGTTGGATGGCAATGCTGATTCTTTGACCTAAGAATAGGCCAGCCCTTTGATCACGTGAAGAGTCGACCAACCACTTGGCGATGTCACGAAATACTCGATGAGCACTCGGACCCCACGGCCCTAGTGTTTCAACCCCAAACGGCTCAAACATATAGCTCCCAATAAGGTTGTTATATTTGCGCCGTTTGAGGCTTTCTGCACCTGCAGCAGCCGCACCAGCACAGCCCGCCGTGCTCAGAAGATGAGATGGGGCGAGGGTGTCGACACAAGTAGCATCCCACACCAAAGGCCTACCCAACTTCCAAGGCATTATGGTCATTCCGTCTGGCCTCTTCCCATAGTCGCGTGCCGGCGGTGACAAAAGCCCGACGGATGATGTTATTAATGCTGGCGTGCCGTGCCAGCCGACCAGCGCTCTTGCTGCAAGCAAGGCCATGGTGTCCGAGGCAGTCAACTGCTTCACCGCACTGACAGCGATGTGGAGCCACGCAAGGAGCACCCAGACGCAGACCTGTAACGAGCCAGAAGTTAGAGTCACCCAGCATAGTACCTATGTTAGGTGACGGTAGCGCCTGAAGCCATAGGCCCGACTCCCATTCTCCCACAGCCAGTAGGCGGGCGTGCTCAGTAGTATTGGTGGACGTATTAATGAGATTATTCCGTACCAACCTGCAGAGCGGCTCATCCCACTGTCTCAGGGAAGATGCGTTCACGGGCTGAACCATCCACTAGAAATTTTGCGGACGCCGAACCCACCAAAACGGATGGGTAGTGTGGCTTGCAGCCACGAGCGGTCGTCCAATGCCACATTTAAAATGGATGTTAAAGTGCTTTGAATAATTTGATCGATTTTGTCTAAAAGGTGTGGTTGCTTCCCAAAAGGGAAGAGCGGAGAAAATACATGAAATTTGGGCTGAAACAGCAGTATCTGATAGTGGTGAAAGCCGAATGTAAATTAATTTTAGAAAGTCTATCCGAAATATCGTTGAAATGTTTAATTTTGTCGTCAATGAAAGGAGAAAAACTGTCTTCTAGAATTGGGGAACCTAGGAGGTGCAGTGAACTTTTTCCAAAACTTTGATATCTGGGGCGATTGAATTAAATTTGTATATAGTCGGTTCTCTGTCGGTATTGTCACTAAGGTAAATTTCGCATTTTGAGCAGTTGAGGTTAAGGCCGATGGATTGGAACTGCTGCTTTAAAAATTGAAAATCTTTTAGAACGGTATCTACGTCACCTCCTAGTGTTCCATCATCTAAGTCCCACACATTAAATTTTGAATTTAGTTGTTTTACTATGGGATGGATAGCCAAACTGAAAATTACTGGCCCGAGAGGATCACCTTTTTGGCATCCGACTGCAGATTCCAAAACGTGGTCTTTACATAATAATTTTATGGATACCTATAGCACTGACACATAAAACGATACGACGACTCTTTTTTTACTTCAGCCAAGAAAGTGTCCCTGTTAACGGATTTGAAGGCGTTCTTAACGTCAACCTTGAAAATGACCTCACCTTTACCGGCATTTAAAAAACTAGAAAGGGCATGTACGGGAGCGTCGCAGCCACCTTTGGATCCAAAGTCAAGCTGTAGGGGCTGGAACTTTTTTGACTATTTTGGCTGCCTTACGCCTGTAGGTGCATCCAACTGCAATGGGTCGAATTTCGCCGTCCTTTTTGCGCAGGGCACATAAGTTGGCCCCGTATAACACATCCGTGACGGCATCATTCAAACCGCCGTTGAGCATCAAGTTGATTAGAGCCGCAAGCTCCTTCAAAAGCGACTCACCAGCTTCTCCGACACCTGAACTCAATAAGTTCCTTTAAATGCTGAGGAGTCAAGCCATCATGGCCGCCAGTGGAACCACTTCGGAAGGAGCTCACAGCTGCAAGCAGCTGGGGGGCAGAAATATTAAAAGAGGTTGAATCCGGATTGGGAGGGAGGGGAGGGTCGGGAAATGTCAGATCATCCGCAGACGCTGGATGTTTACTCTCCAGGGCTGAAAGAGTTTCTGGAGAGTGGGGCGCCACCCCATCGCTACTGAACAGTAGCCTGGCCGCTCCCCTGATGTCACCGTCACTTATTTTGGATTCTACGTATGAGCATATGCCTCTTCGTTATTGAAGGGTTATTGAAAACCGGTAATTTAGGATCTAAAATAAGGGTCGAATTGATGCAGTTATCTTTCATTTGATTTGTTAATGTTTTTTAGTTGCCAAACTTTTTTGGACAGGCAGAATCCTATTAGGGAAGGTGAGTAGTTGCTCCCAGGCGCTATAAGAATTCTCCTGGGCCGCAAAGCGGAGACATCGCGCCAAACTTAGAGCAACAGATCGCCTTGCGCACAGAGGAACTCTCTTTAAGACAGGGGTAGAATTTTTTAATTTGAAAGTGTTTTATGTCAGAATGAATTGAAGTTGTGGCTGGGGGGCACAAGGGTACACTATGAGGTTTGTGAATCTTGCCATAGTGTATCCGTAGCCCCCGTTCAGCTTTGAAGAAGCGTGGCTGGGAGCAATGAGGACATCTCACCTGAACATCGAGTGATGTGGCAGGTTGGCTGGCACTAGTTTCCGCGTCGCGACAGGCGGCATTTAACATTATGATAAAAAACTTACCTAAAACAAAACAAAATATCAGTATCGTATAAAAAGCACTAAAATTAATCTATACACTATTTACACTGCTAAAAAATCCATAATAAAACACAAAAGTCAAAATAGCTGGAAACTGTAAGACACGTCACTTCACTGACGGATGACGGATGCGTCACAGACGCGCGGGCCTAGGGCGTCGCGGTGCCGCGGGTGCCAGGCGTACCTTTTGCGCCCTGATGACTGGTCCCTGCGGGCCTCGCGTCGCGTTTTGTTGCGTCGTTATACAGGCGTAGGCGTCGGTTATAGTTTTTCCAAAATATAATTTGCTTTGCGAAATTTCAAAATAGGTAGTTACGGCATGGAATTCGGAAGTACTATATATTATATACTAGTTTGTTTAATTTTTAATTGTAAGCACCGGAAAATAGGTCTTAGACTTATTGTGACCCCAGACCGAGTTGGTGATTTTTTTTATTTTATTCTGAAGAGTAGGTGGACTGTTTTAAGGGTGATGGCACTTTGATGTCGTAAAAGGGCAGTTATTAATATTAAAATGAAATAAATAAATTTTCTTCTACGTTTCAAACTGACACCATTTTGAAGTTTTTTTTTAATTTTGTAAATTGGTATTCTGCACGAATATAATAATGTACTCTGTGACGAAGAACCAGGTTGTCATAACTTGGTAGGAGGTCACCTAACATAGTTGTATCAGCTAGAAAACGCTTTATGCCTACGAAGTACCAGGTTTGCATAAATCGGTAGAAGCACACTTAACATAATTGTGTCAGCTAGAAAACGCTCGGTCACGTACCGATAACTTATAATGTAAGAGTCCCTTAACGCCCCGCGCTGATCTGACAGCTGAGATATTTACGACCCTGCTCATAAAAAAAGGCCGACTCGAGTTTTTTTTTGCCTCTCGTCACCTAATGTAAGCTGTTTTGAGTTCGTGAATGAACAGACTATAGTAAAAAGATGTAAACAGAACTCGAATTACGACATTTGTATGTATAAACAAAGACAGAGAAAGGCTAAAAGTGTGTTTGTTCCCGTGTTATGTCGATTTCTCATAAAACTACTATCTCAATTTGCTCGACATTTTGGGGTTTACTTATTGAATAGACTAATAATCGAAAAGCATTATTATTTTGGGAATCCTACTTAACATTTTCATAATATTGAAACTCAAACTTCATATCGCGCGGAGGTTTTTTTTTTCTGGGTGGGAATCATCAAATGACTTCTCCCGCTCTGGGTTCATAATTCATTTGTTGGGCTTGGTATAACCTTTTATAACAAGCTTCCCTCTGCTTTGCTAGATTTGCCTCTTGATGCGTTTAAAGCTCAAATAAAATCCATCCTGTGTTTAAAGGCTTACTTTTTAAATGACAAAAATAGTTGGTCGCTGTGATTAACTCAAGACAATGTTTATGTTCTTTCTCCAGAATTAGTGTACCTAGAGACAGGTTATATGGGTTCATATAATTATTTAAAATTATAATCAATTTTTTCATTAGTTGTTGACATGATCTATTCATAATAATATTTTTTATGATGAGTTGTATGGCATTATGGTTAGCTAGCGACCTCGACAATTGATCATTCTATTCTTGCCTGAGCAACCAGCAGCAAGTACGTCATGCTCCCGTAGATGTCACTGCTTGCGGTAGCGTTGGGATCGGGTTACCTCTTTCCCTCAAATATGGCGAGGGGGGGTAATGGCTGATCTTTGCGTTATGCTCATGAACGGGTGCGGCTTGTTGTGACTGGTCGTCTTGCTGACCATGATTTTGTTATTGTTTGCTAATAATTACCTACCTGTTTATTTATTTTACGTCGATGGTCCTAGGTTATCATTTGTAAACATAATCCAGCATTGCATATGTAAGCTATCACGCCATTTATACCAGGAGGCTTTTATTTGGGTAGTATGCTTTGTTTACTTTTTTTTTGTGCTTGAATTAAGTTTTAATTTTATTTGTTGGTATATTGGCATGGCTAGCTGACATATGACAATTTTTAAGTTCTGTGTCTCGTAATGTTGATTACTTTGCCTACCTATGCATAGAATCAAGTCTATATAACTAAACAGACAGCTGTGCTACTGGGGAGTTTGTTGCGCCACTTCTTCTTCACAGCTAAAGCACTAGGAAGTGGTGAAGGGCGGGCGTTTTGGGGGACTGTCTTATGTAATTTTGACATTCGAAAAGTGCTGATTCTCAGCCTAATTTGAATAAATTACTTTTGATTTTGATTTTGGTGGAGCAGGAAGGCGTGTCAGACTTTTACTGACTAAAATCCACCTGTGTGGCCTGTGTGGCCGCGGTATCTCTTTCGAACAACCCGTACCCCTGGCAGGCATCGGCCCCCAAGGGCCGATGCCATCCATCCATCAATTAGTTGTTGCTGACTTATCTTTGAGGCGCGCGTGGAACACAACGCGCCGTCGACCCGGGCTTGGTCCTTACCGGACAGCGAGCTACCCATTACCCACCGTCCGCAAGCCCGTGCCTACGGTGGCTGGGAATCAGCCTGGGAATCCCGACGCCCAGGGCGTGTCCTGCGAAGGAAACAGCTTCCATTTAAAGGAATGAAATGACCATCGCGGTCCGCACAACATTTTATAGAAAAAAAATATTTGTTAAACAAATGTAATTACGGAAATAACAAAGGTATTTTTTACATATAAATGAGAAAAATGACATTTTTTGTTGCGGGCTATCTGTCTGAACTTTGGAGTAAAATTGGTGCAAGCTATTGACATTAAATTCTGGAGATGTTCAGCCGTTTTCGAATTGACGACAAACAAACAAACAAAGACAGTTCCATTTTTATTAACTTACGTATTCTGTAGTGCAAGTTGCTGTGTTCTCGCGGTCCGCACAAAGTGGGTCCCGATGCGGACCGCGGTCCGCAATTTGGCGACCCCTGGTTAAAGAGGTTTACAAACCTTAAAGATACACTCAATTCACTGTGAAACACTGAAAACAATGAAAATTCACGTAACACTGACCATTTTTTACAACGGTTTGTTTACATAACACGTTTTGTCGAAAAAAGAGTTTTTATGATGCTATTTGATGCAAATATTATCTAAAACGATGTAATAACTACTTTTAAATGAATATTTATCCACTCGAAAAAGCACAAAAAATAAGAAAAAACACTAAAAAACTAGAGAGCATGACACGCTAACGCCCTGTTGACACACGAGCTCGAAACGTCACTCACTGTATTTTTTTTTGCCATAGAAATTTTTATGGGTTTGAATTATTTAGTTGACGAGAATATCTATCTGGCCATACAGTGAAATTATCGCAGACGATATTAAACCTTATTCATATTTGAAATGAAGATGAAAATCGTGTGAATCGGGGGTAACCACCTGCGGGTCTAAAAAGGCCACATTAGCAATTCCTCTAAAAGCGATTCATTTCCTGAATACCCCTATGATTCTGCTATTTGACATTTTACTTTAATAAAACAATTCATAATTTGGTGACCATTTTACGAATTTCCATACAAAACTGTCAAATAGATGAATTGCGTGCTGTCAACGCAGATAATATTATGAATTGTCAGTTTGTGACAATTTCACGATTCATAATATGATCATATTATGATTCTGCCAAAGTGTCCTTTTTAGACCCCCTGGAGGGTCAGCGGGACGTTACCGATGCGAAATACTAGGTTGTCATAACTCAGTAGGAGCACACTTGACATAGTTATGTCAGCTAGAAATCGCTTTATGCCTTCGAAGTACCAGGCTGTCATAACTTTGTAGGAGCAGTTGTGCCACATTCCAGCAGCAGCAGCATTCCTATCACTTATTTTTTTATTTTATTTTATTTCAGGCACTAAGGCCCATAAAACACAATACATACAATATAAGTATAAAAACAGTAACTATAAACTAATAAATATTTTTTAAGGAAATTTTAAAACTACTGCACACGAAGTGACGGCGTCGTGTTACGCTGTGAGGTGTCGCGTAGCTGGCCGCGGAAACGCCGATACAGCTCACCTTTCGGCCAAAACTCTTCCTTGAGGAAGGTCATCAAATGGTGAGTCGGAACGCGCACCACGAACGACTTGAAGTTGGTGTTATGACGCGCTTCCAACTTCTCCACCCTCAAGGTCCAAGTGGTCTTCACCCGTATGTACTCTAAGATGTCCTCAGTCTTCGTAGAGTGGTGCAATCGGGACACGTATAGCAGCGTCGTCGGTATACTTATAGGAGACCACAGCAGTTTGGGTGTTTGTTACTCCATCACGCAAAAACGGTTGAACGAATTTGGATGAAATTTGGCACACAGATATAACCTGAATTAACACGAGATACTTTTTATCCCGGTAGGAAGTTCCCGTGGAATAGTTTTCGACCTCCACACGGGCGAAGACGCTGGCAAAAGCTAGTATTTAAATATTCTTTTAAATTAGACATTCCAATTTTAAAGAGTATTGCATTGCACCAAGCTTTGAAATGATTTCAACCTTTCTTGAATAAAATCGCATTGAATTTTCAAATATGTATCTAAATAAAATGTTGGTATGTGCTAATGGAAAGTTGATATCAACTTCGATGCAAATCACCCCCAAAATAACTTTCTTCCCCTGTTTGGAGATTGTAATTGTAGCTATTTAATTTTAAGTATAGTAAAATGTATTGGGGTTTGAATTTACTACAGTCTACAGTACCTATTTCACAAATGATTCAAAAACTAAGATTCATAAACTTGTTCATGAATAGTCCCGTGTGGTGCCGGACGTGAATCCCGTGGGTGTCGTAGAAGTTGACTAACGGACTTACTAGAGAATAGGCCATACTGCGATCGCCAAACCGCTTCTCAAACGTGGCGGGGAGGCCCATGTCCAGGAATGGACATATTTGTCTTAATTCAATTTCAACGTGTGGAATTCTGGTAAGTGCACATTCATAGTTCACGGAAAAAGTACGTACGCACTCGTTTGTAATTGTGATACAGGTTTTGTATAAAGTGTAAAATAACAAAGAATGAGTAATATTTACCTAATATTTATGAATTACTGGTTTGTGACTCGTTTAACATCTGCTGCAGGTTTGCACAACATGTGTTTCAATGTGTCAGATTTAAAGTGGTAAAAAATTGTTTATACTTGGATATCCCAAGTATCGTCACATCGACACATTTAATGAATAAATGTCTCAATAACCATATCTTGCTTTATCACTACAAACAAACACGAAAGGGAATTCCGGTTGCAACATGTTCAAATGTTGAGAATACTAAATACTTAACAATTTCAACACTTGCATTAGGTCTGATCGTTTTTGCTTCCCATTCTTCATGTAAATATCACCTCTAACTTTGTTAAAGCAAAGTGTTCAAAATTTGAGAATGAAATCTTTTCAGGTAAATTACATCGTAAACGTTTTTTTTTAGTTTGTGATGCTAGCACCTTTCTCGATATTCCTTTTCTTATTTCCAGCGAATATTAGGTTGCTAACAAAATCACATAACTAAAGTTTTCAATCTTTTCATTAATCTATACCCCATACAAAATATTATAATAAATCCGAAAGTATCTCTGTCTGACTGTTACCTTTTAACGCCTGAGCCATTGAAGCAATCGATAAGAAATTTGATAAATAGGTAGCATGGGACTTGACAGACATACACTTATCAGCATTATTTTCATCGATCATCCTCTAGCGTAACTTTACTAGGCTTGATAGATTAATCGGGTTTCTAATGAAACCAGGAGGCTTCAATAATGCACGCCATAGGTCTGTGTTTATGACCATTCTCATTACATGGCACCCAAAAACGAGAATCTGCAGAAAGATGAGATGTAACAGCGGTTTGTATCTTATTCTTCCGCTGCAATACGGACCCACCTGTGTCTTGAAGGCCTAGTTGTTAAGGCTGCACCTCACATGCACGAGGGTGTGTGTTGGTACCAATGTGTCTTTCTCAATTCATCTGTTCTGTTTCTGAGTTTATCTTGGAAATTACTGACACAGGCGAACGAAATCATCGTGAGGAAACCTGGCTATATAGTATTTATTATTTATAAAGTCTGAAATCCCCAACCCATCTTGAGCAAGCGTGATGAATGTAGTGTTCAATGCTCGTGCTTACTTTGTTTGAATTGAACACCAACGACATACCCGTATTTATCATTTGACATATTTAAATTAAATATCCCCGTTATTAATTAAGATAGATAATTAAGATTGAGATTGAGATTGGTGATTAAGATTTTAGTTTGGTAGGTCCATTTGATTTAATTTATTTTATTATCAATACTTAGGTTGGTTTGAAAAAGATTCAGAATTCAGAATCTTTTTAATTTTGTCCTAACAGGTACCTAGGTAGGTATTAGAAGAAAATTAAACTAAATTGCAGACTTGGCGAAAGAACTTCAGCTATATTTACTTTGTTTTGAAGTCCCACATCTTTCAGATAAAAAAGAAAAGAAAATTGAATCGCAACATAACTCACATCTTCAAATACCTAAACTCTGTCCTGTTGTGATAAATATTTCAACTTTCAAGATAAAACTTTTGTGTCCTTTGTGTGTGGTCTTTAGAAAAATGGAGACAGTTAGGGGTATGGCTAAAGCCAGAGGCTAGGAGGCAGGTAAACCTGCCCGTGCCCATTATTTTTAGTTTGAATTTCGGTACCGTAGCCAAAAAAAAAATCAATGGCAATAAGTGTATAGGAATCGTTGGTTCCCATAATTAAAAAGATGTTTCTAAGCTTTCTAAGTGACTTTCTTATTCAAGTCAATGGTTTTTGAGATGCAGAGTTTGCAACCATAGTAATGAACGGGATCCTGAGCGTGTTGTCCGAGCGGTGGGATTCTCCTTCTTTGCGAATATGGCTGCAGCTGCATGCCAGCGCCTGCACATATATATATATATATCTTTGACTTTGGCAATAAATTTTCTTTGGACATTTTGTGACATTTTATATTTTATTTGTTTTTGACATTTTAAACATTTTGTATTTGACTTATAATTCTAAATTCAATTTCCATTTCCGTAATTATTTTGTATGTCTATCTGTAGCAAGCATGGCAACTGTAAATTCCTTTTTAATTTTATATGGGTTAACGCCTGAAATAAATGAATTTTATTTAATTATTTTTATTCAATGACTTTATTTTACTGAGCGCGGTGCATGCGTAAATATTCGTCCTATCTACAGAGCCCTTCATTTTGCGTGGCCCGACACACACTTGGCTTGTATTTAAAATGTTGCGATCAGTGGGTATAGGCTATGAGCAGATGAGAATCATAATAAGCCTATATGATTCCCCCTGATGACACAGGCCTCCTCTCGGTGTAAGAGAGTGAGCCGTAATATCCACCACTACTGGGCCTAGTGCAGGTTGTTAGATGTCACAACATGTCCTCGAATGTTTGATTCCAGGACCTGCCGATTTCCTCTGATGAGAATAAAAATAATGAGAATGAATGTGATAATCTAGGTTTTCGGTTTATGTATGGTTTTCGGTCTAGTTTCTGCAGTTACAGTTAGGTTTAAAGAAATTTATTTCTCATAGAAACTATAACAGTTCACTTAGAATGAGATACAAAAGTACTTACATCTAATTAATTATAATATTTGCCTCTGGTGACGTTACAGGGTAAATACATGTTTCTTAAGATTCTTTTTAAATACGTTTATACTATT
Organism: Polymixis lichenea; assembly: GCA_949091785.1. Lineage (NCBI taxonomy): Eukaryota > Metazoa > Arthropoda > Insecta > Lepidoptera > Noctuidae > Polymixis > Polymixis lichenea. Next base: position 4,908,569 of record OX420934.1, read on the forward strand.
ACTCTTCTTTAGCTCCTCCGGTAAGTTATTGAACAGCTGTGCTCCCTCAACCAATATTGTTCTTTACCGTAATTAGTCCGGTAAGTCCCCTCTTTGAGGAGTGGCTTGAGAGGCGGCATGGCGTCTTCACCTTCCGCCTGACACAGGTCCTCACCGGACATGGCTGTTTCGGGAGGTTCCTGTTTCGGATAGGGCGGGAGGAAACTCCCGGGTGTTTCCATTGCGAAGATCGCCCAGAGGACACGGTGGAGCATACGGTGGAGGTCTGCCCAGCTTGGGCGGAGCAACGCCGTGTCTTCGTGGAGGTGATCGGCGGCGGCGATCTCTCGCGTCCGACCCTGGTCCAGGCCATGGTACGGAGCGAGAGGGCATGGCTGGCAGTCGCCTCCTTCAGCGAAGCAGTTATGCTCGCAAAGAGGGAGGCGGCGCACGTGAGGTAGATGCAGTACATGCATCATCACCCTCACAGCCGTGGCCTTCGCAGGAGACGCCCTGGGCGTCGGGAATCCCAGGCTGATTCCCGGCCACCGTAGGCACGGGCTTGCGGACGGCGAGTAATGGGTACCTCGCTGTCCGGTAAGGACCAAGCCCGGGTCGACGGCGCGTTGTGTTCCACGCGCGCCTCAAAGAGATGTCAGCAGCAACAGATGGGGCCCGCAAGGGCCGATGCCTGCCGGGGGTGCGGGTTGTTAGAAAGAGATACCGCCGCCCCTGGCACACAGGCAACTGAGGGAACACGGGTGGGTTTCAGTCAGTAAAAGTCTGACACGCCCTCCCGCTCCACCCAGAGCGGGAGAAGTTATTTCATGATTTCCCACCCAGAAAAAAAAAAAAAAACAACCGTAATTAGTCCGTGCCCGTGCAGTCATTAGTTGAAATTTGTCTTTACAGTTAGACAGAATAATTGTCTTGTCTCTTTCTTGTTCACCTCTCATACTTAGATCGCTACCACTTTAGCGGTAATAGGTATGGAAGGTAACGCTGTCAACTGTAGGTAAATTAACTGGATTCGAGTTTCTGTTTCAGAATTTTCCTATTAAGCTCACACAGTTATATATAAATTGACTGAATTTATTCAAAAATACACAGTACTCATTGTGTCGGCCGTGTTAACGTTTTCATTAATAATAGATTTTGTCTCTACGTATTTAACGGTAAATCAAATCAAAATGTATTGGTTTTTAGTTAGTGTGTATTTGGTAAGTCTTTGTTTAATTTTAATGTCATGAATAATCCAATAATTAATTATTTGTCTATGCTAAAACCTTTTAACAGCTGGCTTTTAAAGCCACGCCTTAAATATTTTGTGTTTTCTGTCTGTGAAGGTCTGCTCTGCATGTGTGGGACATATTTATCAATGAGAATTAAAAAAACTAAACAATACTAACAATACAAGGTACTTAACGGTAATTATGGTATATGTTACAACGGGTTCTCATTTTTACTGCTTCGTTGGTCTAGTGAACGTGGTATCCAGGTTTCGATTATCAGGACGGTCGAATTGTTGTTTGGCTTTGCTTATACGCGATTAATAGGAATAGGTTCGTCGTTTATTATAAAACAACTGCCGAAATGTGTGTGTATCTACTACTGCCTACATTGCCTGCCTCTTCCAAGGTACACCAGAAGTTGTTACTCTTTAGCTGAAACCAAAATCGCCACACAGGTACAAAAATAGACTAGAAGAATAAAATGACCCCTCCTTGCACCACAAATCACTAAATGCGTTTAGCGCTACAACATATTTAAAACTGCGTCGTTGCTTGGTCTAGTGGTCGCAAGCACTACTGCTGCACATGAGGTCCTGGGTTTGATTCCTAATTCGGCCAAAGCGTTATTGGGGTTTTCTATCTGGGATTTCTCAGTAGCAGCCCTGAGTCTGGATTTGTGGCCGGATGATGACAATAGGCTCTCTAATACATGGGCCTCAAATGGGGAAAAATGGATGTACTATAGGTAGGTACACATCTACCCACTCCTTCGGGGATACAAGGCGTGATGTAATATTATAATTATTTAACACATATTCTGTCTCCGTCTTCAAAAGATTTTTATTCATAAATACAGTGATTTTACGTAAACATTTTCAGGTCGCTCTTCACATGGGCTCAAATTCAGTGGAAGCATCACCCGTCGATGGAGAATTATTATTTGACTCCAGCTTTCTCATTCATTGTAACTATCTTTCTTTATTCACCTACATCATTTATGTTGTCATCTTTTTAGGGTTCCTTACCAAAATGGTTAAAAAGAATCTTTATGGTGCGACTTCGTCTGTCTGTCACAACTACTAATGCTATTGACTTAAAATTTGGATTAGATAAATAGTATGCATTATTATACATGTATATTGCAAGTGAATTAATCAAAAAACTATTAAATATAATAAATTTAATATTATAGCTTCATTACAATAATGTTGATGTATTCAAAGTGAGGAGAACTAGGTCAAATGGATAATAGGTATACAAAAAGACTTCATTTGGTTGGTGGAAAAGGATAAATGTCTATGAAATTAAAATACCTCCCACTACGTCTTCTTCCCTTGAATTTTACTAAATGAAAAATCTGTAATCATTTTTTTTGATGGATAATAGAGAAAACTTTAACGATGACTCAGCCGGTCTCAACAATAAATGGTTTGAAAATGGTAAAACATTTTTCTACCAAGGTATGGAACCATCAGTTCGCAGTGCTTACTCGCTCTTAGCTAGTTTTATTTTCACAATACACAACTTTTTACCAAATTCACAATAAATAGGTTTTTACCAACGCGGTCATCACTAGCTATTGTACCTATACTTTATAATGCTGCTGTTTTACAACCTGTTATTTTTTTTACAGATAAAATGCCGTTATCGTGCAAAGGGATGAGTTTCTGTTTTGTTAAGGGTGATGATTACCCTGAAAGCACCTTTGAGAAGCTGTTTGATGAAACACCTGTGGTGAGTATAACTACTATTCATGAAAGTCTCAGACCGCTTGATGAAGCCTTTTTTTTGGTTCCGTACCCAAAGGAGAAAATGGAACTCTCTCTGTATGTCGGTGCTGTCGGCAGTCTTATACGTATTTCCAACTACTCTGATTTCCTATGTTTATAAAGAAATAAAATATGTGTAAATAATCGCGATAATATCTAACAAGCAACTCACTTATTTCAGTCTTTAAATACTAGAATTGCGACAAACTTTCGACTTGACGCAAAAAGTAATCCTGACTGCCCAGCCAACACTACATTTATTGTAAGTATTTTTGTACGTTTTTATCGGCGACAACAATTTTTCGCACATTCCTGATGTTCCAAGATACCAAACAACAGATAAAGCAAAACATAAGGTGTCTCGGTTTCAAATTATTCTATATTCTGAAAAACATTTATCAATTATAATCATCAGAAGTTTGGTCGCATAGTTCCGGATTTAAATGATTTTTCTTTTTGGAAGGGTAGCAACAAGCCGATGCATGCGTCAACCAATCTACTCATTTATCTCCCGGGAACTACACGAGCAGATATAGATTTAAAAAAAAAAACGCTGACAAAACCTATGGTTTTTGCTTTTCAGAACAAACCCATTTATTACATCCGCGATGAAAATGATCAAGTAAGAGCGGTAGCACAATCACCCAAGTTCCAGCAGATCCACAGTGCTAAGTGGTGTCAGTGAGTATTAAATAAATGTCGTACTAAGTGACAGGGCAACAGTATTTAATATTTTTAAGGGCGGACAACCATGCACTCATGTTAACCTCGGACATTCTTCGAGACTGAAACCTGTTAGTCATACCTTAAAGTGGGTAGGAATGCAAAAATGCAATGTTTCCCTTGTTCGTGAAATAATATTGGCTTAATCACGATTGGAGCCTTCAGAATTAACGACAGATGTTAGTATTCTGTCTGTCCAGTAAACAATATCTCAAATTGATGCTTCCTCACGGGTCCCTTCGCTAGATATAAAAATTACTCTACAAAACTCACTTATGCAGTATGTGTAAGTAACAGATTCATTTTCAATTATATTCATATTTTTATTTCAGACGTCCGGGACAAATAACTGAGGATACGCCGCATTTCTTGAAGGGATCCCGAACACTGCAAAAGTACAGAATCGAGTGTGTCAACCAATATATGGAAGCCGACTTCTTTGTATTATCGGACGAAGACGGTGACCTCAATCTGCAACTCGCTAGGCCTAAGGGTGGCATTCCTGTATGCTGCAGATGCAGATACTCCAACTTGGATGATTATTAAACTGAAAAAAAAACCTTTGACACCACTCAATCCTAATAAGTCATGGCTCGAATTCTGTCTAATGTGTAGTAATATTTAATATAAAATATTTTTAATCATTTTCAGACAATGAAAAAGTCTGTACGTATTTGTTTCGTTAAAAGTAGTACAATCTTTGTAGATGAGATATGTATGGGCATATCACGCACAATTCTGACTGACCCACAGGGACCAGCATAGTGTTAATCTATTTGTGAATCTCCCATTATAAACGGCTATACTGCGCAGAACGGTGGTTGCCAGAAATTGCAATGGGACCTAAGTTAGTGTACTATTTCAATAAACAGTTATTTGTCATTTTCGTTACAAAATATTAATAATAATTACTAATTAATTAATTGTACATTTAAATAGGCGTGTTTTCATTGACCTGCAATATAACGCTACTCTATCAGTGATAACAAATTTTACTTAATAGATACACATTACGGTAGCATTTTTTTACTTGATTCTTACCAAATGGTTTTATTTTTCACAAAGGATGTAGATTTTTCTACCATCTTGTATAAAACGCAAACTATGCAGCCAAGCATATTATAAGTTGGGCGATTACATCGCTGACAAGAATGCCTGGCTAAACGCTACTTGTCCTGCTCCAAAAGGTCGCTAAAAACTAATTTGATTAGCATTCTAACATATTGTTGGAGCTGCTGAAGATTGTATAATTAGATATCTTTGCATTGTATGACCTCAATCTTTTAGTATTATATAATTGCATAGCACATGTGTGGGCACTATGTTCCTACTACAGAGCTACCATTTACTGGGTACGTCTTTCATTGTCTTGAATGTGCCCTGGCAACTGAGAATTTGTCATGCTCACTCAAATGTCTCGCTGGTGGTGGCGTGTGTGTTGGATCATTAAGTTCCCTTCAAAATGGTTGAGCTGAATGTTACTGATCCATACGTCGTGTTCATGAACGGGCGCTGCCAGTAGGGACTGGTCATCTCTTAGCTGCTACAGCCTAATTTAATTTATAAATTGTTTATTTATTTATTTTATTATTTATGTACACACAGCAAAATACATACGAGATACGGCAAAATTAAACAATTGGGTACAAAGGGCTTATTTCTTTAGAAATTTCTTCCAGCAGACCTGCGCAAGGAGAAATTAAAAAGAAATGTTGTATGTTGTTGTTGTTGTTATTGTTGATGTTGTTGAATGTTGTGTTGTTGTTGTTATTTGAATTCTGTTTTTAACTAAACCTTAAAGCGTCTGGCGCTTTTAATGTGCACGTCTCTTTACACTGTTCTCACGTTCATAATTTGAACATAAATGATGTAACCAACTTTCTATAACAATATCATGATTTAAAAAGAGTGTCCATGGAGTTTCTTGCCCGTTCTTCTCCATACGTACCTACTATGCTTTGGAATGGGCAACTACCTTCATCTTTCCGACTCTTTAACGATTCAAAAGTGCCTGTAATTGGTTTATTCGACATAAATGCTATGAGTTTGAGTTTGATAGCATACGATCTTAAAACAGATTTTTGCCATCAATCGACAAACCACAGATCGCTCAAATCCAGCGTCCAGACTAGTAATGAGAATACATTTATCTCACAATATATTTTAGTTGTGGTACCTACCTATCCCACACAAATTCATTTACTTGTACATGCTAAGCGACAGGAAGTTATTAACAACAACAACACAACATAACAAATACTAATTAACAAACACATTATTAATTAATAACCACAACACAACATCATCATCACCAGGGACCGAATTACCGGTATTTTTTGTACAACGTTACCAATTACCGTTCTGTTAACGATAAAAAAGTAACGTTAATAATACCGATACCCAAAGTCAGTTAGCGTTATCTAATTACCGGTATTAGTACAGGTTTTTTTTTTGCGTGGGAAATCATCAAATTACTTCTCCCGCTCTGCGTGAAGCAGGAGGGCGTGTCAGACTTTTACTGACTAAAACCCACCCGTGTTCCCTCAATTGCCTGTGTGCCAGGGGCCGTGGTATCTCTTTCGAACAACCCGCACCCCTGGAAGGCATCGGTCCTTGCGGGCCACATCAGTTGCTGCTGACATCTCTTTGAGGCGCGCGTGGAACACAACGCGCCGTCGACCCGGGCTTGGTCCTTACCGGACAGCAAGCTACCCATTACTCGCCGTCCGCAAGCCCGCGCCTACGCTGGCCGGGAATCAGCCTGAGATTCCCGACGCCCAGGGCGTCTCCTGTGGCGACTAAGGCCGTGAAGGCGCATGTACTGCCTCTCCCTCACGTGCGCCGCCTCTCTCTTCGCGAGCATTACTGCTTCGCAGGAGGTGACAGGCTACCTATGCACTCTCGCTCCATACCATGGCCTGGACCAGGACCGGACGTGACAGATCGCCGCCGCCGATCGCCTTCACGAGGACACGGCGGTGCTCCGCCCAAGCCGGGCAGACCTCCACCGTATGCTCCACCGTGTCCTCAGGGCGATCTTCACAGTGGAAACACCCGGGCGTTTCCTCCCGCCTTATCCGAAACAGGAACCTCCCGAAACAACCGTGTTTGGTGAGGACCTGCGTCAAGCAGAAGGCGAGGACGCCGTGCCGCCTCTGAAGCCACTCTTCAAAGAGGATACTTACCGTCCCTATCGCGGCGTGCCCAGTATTAGTATAGGTAAAAGTAACAATTCTTATGCCGCTAATTTACACGTTTATTTCTTTCTACCTATGACGGTGGGGAGACTACCATCTTTCGGTATGTGCATAGAAACAATATTATATAAGTACAAGCCAAACGTGCGACTACTTTCGGCGTGTGTACAATATTTTTTCTGTGCTGCAGAAAATTATAATAAACAGGGTCTGCCACCCTGTTTATTATAATTTACATCAACACGAAAACTGAAACCGTGAATGACTACCTTCGACGTGTACCTATACAGTATTGTTTCTGTGTTGCAGAAAATTATGATAAACAGGGTTGCAGGGCCATCAACGTGAAAACTGAAACCATGGATGGACTACCTTCGGCACGTATAGAATATTATTTCTGTGCTGCAGAAAATTATTATATACAAGGTGGTAGGGACATCAACGCGAAAACTGAAACCATGAATGACAACCTATTGGTGCCGATTAGTTAGTTTGTTTAGTGAAGGCTATGAGAATGTTAAAGCTATTCTGCAAAAATTAACTTTAAATTTAAAAATAATTTTGACTCATCTAAAATATACTTATCGTATTTGACAATCGCGACTCCACGCAGTACCGTGCCTAGGGGTCAAAATCAGGGCAAGCCAACAGATTTTTTACGATTAAAAAACAGCCAATTGATGAATGATTGGTTGATTTTCTCATGTTTATTAGTATTACTATCACCATTATCATAATTTTCATTAGAAAACCTTTAAATACGAAGACCACCAAATATAATAATTAGGTACTGGTGCGTGAAATGTGTACCACACATTTCACGCATCACTACGTAATTATGATACGCGCCATCTACATATATTAACGAATGCGCCGCACAACAGGACCATTTCACTTTTCATTCGCTTACAACATGTAAAATTTTTCATTTAAAATCCACTAGATGGCCTTCAAATTATCAATTTATTGTTATATTGCCGTATGAATTTTATTTTAATGTTGATTAAAAATTATTACCTCATATTATTTATACTTAATCACACACCTAGTTACGTCTTCGATACGAATATTATTGTTTTGTTTATGTTGGTTTGTTTTTCAGTGGTTTACCAATTACCAAAACTAAAAATGCCATACAAACAACACTATTCATGATGAACACAAAACAAATTTTGTCTTTTCATGGCACCAGCAAGGTAAGTACCTAAGTTTATTGTGGGTAATAAATAAAATCATACATACTAAACAATCGAATGAGTACTTACCTATTTCATCTGTTCACAAACACACTACTGACAAAAACTTTGCTTCCGAGAGGAATACCTAATAACTCAATGTGTTTTTTTTTTGAGGGAGGGAAATCATCAAATAACTTCTCCCGCTCTGGGTGGAGCAGGAGGGCGTGTCAGACTTTTACTGACTAAAACCGTAGCCATCAGGCAAGGAAGGTCATTAATGTAAACTAGAAGAGAAAAAGGGCCAAGAATTGAACCTTGCGGCACGCTTATCTTAACTAAAGACCTAGAGGACATCGCCCCGTTAACGATTACTTTTTGCTGCCTGTTTGATAGATAGGAAAGTACAAGGTCAGCAACTTGTCCATGAATTTCTAAGTGGTGTAATTTATAGATCAGTGTATTGTGGTCAACGCAGTCAAACGCAAAAAATGCCAATTGTATTCTGGGACTTCTCCCAGGATTCCAAAATGTGACTGATGAGTTTTACTCACGCGTCAGGTGTCCGTATGGATTGAGGAGCCATGTCTCAGATTTTAACGAGGGTACTACCGATATTTAGTAGTAAATTAGCCGAATTTGTAGCTCCGATCCTGGAAATTGTAGTAAAACCCTTCAAAAGTTACAGGACGTTGAAGGTGGCTCCTCAATCCTGACGGTCTATAAAAAACAAATATACGTAGCTACTAAAGTAATTGATCAAATCGAAGTTTGAAAATCAAAATTCCTCTACATTCAGTATTTCAAAAGATATTGATAAATTTAACCTTCCTTAAGAATTTTCTGTGTAGGGTGACCATAAATAATTCAAACTGTGTTCATAAACAGAACTTTATTTACATATGATTCATTCTTCACCAAATCAGTACATAAATAAAGAAACACAATAAATATATTAAAACACAAAGAATAAAAAAGACAAATAAAGTAAAAGCAGATTATCCCAAATTACCGTTTTTTTTATCCTTTATCATAAAGAACCCAGTTCTTAATAATTCATTACAATCTAGTCTATAAGACTAATGAGCAATTTTAACCTAACTTAATTTCATACACGATGATTATTTTAAAACTTAGAATAGTGTCCTTTGTACTTTACACAAGTCCGTTCCAGTTTCTTAGAGTCTGATATGATGAAATTATAAACACTTTGTTCATGTGTGTTAATGTCACTATTATTTCTACACTTTTTACACTACACTAACACAAAAGGGTTTTTTCCTTTTAGTCTTCGCACTATATTTGTTTGGTCTAACAGCTGAATCACCTCGATGTTCACATCTAGATCACGAAGATTATAGAAGGCTAGTAATTAATGATCGAATAAGGGACTCTATACTCCCTTATCTCCCCCTCCCTATAATGTTTAGAGATTAGACATTTTAAAACAGGTAATTTGATTTATTAAACTTTTAGTTTATTTTTCTTTTTTATTCTTTGTGTTTAATAAATTGTGTTTATTTATTTATGTACTGATTTGGGGAAGAATGAATCATATGTAAATAAAGTTCTGTTTATGAACACAGTTTGAATTATTTATGGTCACCCTACACAGAAAATTCTTAAGGAATGTTAAAATTATTAATATCTTTTGAAATACTGAATGTAGAGGAATTTTGATTACGCCAATATTTAGTAGAAATTTCTACTAAATATTGACGTAATCAAACTTCGATTTGATCAATTACTTTAGTAGCTACGTACATTTGTTTTTATAGACCGTCAGGATTGAGGAGCCACATAAAATGTGTTATATTTCCGAAATTATGAAGCCTTTGCGTTTTATTTTTATACTACAAATTAAAACAAACTTACTACTAAATAATACTGAAAATCTGTTTTAATGTGTTTTTTAATCTGTGTTGTTTTCTGTGTTGTTTTTGTTGTGTTGCTTCATTGGTTTCCGAGAAACAGCGCGGGGAAATTTATGGATTTTTCTGATAAATCAAAGCATTGTAGCTACCTCAAATTCAACCGTACAAAACCTATTTTTTTTGTACAAATTAAGCATAAACACTACTAATTCCTACCAAAGTTTCAGAAATATTCATTGGCTAGTTTTCGAGTTCTGAGGTGGCTCCTCAATCCAGACGTCTGAATTGAGGAGCCACCTTCAACGTCCTGTAACTTTTGAAGGGCTTTACTACAAATTCCAGGATCGGGGCTACAAATTCGGCTAATTTACTACTAAATATTGGTAGTACCCTCGTTCAAATCTGAGACATGGCTCCTCAATCCATACGGACACCGCGTCAGTCGTCTACCTACCTTTCGTCAAACCAGACGGTTGACTATGTAAAATCCCATTTGAGATAAAATGTGACAACAACTGGTCTAGCATGATTTTTTCATAAAGAAGAATGACCATTTTGCACCTGACTATGTATAGAAATAAAATAAATCTTAAAATTCAGCTAATTTAATTGTATATTAATTACGTTTATCTGAATGTTCTAAGAAACGCAAGATTTTTTGAACGCATCTCAATTACCGTTTTTTTACGTCGTTCCATTTTACACACTGCTACTTGACTTTATTCAACTCTGTGTCTGAGTTTTATACATTATTTTACGCTTTATTTGATCAGATCAAAATTCTTGAAAATAACATAAAAATTTAATAATTAATCATGCAGTATGTAATCAAGTTCGCACGGCTGAAATGGAGTTTTTTGATATATGACATTTCTGCGATTGGCATCGGCGTCGTCCTTCGTTGCTGCATTTGCCTCTCGTTGTGTACCTGTGCCATTTTGTGTGTATTACTTCTTTTTACGACCCTATTTTCCACCCCTGGATCTCGAGACTAAACTTAGAGCGTTAATAATTAGTTCTAGTGCATTTATTTCTTAATATTTGGTAACGGTAAATTCTAACCTGAAATGTACCTAACATTAACATTTTTTTTTGACTTCGTAGCGTTTAAATCGTAAAAATGACTATTTGACATTATTTTCTAAGCTATAGTAGGTAGTAGGTAGTCTTTCAGCTATACCTTATAACTATACATTAACTTTCATTATCAGGTTTTCAAATGTACGGGAAGTGGGCATTGTTCTTTGCTCAGCATGGAAACACTGATATCGCACAGATATATATCTATAATTAGACATATATGTCTAATTACCAATTTTCAAATCGTGTAATGAGTGATATATCAATCATTACACGATTTGAAAATTGGTACGACTTTACTGTTTCATTAAGTCAGGAAACGTACCGCTGCCTAAACACTGATTAAATATGCCTGTTAGGATAGGGGCAATTGTGTCAATGATATCTTCAAGAACCTTAACGGAAATCCCCCATAAGTCTTCAGAGTTTTCTCGAAGAAGAGATTCAACTAATATAGATGATGAGGGGAGAGATCTCGTAAACTCTATTGGGATGTTGGTAAAGACATTTTCTAGAGTTTCAGCAACTTTTAACTTATCTGAAATGGTTTCATTTTCAATTTTTAGAGCTAACTTGTTCTTATCTTGCTGTTTTATGTTTCCAGTTTTTTTGTTAATTACCTGCCACACAGCTTTTACATTATTTTTAGAAATACTATTTTTGTTACTTATTAATTTAGATTTAGCTTAAGCGCAGGCTCATTTGAACATCTTAAAGTAGTTTCTTCCATCATTTTTGAAGGGCTTGATCAGAAGTCAGTGATACAAATCATATAAGATATCTCCGCTTTTTCTAATGCCAGCAGTGGCTCTTTCGCTAAATTTTGATTTAGTATTGGTTGCAAATTTTTTTACAGGACATATTGTTGAAAAAATGTACCATAGTTTATATTGGCGTCTTGTGAATCAAAACGAGCTGGTGGAAGATTGCTAAAAACATTATTATTAAACGTTTTCAATTTATTTTTAATCAGAGGTCTCAATTAAATGGTTTTCCAGGAGTAACCTTTTATCTATGTCAAACGATTTACGATACAAGCTGACCAGTATGTTCAACCCTGACGCCACTTCCCAAGCAGCACGAAAGCGTTTTCAACATCAATATAACAAACAGCCTATTTAGAACTTAGAATTCTTTTAGAGACTTACAAGAGTGTCAAAAAATTATTTTGTCTTTCTAAGAGTGATTGATGAGTCATTATACAGCTCAAACTGTATAAAATCTTTATTAAGGGATTCGCGAAAGCTAAGGGTACTTAAACAGAATATTGAAACTCTACTAAACAGCTTAAGTATTTTGTGACACTCTAATCTGGTTTTATCGTTAAAGCTGTATACAAGCTGTATTTTGCATGTGGACACTTATTTATTACAGCTCAAGTGTCATTATGGTATCACTTAAGACTTGTTTCTGTACAATGGTGTATGCAAACTCCGTTCTAAAACTTATTTTTATGACGTAATTGTACATACAGTGGTTTTAGGACTTCTATTTTTGAAGGTGTTTTAAAACTAAAAAAAGAAATGACAGCTACAGAACAGCTTCATTTTGTATTAATAACACTTTCACTCGGAAAGACTTTATAGTCAACCGCCAATTCCGTCGACGTCCAACGAAGAGGGTTCCGTAGCAAAAACATTAAACAGGGTTATTAATGATCATAACAGTTATGTTAAATGTGTAAATTTAGTTCAACCTTCGGAACATGATGATGAAGTTTCTTCACAAAGCAGCGCAAGTAGTTCAAATGATGATTGATTTGAACCATGAGATCTAGTTCTCTCACTGCTTTTTCATATGACGATAATGATAGCCTTTTCACACAGCATTTTGAGGTGGACCAATTATCTAAAGGCGGAGATGTTTTATCCTTTACTATTTTTGTTGACATCTAATCGCTTTCTTGCCCATCTTAACTCGCCTTTTGATTCCCACAAACTTGGTACAATGCAAAGCCTGTTTTGCCCTTTCTCAATGGTTTCTTAAATTTTAGTCGGCATATTTTCCTGAAAATGAAGTAAAACTGATATAATGTATATAACAAACTAATAATAATTCACAATAAGTTTACTTAGGTATAAAACATACGGTTAAATTGAGAATTTCTTCCATTTTTTTCGTCAGTTAAAAATTAAATAGCGAATTCTTTTAGTTTTACCATAATGTAGATACATATCATCTTGAGTTCAGGGTTTTTTATTTATTTTAAGTAACTCTAAAGAGCATTATAAGTGGGCACACCACGATTGCGGCGTTAAGTCCTCTCTTTGAGGAGTGGCTTGAGAGGCGGCATGGCGTCCTCACCTTCCGCCTGACACAGGTCCTCACCGGACATGGCTGTTTCGGGAGGTTCCTGTTTCGGATAGGGCAGGAGGAAACGCCCGGGTGTTTCCATTGCGAAGATCGCCCAGAGGACACGGTGGAGCATACGGTGGAGGTCTGCCCGGCTTGGGCGGAGCACCGCCGTGTCCTCGTGGAGGTGATCGGCTGCGGCGATCTCTCGCGTCCAACCCTGATCCAGGCCATGGTACGGAGCGAGAGTGCATGGCTAGCAGTCGCCACCTTCAGCGAAGCAGTTATGCTCGCAAAGAGGGAGGCGTCGCACGTGAGGGAGATGCAGTACATGCACCCTCACAGCCGTGGCCTTCGCAGGAGACGCCCTGGGCGTCGGGAATCCCAGGCTGATTTCCGGCCACCATAGGCACGGGCTTGCGGACAGCGAGTAATGGGTAGCTCGCTGTCCGGTAAGGACCAAGCCCGGGTCGACGGCGCGTTGTGTTCCACACGCGCCTCAAAGAGATGTCAGCAGCAACAGAAGGGGCCCGCAACGGCCGATGCCTGCTAGGGGTGCGGGTTGTTTGAAAGAGATACCGCGGCCCCTGGCATACAGGCAACTGAGGGAACACGGGTGGGTTTTAGTCAGTAAAAGTCGGACACGTCCTCCCGCTCCACCCAGAGCAGGAGAAGTTATTTGATGATTTCCCATCCAAAAAAAAAAGAGCATTATAAGTTATGAATAGAGAACTGATATACAGCCTAAGTAATAAAAATATTCTATTATAAAGCTGATTATTAGCCAAAAATCCTTAACTTACTTAGTACAGCTACTCAGACTATTAGCGCTCCGATTACCGTTTAGGCTGTTTAGCAAATAGTCGCCAGTTTCATAATTTCGATTATATAAAACAAAATCTGAAATATTATTTAAGGAATATATCATGATTTTCAGCTTGATATGAGGGCATAATGATCACACTGCCCGTACTTCTGTTATCAAAAAAAACCTAACCTTAAAAACCTACATTGACTTAATTACCATATAAATAGTATTTTCTTTTATATTAGATCGATTATTTTGCTGGCTCTTGAATATTTTGACGGAAAACATAGACAAGTTCACAATAAATTTGAATCCGCAATTTAATTCACCAATTAACACCTTCAGATATCTAAGCCCAAGATTACGTTTACTTACTAATAAATATTATAAATAACAATGTCGCCATTCATGGCTCTATTACATTGAAAATCTGGTTCCTTTCATTTTATAATATTGTAATTCTTTTCAAAAACCTATTTAGAACTCTTTTCTTTACAAGATGTTTATAAGATAATATCTGCAGTGTAATGGTTTCTTTGTACACCGAACAGCTCTAATACAGCTATTATACGGCTTATTCATGGCTTGTACAGCTACTATACAGGTCTACTAACGCAAAAAGCTGTATAAAATGTGACTTTTATTACTTATAAGGGCTTTATAAGCGCTTATTAGTCTTGATAGAGTCTGAATATACAGCTTCTAGTATAAAAACGAACTAAAATACAGCTTGTATACTTGGGTTATCAAGGACGAGTCTTTTATTTTGCAATTAGTAAACACATTGTCTATGCATAAACTGACCATTTATTTTTTGTCCTAAAACGGGACGCCATAAAGCAGGTTAAAAATTAAAATTAAAACATTTTTTTTTCATCAGTACTTTTGTCATGGGCGGGAACAGGGGAGGGGGGGGTGCACAAGAAGCAAATGGGCAAAGAAATTCAATACTTAATATTTATGAAAATAACAACTGTCTGTGGCGTGTGCCTCTTGATTAGTGTCATTATCTTTTAGTTTCACAATTAAACTCCAAGCAGTAAATGGTAAACACTAATTGAGCTGTTTCTGAGTTAAACTGTCTTTTCGTTCCCCATCTAAATCGGATCACTAGCTTTCTAGAAAATCGCGAACATACATACATACACGGGTAAAACAGAAAACCACCTTTTTCGAAGGCGTCACGCCACCTGGTTTTACTATAACCGATTATACTGTATTGAAATGCATTTGGTAAATCTGTAATATGAATTTTTCGCGCTGTTTCAGAAAACGGGACTATTTTGCGTCCCGGAACTTTGTATGGGGACAACGGGACTGTTGACTGAGAAAAGGGACAGTCCCGTTCAAAACGGGACGTATGGTCACTTTATCTATGCATGAAGCTGTGGTTGCTGTTATTCTGATTCATTAGATATACGTTTTAATTAGAATGATTTAAACAATGGGAGAAGCTTACATTTTTCTGGTGAATTACTCGTAACTACCGAATAGATCAATATTTAAGTCACCACATATAAAAACGAATTTATTATCTTTAAAAAGTTTACCTAACATTCTTCCATAATTATCAAAAATTATGACAAGTTCGAAGGATAAGAAAGTATCGCCCTCAACCTCTGCACATGCTACCTCACATAAGCGATCAACAGAGCAAGCTGTGATATCCATTCTTTCCTTATATCTAAAACAACTATTACATAAAATCAAAGTACCACCCCCTATCGAAGACCTGTTGTACGCACCGGCAACTGAAAAATTATTTACATTATACAACATCCTATCCGGTTTTAACCAAGTTTCACAATAACATATTAACATTTTCACGTCTAGAATCGTGCCAGAGAAGCAATATATATGTTGGTGTTACAATAAAATATTCTTTCTAACCTTCTCTTTTATCGCCTCTAAGAGTTTAAAGTATCAATTACAGTATTATTAGAATACTAGATAATACTATTTTGTCACATAACCTAGTCTCAGTTAAATTATCAATAACTGCGTGTATAGTGTAAGCTAACAAAGTAGCTAGTGCATGTTGACTTTTCTGAGGAAGAAATGAAGGCACAAGTGATATTTTCTTTAAAAAAAGCTACCAAAGAAATTGAGTCTGCGACAAGGCCTAAGGTATCTTCAGCGCTGCCTTTTAAAAGTATCCGCTAACAGCCTTATCCATGTAACTTCAGTAATGAGTGAGTGTTAGGATGGCGCTCCGTGGGTCCTTTTTAATAAAAACACTTTGTTTCTGCTATACACTGAATTTATTTTTACTTACACATCAAAATTACAATCGGGCGGATTTTTATTAAAAGAATAGAATTTTGTGTTGACTGCGGTG
Source organism: Polymixis lichenea (assembly GCA_949091785.1). NCBI lineage: Eukaryota > Metazoa > Arthropoda > Insecta > Lepidoptera > Noctuidae > Polymixis > Polymixis lichenea. Next base: position 4,925,036 of record OX420934.1, read on the forward strand.
TTTGCATAGCGGGCAGTTTTTTATAGTACATGAATACTCAAATCAGCAAGTTGATTGAGAAATTATTTATAACAGTAAGCAATGAATTAAGTGCTAGTGAAGACATACCTAGTCTTTTGATAAAGTTTTGAATAGACCCGAAATTGAACAGTGGAAATTAACCATTCATAGTGAACTAAACTCATTTGAAGACCATGCCGCTTGGGAATTAGTGAATGTTCCACCTAGTGGCATAGTTGTACATGTGTAATGTTGATGGGATTAGAGAAGAAGATTTAAAAAATTGTGAAGTTTGTTACTAATTTATCCACATTCCTCGTTGCTAATTCATCATCAGACCGTGATCACTTTTTATCCATACGCTATTCATTGAGACCTTTTCAATGAGCCCAAACACGATAATTCTGCTGTTGGTAAGGCAATTGGGTATTCTGGAAAATTCAGGTGATGCTACAGCATCAGTTCAAGGTTGCTTAATTCGTCTAATATCATTGAAGTGTGCGTAGAATACCAAATTTGACTCGACCAGAACCGTGGAAGATGCTCAAATCCCTGCATCAACCAGAAAAGAGCTGATAATCTTCAAAGGGCTGAACCAATTTTCTTGTATCATAGCTAAGAACACTCTCGATTAAGTCACCTTTCAGACAAAACAAAAACAAATACTGATCAAAATGAATTCAAATACGACATATCTGCTATTATTTTTTCAAGAGCGTGCTGGATATCCTGGCTGCAGCATCAGACCAAGAATTCCATAATCTTGCATAGTTATATAGCATACATAGGTGTATCAAATTTTAGGCCACACGTATGTTTGAAAGTACAGTAAATACACATTATGCGTCTAAGAAGCCTACCGTAGCTAACAAAACAGCTGATGACCTTGAAACGGCTAAACCGATTTTGATGAAACATGTCTAAGAACCACCGCTAAAAAAATTACTTTTAAATAGAAAACCGCACCCAAATCGGTTCACCCGTTTAAGAGCTACGGTGCCACAGACAGACACACAGACATACATAGCGGTCAAACTTTTTGCGTCGGGGCGGGGGTTAAAAATTAAAATTATAATAAAAAATCACATATTAAGAACGTTGGTCCCGAAAGGCCAACGCAAAGGCAAGGTATTGATTTCAATTTTTAACCAGTCCTGAGACATTCAACCGTAACATTGTTTTCGCTTTAAGAGTTTAGTTTAGATATTTGTATATTAGATGTTAGTACCATTTTCTTAATAAGCTTTCTAAATGGAACATTTTATATGATGAAACCACCAGGTCTTCAGAGTAATATGATAATGTTAACAACATTTTTATTTTTAGTCATGAGGTTAATGAATTGTTACAATCTTTCAATATGTTCTATACGCACAATATTGTGGTACATGGTGTTATGAAATAAAATAATATATTGTATCATTATGCGCTGCCTTGCGAGGCATACAAATTTAATAATGTCTGCACAGTAATAATTGTACAGGTAGTATATAACCTATATTATTAAAAATATTGCTAAGTAACCGTCTTAAGAGGCCGTATACGAATTTTTCCCGATTTTCGACTAAGGGACCAGGACCAGGGAATGGGCAGCAGCATTCTCTATGCATTTTACCACCTTACTGCTTGTCAAGTGTGGCGATTATGGCAAACCTCCCTTTTGGGGGAGGCCTTTGTCCAGCATTGGACGTCTTTCGGTTGAAATGATGATGATGACGTGATTTTATAGACGCGATTTTAAAATTAAAATACTGTTTTACTAAAAGTTTTAATACACCATATGATCATTTCAATAATGATCTAATGAATGAGCTACTTTTTCATCATTTGATTTTGATTAATCGACCTCAAACCGACTGTTTTGTGAGTTTTGCGGTAAGAGGATTAGAATAACACAGAGCAGTGGTGGCTCAGAAGTAACGACCGTGACTTACGAGTTGGTCGTAAGTTCGAACCCAGACAGGCGCTTACTTTGTGTAAATTATTTCATCACCTGTGCTCTCAAAACAGTGAAGGAAAACATCGTGAGGAAACCGACATGTCCTAGAACCAAAAATTCGAATACATGTGACATCTACCACCCCGCACTGGGCCCCCGTGGTGAATTACGGCCTGCTCCTTGTCACAGAGAGGAGGCCTTTATCCCAGCAGTGGGAACATTATAGGCTGATAACGCTATGCTTATGCTAGTATTCATTGTCTAGGAGTGAGAGTAGTTGTCAATAAACAGGAAAAAAAGAAAGAAAGAGAAAGTATTTATTGTGATTCGCACAGGAAGATCACTTACTAAAATAAACACACAATCGTGCAAAAAATATAAAAAACAAATTTCTTGGAAGTAAAAAGTAATTAAAAAATAAAACAAAGTCCTACACGAGGCCAAATGGTTCCTACCTCAGCATGATGCTGCGACATTTAAAAAGTGTCGCAGCTCTGGTATTCTGAAAGGAGGATATTAAAACGATACATCAAGTTTATATTGAAGAGTTTTTGTTAAAATTGAATATTCCTGAATGTAAATGCTGATACACCTATAGAATCCAAAATAAAAATAATGAAAAGTGAAACATGTGATAGGAGACTGAGATTTATCAGCAATTAATTATTGGTAATCTTATACACATCATATCACAGTGCTTACCCGACCTGATATGGTTTTTTCAGTTCTTGAGTCAGTTTAATAACTGCTACAATATCGAACACTGGGCTCATGCAAAGAGAGTCCTAAAAAGTATCTAAAGAAAAGTTAATCATTTTATTTGATTTTTTCTGCTAAAGGTAATAGTCATTTAATGTATATTTATATGCAGACTGGGCCAGTACCGTCATTGACCGCAGATCTTGTACTGGATTTTGTCTTGAAGAAGCCTTCAGGATGTCAATGACATGATATTATCTAGAAACAACTTTGAGAAAGAATCCGACAGAAGGATTCAGTTGGGCTGGGCAGCGTTTGGGAAACTTCTTCAAGTCTTCAACCAGTGCATCCTGCCTGTAGTGACATACGGTGCCGAAACGTGAATACTGGCAGTTAGGCTAGTCCAAAAAATCAAGGTCGCTGAACACGTTATGGAGCGTGCTATGCTCAGAGTTACTTTGAAGAATAAAGTCAGAAACGAAGTTATCCGGAAAGGAACTGGAGTTACCGACATATCTTGCAGAGTAAGCAGGTTAAAGTGCAAGTGGGCTGGCCATGTTTGTCAAAGAACTGATGGGCGGTGGAGCAGACGAGTCCTGTAGTGGAGACCGCGTATCGAGAGGCATAGCGTGGGACGCCCCCCAGCTTGATGGGACGACGACCTAAAAATGTGACTGGGACAAACTGAATGTGGAAGGCGGAGGACAGGGTATTATGGCGCAGGCTGGGGCAAGCCTATGTCCAGCAGTGGACTCCGATAGGCTGAGTTGATTGAAGAGTCTATTGTTTCTATTATTCAAACTGCCTCTGACTCCCCTCTTGTGTAAAGGATGTACGACAGTCTTTTTGCAAAGAGTAGGAAAGACCCCACATGGAGCAACTCGCATCAGAGCAAAGAGGCATACGATCACGGCTTTTAGAGGAGAATATTTTCTCGTTTCATAGTTTTTAGAGCGTGATATTTTATTAGTCGGGTTTTAGTATTTCAACTTACTTTTTTTCCACAAGGATTAATGATTGTTGTAAGTAATATTAGCACAAAGGATGGTGTTGCGAATTGTCAACTATACATCAGCCTAATAAATATATTTACCCATAATAGGAACAGCTAATCAATAATTTCAAGCTCCAAAAACGCTGCATCCGGGTAATAAACAGGACATGGTTCTTATATAGCTGTAAACCGCTCTTTCAAAAAGTGAAAATTCTTCCACTGCCCTGTATGTATATAAGAGATATCTGCGCTTTTACAAAGACACACATGCATTATTTTAAGCCACATACCGAGGTTATACCACGACAGAAAACGACTATGTTTTGCAACATCTTATATCATCCAGCTGGGCATAGAGATATTTATAAGAAAAATGTGTTCAATATGTGTATATTAATTTATAATACCATACCAAACGAATTTAAATTGTTGCAAGGTAATGTTTTTAAAACAAAATTGTCAGAGTGGTTACAAAAAAAGTGTTTCTATAGTATTAAGGAATTTTTAGAACATAAAAATATTTGATTAGAGTATTAGTTGGTGAGTTTATTGTAAATTTTGTAGTGACATTTGTATGTAATAATAATGTCAAAATAGTGTAATAATAATGTAGGTACTAATAATATAATTTGCATGATAATTAGGTATGACATTTAAATAAATAATTTGCATGCTTGCTTGCAGGCAGAATACAATGACATTAAGGCTGTAAGATCTTCCCTTTTAAACCATGTCTTTTTCTTGCAAATAAACATTTTGGATTTGAATTTGAATTTAATATTTACGGTCGGTACCAATGTCGTTGCAAGGGCTGACAATGATCTGAAAATGAAAATTAGGTTAGTTCAACTTATCGCTTCTTCTACGGATTTTGCTTCAAGCAAGATTCACTTTGAAACACAGACCTCGTGCAAATACCTAGTCAACAATTGTCAATATCCTAGACAAATGAATAGTTATTCATATATCTAGTATATTGTCTGACAATTATTGACTAGGTATTTGCAGTTGACCGCGATTAACGACATGAACTATAACGAATTTGGGTGATTGTTAACCAAATTTCAAATTAATGAGAAAATGTTTGGTACCTTATTAAAAGACCTCAAAAAATGTATGTAGGTTCCTATATCTACACATAAAACTTTCTTTCTTCGTTAGGATAAACTTCAGTTCTTCAGTATAAGTAGGTATAAACAATTTAAAGAAAATATTACGCCATAAAATCAAATCCTGGGTTTTCTGACGTAATACTATATTATTAATTGTTACATTATATTATCAATGGAGGAAAAAATAACTGTGTTTTCGAAACATATCATTTCTGTTATTTTGCTCTAACTGTTTTCCTTAACTGTGCGCCTCAGTATAAATAACAGGAAGCGTTGCACAACCATATCATTCCTCCCTTGAGTTTGCAACGGGGAGCACAGTAATTGACAAGAAACATTTCGTAGTTGTTTGTATTACAAGTTTTTGCTTGTTCTTATCTTGCAAAATATTTTTTATTAATAAATAAAAATGGCAGAAATCTGTTTCTCCCTGGTGTTTGCAGTTCTGGTAAGTCTTATTTTACACTTTTAATATTTATTTAGTAAAAAAAAAAATGCTTATTATTTTAGCCATACCTAGATTCTTTTGCCCTGCAGTGGGACTATACAGGCTGATTAATATTACATTATGATTACAGCCTTTGTTTAAATAAATTTAAAACTTAAACTAGACAAGCACCTTTGCCTCGCATAATTTCGAACTATAATTACCACTAGAAAAACCCAACAACACTTAATCTCATCAATCAGGCCGTTGCCCACGTTTAAGATGAATTTAGATTGACGTTCTTTATTGGAAACAGAATTTTAATTATTTTCGTCCCTGTTAAAACAGACATGCTTTCTCGCGAATTATGAAAATGCATAAAGTACGAGATTTTCGTTATATAGGTGTTCCTACCTAATGTTTTTTTACAGCGTTTTTTTTTTCATTTGTAGGTTGGTCTTCACATGGGCTCAAATCAAGTGGAAGCATATCCCGACGATGGAGCCGTATTGTTCGACTCCAGTTTTCTAGTAGAATGTAAGTATAAATCTTTATTTACACTCATTACAGTTATTCCTATTCAAAATAAAAATATATCAATTTTAAGAAAGCCTGCAGTATAATGTATAGTCCAGCTTATATGTGCTAACTACGAATAAACTCTAATCTCAACTGCGCAGTAACTGTCTTGCAATCCCTATACATTTAGAACCACTTACCTATCTATCATGATACTCATTAGTGTCATCCAGACATTACTGATTGCACGCAATCCATATAATTCTTCTCAATTAAGTTTGTAGGTTTGTAAAAAAAAAGACCAAGAATGTAGTTTACATATTGTGTGACCTAATAAAATCCAACTACCACCGAGCATTCGAGTAGGAACTAAGTTTCTAAACAGATTTTTTTACATACATAAAAATTGCTTTATCATTACAGTGGAGATGCCAGGTTCCTGTCAAGGGCAGTCTTACTGCTTCGAGGAGGGTGAGAACTACCCTAAGGACAAGATTGCTGAGCTTCTCGCAGATATGCATGAATTGGTAAGAAAAATTATACATATAGGTAATATAATATTTTTCCCAAAGTTTTACAAATTAGTGGAGCAAATAATCAATTCATTTAAAACAGCATTAGCAGCACAGTAAATAGAACTTGGACAATCAAACCTTATTGTTTTGTCTAACTTTTTGTATTGATTATTATTACAGAAGGTGGAAAATCCAGAACCACGAACCGACATTGATTCCCGCAACGGAGCAACGTATGACGAGCCCGACTGTCCTTCTGACTCTACTGTAAGTACCTACCTACTATGATGTCCTTTAACTTATTTCAGCTAAATAATGAAAAAGAATCCATACCATTACTTACGTCAGAAACATGAAAGTCTTTTGCTACTGCACTTCTTCCAACAAACATTGTTACGAATCAAGTATGTACTATGTACGGTGTTTATTTTTGAGTTTTATACATAAAAATCGTCAAAACTACACAACACTGATAAAAACCAATCTTAAAATCCTTGAAGTAATAAACACCAACTAATGAACTAGTTAACAACACAATCTCATTTTTTTTGTTTTCAGGAAAACCCTATCTTCTACATCATTGATAAGCAAGGAAAACTGAGAGTAGTTGTGCAGTCAACTGAAAAGTTCCAGCAGATCTACAGTGTTAAGTGGTGCCGGTGAGGATTCATTTATTTAACAACTATTATCATAAGGTTCATAAATAGTTCAGGACTTTAGGATAAATCATTGTATTGGAGTGTTTACCACCTAATGATGTAATGTTATTAATGTCTTTCTCATCAAATAGTTTTTACCTAAAGATTAATGGCTAGGTTTTGAATTGAAAACGTTGAAATAGCTCGCTTCTATGATTGCGAATAAAATTATCAGAAAAGTAAATACTGCTATAAAGTAGTACTTCTGTGAACACACTTGCAATACGTTTGCCTCACAAGTGTTGCTACTATCGAAAGCAAAGGCACTTGACAGATTAAAACTCGAATACCGGCTCAAATTTTAGTTCACTTTGATTCTCATCACAAAGGCAAACATAAATAGTTATAGATCAAATAATATAACGTAATATTTGTAACACGCATAATATAAGGTCGAATTTTCACTCGCTTCTAGGCGTCGTATTCATTTAAATTTTAGGCGATATATTTAATTCTGTAAACAGTACAATAAGATGGTGCCACTAGGTGGCTTGATGATGGAGTAGAAATGTAGGATACAGAGTTCAGTTATACGGAAGGTGTATAACTGAACTCATAATGGTCACTAGTACAGCTATCGTTTGTGCTCATTAGATTTAGCGTAGCGTATAAGTAGTTTTCTTTTTACCCTATTGCGGTAAATGTGCTTAGGGCTCCTCTTGAACTAAATTTTTTTAAACTAGGTAAAATTAACACGCTTTGTATTGTCTTATTACAGTAAAGAAGGGCTCATCACCAGGAATACGCCTCACTTCATCAAAGGCAGCAGGATGCTGAACAAGTACAAAATCGAATGTGTCACCGCAAAAATGGACTTTGACTTCTTTGTGCTGAGTGATGAGGTTGATTCCGTTAGCCAGAAACCCAAGATGGAGATCGCCTCGGCTATGGGAGGCATTCCTGTGTGCTGCAGATGTCGGTCCAAAGCCCGTGACTAACTGGATATGCTGCCGAAAAATAATATTTCCTGAGTGTACAGAGATTATTTGTAGTTCACGAAACCAAATAAAGATTGAGACTGAAAACTATGGCAATTTGAATAATTAATTTTATGAGTAACTTCTTTTAAAAATCCTAATGATTGGATAGTAATGTGTCTTCTTAAAGTAGATCAAGAAAACTTTGTAAGGTAGCAATCGATAATATAATCGAATCTCTAAATGGAAAGGCGTAGAGCGCGATTAGCTCTTAAATAATTCTTAATAACATATGTATGATTTTATTAGATTCCATTTTCACATAAGCGCAGTTTTACATTATTTTTATATTAAGTTGAATCTGATTAAACCTATAAAATGTATTAATGAAATAACAGATTTTATTCTCATTATTTATCTACCCAACGATGCAACTCTTTTAAAATACAGCCTATGAAGCTAGCTTCATAGGCTATGGTCTAGGACCAGCACATATACATTTACCATCCTTTTCACGGACAATTATACAAAACAAGTCGGTAATGTTGCAAAATTTCATTCCATATGTACTTAAATGCTTTTAGGTCTCTTTGTGTGATCGCTTAGTTCTTCTAAGTCACGCAGTAGATTTTGATGCAATTTTCACTTTAAAGCGTACTTACGTTGTGATGCAACTGTGTTCGGGTGAGTATCAGAATTTGGGTCAGCATTATCGGATGAAATAATTATGTTAATATATCCTAAAATATGAATAATCTTCAAATTTTTAAGCAAAATTAGAATAAAATCTTGACTGACAAAAAAGTTTAGGATATTTAAGTGTGATGGAGATCGATATATTGATACAAACGTAAAATCGGAAAAAAAAATTGAAAATCAACAAATTAGCGCCACAGTGTTACACAGTTGAGATACCAGTGGTGATTCCACTGTAGAACACATTAAACTTTGAATAAACGACAACACCTGATTTTGGTTATCATATTCGGACTTAAATAAATAAAAATAAAAAATAAAATAAAATGTTTTTAATTCAAGTAACAAGACTCATATACAGACAATAAAGGATATAGACAGGATAACAAGCACAGACAAAAACGAACACTCGCAAGATAACAATATGTCTGCTGCAGCATTGCCGGACATAAGGACAATCCACTCTGTCGGCGATGATGGCCAGGACGGTGTTGGCGCTGCCCCGCACTCTGCGCACCAGAGACGCGCACCGCTTGCGCAATGTTGCGTGAAAGCAGTCGGCAGCGAGCGTTATTTTTACCTCCCTCGAACAACGCACAAACCTACGCGCTATCATATTACCTCTGATTGACAACGCCCTCGGCTCCCGCTCAATGACAGCATCGTCTTTTAGGCCAGCTGTAACAATGTAACAATGACCCAATATTAATTCTGAGCAGGAGGACGGTAAATTGCTATTATAACTGTGTCAACATCTATTTTTACTAAAAGACAGTTTGCATCAAGCAGTAAAGATTCTTCTACAGTGAATTTCATACTACAATTGCGATAAATGACCCCACCTTCGTTTTGAGTAGAGTTGGTAGAGGTAGAGTGTACCGTACAGTCGTTAAGAGATGGAATGGCCTGAGTGCTAGGCAGCCAACATTTTGTCAAGATAATGAGATCCCAATTTAAACAACTCCTACTGAGTAAAGTTTGGAATGAGGGGAGGTTGCGTCTAAAGCTTCTAATGTTTTGGTGAATAAATGAGAGATATTGTATTGGATTCGGAATGCGGGTAGAGTTTTCATCAACCTCACATAGATGAGATTGTGCAACAGAACCCGCATACAAAATGGAGGTTACTTCGTCTACATTATCGAAAACAAATAATGGTTTTCAGGTAGATTGCTCTGAATGTGAGAGAGGGGAAAAACGATAAGGAGGGGCAATCTATGAATTTCAGTGTCTCGATGGAATAATACAACGTCATTAGAAGGAACAGATACAGGGGGTGGGAAGAAGTAAATAAATTTAGAAATTGATCTGGTAATTGGAAGTTGAAAACTTAGAGCACAACAATTCTAGGAAAAACATTGCGTGTACATGTATATGGAAAAGGAGAGTATTGTCCACAAAAGTTAACAAAATCAAAATCAAAATATTTTATTTCACATAAACCTGCAAGGGCACTTATGAAACGTCAGAAGCTAGGTGCACGGTTCCAATTTGTCACTTCCTATGGAGAAGAGGCGGCAAGAAACTCCACGGTTACTCTTTTAAAAATAATTGGGTTTTACAATGTTTTTTAAAGAATAGAAAATCTTCTATAAATCTAGTCTGTAAGGCCTACAACGTTCTCCCATTCACAATATGTAAAAGAATCTACATTAGTAAGATCAAATCAAATCAAATCAAATCAAAATATTTTATTTCACATAAACCTGCAAGGGCACTTATGAAACGTCAGAAGCTAGGTGCACGGTTCCAATTTGTCACTTCCTATGGAGAAGAGGCGGCAAGAAACTCCACGGTTACTCTTTTAAAAATAATTGGGTTTTACAATGTTTTTTAAAGAATAGAAAATCTTCTATAAATCTAGTCTGTAAGGCCTACAACGTTCTCCCATTCACAATATGTAAAAGAATCTACATTAGTAAGATCAAATCAAATCAAATCAAATCAAAATATTTTATTTCACATAAACCTGCAAGGGCACTTATGAAACGTCAGAAGCTAGGTGCACGGTTCCAATTTGTCGCTTCCTATGAAGAGCCGGCAAGAAACTCCACGGTTACTCTTTTAGAAATAAATCAACCTATTTAAACCAAGTGACATGATTTCCATGAGAATCACTAATAAATAGTTGATACTAGAAGTGATGTATAATGTCAAATAATGACGAGAATATGTCAGAAAGTGTAAAAAATAAAAGTTTTTTTTTTTAGAAAGAATAAAAATTAACATTGTAATTTGGGAGCAGTTAATAGACTCTCACACAGTTATGCTGTTAATGAGGTACCAGGGAAGCCACATGTGCAGAAGGAATGAATGCCAAACTTCCCTGTCTTCAACGTAGTCTTTTATCTTATAATATGCTTTTTTGATAAGGACACGTTTGATGTGAGTTTTAAACTTTCCATCGGTAAGTTCTGTAACCGACTTTGGCAACTTGTTATGAAGCGGATACTGTTTATTAGAAATGACTTGCTAGTTTTAGTTCATCTCAATTTTGGAATCACAATTTCATCTTTACTACGTGTATTTAGATTATGGAAGTCGCATCTTTTTTTGAAAAGACCTAAGTTTTTTCGAACATACAAGATATTTTCTAAGATATAAAGAGAAGGAAGAGTTAGTATATCAATTTCGTTGAATTTGTTTCTAAGAGACTCGCGAGGTCCCATTTTATAGATTGCGCGGATTAACCTCTTCTGTAAAATGAAAACTGAATCTACGTCAGCTGCCGATCCCCACAGTAGAACGCCATAAGACATAATGCTGTAAAAATAAGCAAAGTATACTAACCTAGCTGTGGCTACATCAGTCAACTGCCTTATTTTTCTTACTGCGTAAGCAGCTGAGCTTAATCCACTCGAGGGAGCTCTAATGTGGACACATCCCATTGCAATTTTGAATCTTAAGTAATTCCTAGAAATACAGTTTCGGAAATAGAATCTAGTTTCTTGCCATCAAGTTTTAAATTTAGACCTACTTGGGGTACATTTGGTAATGAGAACTTAATACATTTAATTTTGTTCGCATTGAGTAAAAGATTTTTAGCCGCAAACCATTTCGAGAGGACTGCTAGACTAGATATATCTTTTCCATCTATTCTAAAAAATAGGAGAAGTGTAATCAGCGAATAAAGTCATTAATATAAACTAGAAATAAAAAAGGGCCAAGAATTGAACCTGCAGGCACGCCCATCTTAATTAGAGACCCCGAGGACATTGCCCCGTTAACATTTACTTTTTGCTGCGTGTTTGATAAATAGGAAAGTACAAGATCAGCAGCTCGTCCACGAATTCCGTAGTGGTGTAATTTACAAATGAGTGTATTGTGGTCAACGCAGTCAAACGCTTTTGAGAGGTCACAGAAAATGCCAATTGCATCCTGGGACTTCTCCCAGGATTCCAAAATGTGACTGATGAGTTTTACGCCCGCGTCAGTCGTCGGCCTACCTTTCGTGAAACCAAACTGTCGACTATGTAAAATCCCATTTGAGTTCAAATGTGACAACATCTGGTCTAGCATGATGTTTTCATAAATTTTGCTCAATGCTGAAATCACAGATATAGGTCTATAATTAGCGGGATCACTCTTACTACCCGATTTGAAAATTGGTACTACTTTACTATGTTTCATTAAGTCAGGAAACGTACCGCTGTCTAAACATTGATTAAATATGCCTGTTAGGACAGGGGCAATTAAATAATTGAACAAAAACAAGAACCTGAACAGAAATTCCCAATAAGTCGTCAGTCTTTTTTATATTAAGACTTTTAAATGCTGTTTTAATTGTGGCAATAGAAATGGGGTTGAATTCAAAATTTGGAATGTTCTTACTGAAGTTTTCTTTAAGAAGAGATTCAGCTAATACAGATGATGACGGGAGAGATTTCGTAACCTCTATTGGGATGTTGGTAAATAAGTTTTCTAGAGTCTCAGCAACTTTTAACTTATCTGAATTGGTTTCATTATCAATTTTTAGAGCTAACTCATTCTGATCTCGCTGTTGTGTATTTCCAGTTTCTTTGTTAATTACCTGCCACACAACCTTTATTTTATTTTTAGAAATATCACTTTTCTTACTCATTAATTTAGATTTAGCTTGACTCTTTTGAATATCTTAGAATAGTTTCTTACATAATTATAAAGGGCCTGGATCAGAGGTCAATAATTTTTCGTGGTACAAATTATATGAGATATCTCTGCTTTTTCTAATGCCAGCCATTTGAAACAGCTTGAGTTTGAGAGGAGTAATTCTAATTACAAACAAAAATATATCAGATAACATAGAAGTGCTTTTTAAAGAAGCGCGACAGCTTCGAGGCACTTAATATGCTTTGCAGGCATTTTTCTTCCTTCCGGACCAGGATACGCCCATCACGAACCCAAACAAATTTGTACGCCTTTTCTTTGGCGGCCTTCCGAACAGCTGCATAAATTTCCTTATTTGAGAGGGATATGCTCCGATACAAATACTGGACATTTTTCTCCCTCATGACCAAGATGATGAGAGTTCATTGTTATCGCTGTGCGCTTTGTTGAACTTCGCGTCTAAGCCCAAGAGTCCGTCACGAGTGCCTATATTTCTAAGCTGGACAATAATTGATCTAGGTCGATTATTTGAAGTATCCATTTTCCTTACTCGGTTTGCAGAAAGGACATCCTGTTCTTGGATGTTATTAGATACAGCGTTCGATAGTTGCACGACTGTTTTAATTAGGTTTTCATTATTATTTTCAGGAACACCGTTAATCTCAACATTCTCCTGCCGGGTAAATTGCTGTAAAGCATTTAGTCTAGACGATAATTCCTGAACAGATTTCCACAAGTTATCGTTTTCCTTTTCCAAACCCCTAACTTTATCTTTGTTGACGGTAAACTCAGCGGTAATACGGTCGAACTCGTCACTCATAAACTGAACTGATTTAGTCAGTCCGGGCAGTGAAGATAGGTGTTCATTAATTTTGGAAAGTTCGGTGGTAACGCAGTTTTTGATGGTGGTGGCTATCTCGTCAGTTAAGGCTTTGTATAAATCATGCGCGTCGAAATACCTCGACACGCATGGATCAATAATTTTTGCGGTAAAAGAGGTCTCGGTTTGGATGAATTGCTCATTAGGTTGCTGTTCTTGGGGTTAGTCGCTTGGACGCGGACGTTTGACTATTGAAGAAATAATTTTCTCCGAATCTTGGTCCCGAGATAGCGGGCTTTCAACCATATCTGACTCCGACTCGACAACAGCGGGTTTTGGGGTACTCAGGTTTAGTGGAGTGCGTACGAATTTAGGCATATTTATTCAACCGAAAATAAAAACGGTAAAAATGAAAAATTAAATTAATTAAAAAGATAAGCAGATCAAGTATGTTGACCTGGCAAGCGAGGTTGTCAACATGTGGGATGTGGATACAGCAGTCTTTGTGCCGATAGTCGTGACGGTCAATGGCATTATAGCCAAGAGCCTCGACTAACACCTCAGGAGGCTCTCGTTAGGCAGCTGGATCAAGGGCTTGATCCAGAAAGCAGTACTACTGGACACGGCGCGTATAGTAAGGAGGTTCCTCTCTCAGCAGCCCTGACTACCGGTAGCTCGGACCCTGTTCCCGACACCGGTGGGCTATTATTTATCATATTTTTTAATATTCTTATATATATATTTTTTATATTTGAATATTTAAAAGTATAATTTATTTGTATGTTACAAGCTTGTGTTGATCATGTATATTGAATATACAGAGCAGGTTCGAACGGGCCTGTACCCGCCTTAAAATATCTGGTCTGGCTCAAGTCTGACTACTTAACCAGGTTGTCGGCAGCTGTATAACTAAGGGCTGGCACCTACTGGCGGCAAAGCACGGTAGGGGATCTTTTGGCATCACTACATGCAAGTACATACTGAGTTACTGACGGCAACGATGCCGCAGTATCCTAAGACATGCCGCGCCGTCCTTAGGCATGCTGCGGCATCATTAGGCACGCTGAAGCGTACCAATGCGACAACGCGTTCGCGCGTTCGCAATGAAACGGGTAAGTCGGTTAAACAGGAAGAACAACTAGAGATTATGGTCAGCAACAAATTAGTTACTGAAGCTGCTGACGTAGCTGAGGCATTTAATGAGTTTTTTGCCAACATACCTTTAACTACGACTCGCAACTTAAATTCGTCCTCGTCTAAAGCGGAAAACCTTCTGCATAGTAGTGTGCCCAAATGTAGTCGCTTATTTAGTTTCGAACATGTAACGCCTCGTGATGTAGTTAGTATTTTTAACACACTTAAGTCTAAAAACACTGGTGACTACTGGGGAATCTCTATTAAACTTTCAAGTAATATAATCGATATCTAGCTATACTTTTAATAAATGTGTTGACTTAGGAACTTTTCCCGACCTCATGAAGAGTAGTAAAGTCATACCATTATTTAAATCAGATAATAAAAATAACGTTGGAAATTTTAGGCCTAATTCTATCTTACCGGCATTTAGTAAAATATTTGAAAAGTTAATACTCAAGCAGTTGCTAAGACATTTTAATTTAAATTGCCTCCTTCATGATGAACAATATGGCTTTACAAAAGGTCGTTCAACTACAGACGCGGGAGTTGCTCTGCTGAAACACATATTTAACGCATGGGAGAACTCACAAAATGCCATTGGAGTTTTCTGTGATCTTTCCAAAGCATTTGATTGCGTGCACCATGACACATTGCGTAAACTACGTCATTACGGCGTTCAAAATGAAGCTCTCAACGTAATAAATTCTTATTTAAATAATAGGCACCAGTGTGTAGATATTAATGGTGTGAAATCGTCCGGGCTACCAGTTCAGTTAGGTGTACCTCAAGGCTCAATACTGGGTCCATTCTTATTCTTAGTGTACATTAATGATTTACCATTCTATTTAAAGGGTATCTGTGACGTTGTACTGTTTGCTGATGATACCTCTCTTATCTTTAAAGTAGACAGGAATAGACAAGATTTTGAAGATCTATTTCAGTTACTTTCATAGTATCATGTCTTACGGTATTTTACTATGGGGACGGGCTGCAGATATTGAGTCTATTTTTATTCTGCAGAAAAGAGCCATCAGAGCAATATATGGCCTCCGTAGGCGAGATTCTCTAAGGGAACTTTTCAAAAATATTAATATCATGACGGTACCTTGTCAATATATCTATGAGAACATTATGTACGTCAGGAAAAATTTAAATCTTTTCAGTAAAAGAGGTGAAAGACACACCGTTGGGACTAGAAATAGGGACCAATTAGTTCAACCAGGCTTCAGACTGGCTAAAGTAGACTCATCCTTCATGGGGTACTGTTTAAAATGTTACAATAAAATACCTCCCCACATTCTCCAACTGAATGAAATGAAATTTAAATCTTGTATAAAACGCACACTATGCAGCCATGCTTATTATAAGTTGGGAGATTACATCGCTGATAAAAATGCTTGGCTAAACGCTGCTTGTCCAGCTCCACAAGGTAGGTTAAACCAAATTGATTAGCATTTGAAAACGTTGGAGCTGCTGAAGACTGTAAAAGACTAGATATCTTTGCATTGTATAAATTCAAACTTTTAGTATTGTATAATTGCATAGCATATGTGTGAGCACTATGTTCCTACTATAAAGCTACCATTTACAGGGTACGTCTTTCATTGACTTGAATGTGCCTTGGCAGCTAAGAGTATGTCATGCTCACTCAAATGTCTCGCTGGTGGTGGCGTGTGTGTTGGATCATTAAGTTCCCTTCAAAATGGTTGAGCTGAATGGTGCTGATCCACACGTCATGTTCGTGAACGGGCGCCGCCAGTAGGGACTGGTCATCTCCTAGCTCCCACGGCTTATTTTAATTTCTGAATTGTTATTTTATTTTTGTTTTAATTACGGACGCTTTAATGTGCACGTCTTTTTACATCGTTCTCACATTGATAAGTTCAACATAATGATGTAACCAACTTTTTGTAACAATACCATGATTTTAAAAGAGTGTCCATGGAGTTTCTTGCCCGTTCTTCTCCATAGGTACCTACGCTTTGGAATGGGCAATTAGCTTCATCTTTCTAACTCACCGACCTTGACAATTCAAAAGTGCCTGTAATTGGTTGATTTGAAATAAATGCTTTGAGTTTGAGTTTGAGTTTTGACGACGTAAAAGTGCACTCTCAAGGGTTACGCATTGGTTTACCACGAATAATCTAGTTCTCAATGCCAAGAAAACGAAATGTATAAAGTTCGATTTACCGTGTGTATGTGTGATCTGATGTATGTAAGAAATCTGGGACCCAACATCGTCTTAGATGATGAGGTGCTTGCAACTGTAGAATCGGCCGTTTTTCTTGGCATAACAGTAGATGCCAAACTTCAGTGGGGATCACATATATCAAGCCTAGCGGGAAGGCTCAGTTCGGCCGCTTACGCCGTCAGAAAAGTAAGACAATACACTGACGTTGATACAGCTCGGTTAGTCTATTTTAGTTATTTTCATAGCGTTATGTCCTACGGCATTCTGCTGTGGGGTAAAGCGGCTGACATTCAAAATATTTTTGTTCTTCAAAAACGAGCTGTTCGTGCAATTTACCAACTAGGTGCTAGAGTTTCTCTGATAGAATTTTTTAAAGATATTGGTATTCTCACGGTGGCATCACAATTCATCTTCGCTAACATCTTATATATTAGGCAAAATATACACTTATACACTAAAAACAGTGATACTCATAATATTAATACTAGAAATAAGGACAAACTACGTACTCCCTTTCAGCGGCTTCATAGGGTTCATAACTCATTTGCTGGGCTTGGTATAACCTTCTATAACAAGCTTCCTTCTTCTTTGTTAGATTTACATTTTAATGCGTTTAAAGCGAAAGTAAAATCAAATCTTTGTTCGAAGGCATACTATTCTATCAACGACTACTTAAACGATAAGAATTGTTGGTCGCTGTGATTAACTCAAGACAACGTTTATGTTCTTTCACCAGAATTAGCTTAACTACTGACAGGTCATATGAATTACTTCATATCATTGTTTATTTAACTTGACTGCATAAACCATTTTTTATTTTATTTTTTATTAATAAAATTTTCATTTATCGTTGAATGATGGTTATATGCTATTATTGTATAGAATCAAGTTCTTCCAACATAACAGACAGCTGTGCTGCTGGGGAGTTTGTTGCGCCACTTCTTCTTCCCAGCTAAAGCACTAGGAAGTGGTGAAGGGCGGGCTCTTTGGGGGGACTGTCTTATGTAATTTTGACGTTCAAAAAGTGCTGACTCTCAGCCTAGTTTGAATAAATGACTTTTGATTTTGATTTTGATTGAAATTCCAATTTTACTGTTATATTGGTAAGATATATTCCTATTCATCCACAAAAATCCCTTGCCCGGCCGTACCGAGATTGGGCGTAGGCCCCAGGTCGTAAGGGAGATCACAATGCGACTGTAAAGCCTCAACACAGAGAATGCCTTGTCCTGTTCGTTGTGCAAGTCCACTGATAATTCTTTTTTTTTTTTTTTTTTTATCTTTATTTATTTAAGGGATTTATGTACACATATGTGACAATATCAATCCCATCGTGTTTTTACAAAATATGGTCCCTTACTCTTAAACTAAATAAACTAACCTAAATCACACAAAACTTAACCTAATCTTATTTATTATCTATTAAAAAAGTATATAATATTTTTGCTGCTTCAGAAGTTGGATTGGCTAAGATGCCATGAAACATTCCAACATCCATTACCGATAATTTCAAAGAATTCAGCAGTGCGTTTCTTTTGTTAGTATGTCGGACACATTCCACCAACACATGCTGTGCATCTTCTAAGTTACCACACACCTCACAGTTAGGAGAATCCGATTTTCGCATGAGAAAAGCAAAGTTGTTTAGTGGAATATGTCCTGACCTCAAACGATGTGCAGCAACAATTTGACATCGACTTAGTTTCGATCCGGAGAACCAGGGTATATGAGGAGGCTCACTCTGTATACTTTTATACCAGATACCTTTCGCTTTAGATCTCTCGTTAAAATATTCTTTCCAAGATAAGTTGTTTGTTTTTCTAAATTTACTTAACATTTCCGAATAACTTGGTAATATACCCCGCGAATGAGTACCCAGAAAAACTGCTTCTCTGGCTAGTCTGTCAGCCTCCTCATTACCCGAAAGTCCAACATGGGATGGCACCCACTGGATAACTAAATTCTTACCTGTTTGGTTAAAACCCTGAATTTGTCTCAAAATTGTGTACGTTATAGCTAAACCCCTTGAACCATTATGGACACATTTAGAAATATGCTGTAAAGCGCTCTTACTGTCGGTACATATCAACACTTTATTCGCATTTAGGTCTAACACATATTTCAAGGCCTCAGAAATAGCAAATAGCTCAGCCGTCATAATGGATATATGATTATTCATTTTATAAGTTCTATGACACTTATTTGCTAGATCACAATATGCTGCACCCACACCATCTGATGTTTTGGACCCATCTGTGTATATGACATGCCAGCCAGTGTATCTTTCCCGTAGTTCTTTGAGGGTATTATACTTTAGGGAATAAATGTCATAATGTGATTTTGGAGCAGTAATACTAACTAAATTACATCTAATAATATCTCTAATATCTATTTTAGACATCCATGTCTCCAAAGTAAACATTAAACCTGGATATGAAGACGAAAGCTCCTCAGCTCCCACCTTACTGTGTGAAGCAACTAACAGAGGTTTCCTCTTCCCATTCCAGTACCTATTCTCAATCATACTACTCAGGTCTGAAACCAAAGCTGTAGAAACATCATTAGTCCTCGATTTCAGCTTTAAACAAAATTTGACAGAAAGAAATTCTCTTCTGATTTGCAGAGGAGGTATACTCAACTCACTTTCCATGACGTGTATCGGAGTTGTTTTAATAAAACCGCCTATTATTCTTAAAGCTAGATTTTGTAACTTGTCCAATTTATAAGTGTGACTATTTGCAGAGCTGTCATACAAAAAACATCCGTAATCGAGTCTACTTCTTATAACGGCCATATAAAGTCTACGCATGTATGTAGGATGAATACCCCATGACGATCCTACTAGAACTTTGAGCAATTGAAGAGATCTTTGTGAACTCTCATACACTTCGTTAATATGCTTTCCCCATCTTAGGCATTTGTCCAGCCACATTCCTAAATATTTGATGTAGTCGACAGCTTCTAAAGCATTGTTGTTTACTTTAATATCAACTGAAAGTCTTCTACGGCCTCTGGTAAATATACATAACTTTGATTTGTTACTCGACAATTCCAATCCTAACATGTTTATAGCGGAGACAAAAAAATCTAAAGCTCGCTGCATATTAACAACACTATCTTGCAACTTATTGTAATTACAATAATCGTTCTTTATTGTAATTACAATAAGTTAAATCGTCAGCGTATTGACTGATACACACGTTATTAATATATTGACAAATTTTGGCCGTAATTACATTAAAAAGGAGGGGGGATAAAGGATCACCCTGTGCAATTCCCTTACCAGTCCATCTTACATATTGTCGGTTACTTTCGTCAGCTTGTATAATGAGATGTCTTTCCTTAAGAAATTCCCAAATATAACCACAAACATATTTCCCAACTTTTAGATCATTTAGAATATGAATAACCCGGTCAATTAGAACGTTATTATATGCTCCTTCTACATCTAGAAAAACACCCAAAGTTGGAGTATTTTTGGTAAAACCTATTTGTATTGTGGTAACTAGGCGTGCCAGACTATCTTGACATGAGTGATCTTTTCTGAAACCGGTTGTACTAGGAGATAGTATTTTATTGTATTCTATATACCATTCCAGCCGCTTCAGTATCATGGAGTGAAATATTTTACACAAACAAGATATTAATGCGATTGGACGAAGCTTGCTATCGGAACCGTTGCTAGTTTTAGGAATCGGTACTATGTAAATATCTCGCCATTGAAAAGGAACCGTTGATGTTTTAAAAATAAAATTATATAATTCTAGTAAATATTTTTTTGCAATTAAAGGCAAATTAAAGATCATTGAATATGTAATATTGTCGATACCGGGAGATGTATCCTTAGCTTTATAGCAAGATTCCAATTCCTGTTGTGAAAACTCACAATTTAAAGGTGACTCATTATTATCAAAAACAGGAGTTGCAGTCATCACAAAATCTGGGGCCAATGAACTCAGTAGTTCTTTTTTTTCGTCAGATGAATAATATCTCGTCTGCCCAAAGCCCTTCATCCACCGCATTTTCCTCCACATAGTTGATGAAGTTGTAGTCTCATCAATACTGTCACAGAAATTATACCATGACTTAGACTTAGCTCGCCTCGTGATTCTTTGACTTTCATAAATTTTAACATAAAGTGAATCTAGATTTTGAGGGATAGGGTTTTTCCTAAAATTTGTTAAAGCTAAGCGTCGCTCGGCTACCACTTTAGAAAGTTGTTGGTTCCAATATCTTTTTGGTATAAAATTGCACATTGGATTATGACATAGTTTTATGAATGGAATTGTTATGTCTGCAGCTTTATTAATTTGCGTTGTAAGAAAGTCATACATACATTGAGTGTCTTGTGATGGCGGAGGACCATCTAAGAAATAACTGGTAATAATTTGACGGTAGCTAGTCCAATCTGCTTTTTTTAAATTTCTCTTTAAGGTAATATTAACTGTTTCCTGATATTTAAAACAAATTTTTATAATTAGATGGTCACTACCCAGGTTTTCACTACTAACACTCCAACAACCATTAATAGCTATGTCTGTGGTACAAAACGAAACGTCAGGGGAGGTTTTTTGTAAAAAACCATTCACGAGCTTCATTCTCGTAGGATCACCATTATTTAAGGGGATAAAATTGTTTTCAATGGCAGCATCAAACAATTGTTTACCCCTAGTATCATTTTTATTGGACCAGCAGGCGTGATGTCCATTAAAATCGCCCGCAATAACACTATTTTTAAGAAATTTTGAAAAAATATGCTCCCAATCTAATTGAGAGGTTCTCACAGAGGACGGACAGTACACCGAAATTATATTATTGATTAAGTTACAATTAAGAATTTTAATATGAATTATTTCTATACCTGAATTAGTCACACTTATAGGGGCAATAAAGGTTCTTAGAGATTTGTGTGAAACAATCGCTACTCCTCCGTACGAGTCATATCTGTCCTTTCTATAAACATTATACCCACTTATATTTAAGTAGCTATCTGCATCCAACCACGTTTCGCTTAGAATGGCTATATGAATATTTT
This sequence comes from Polymixis lichenea, assembly GCA_949091785.1. Lineage (NCBI taxonomy): Eukaryota > Metazoa > Arthropoda > Insecta > Lepidoptera > Noctuidae > Polymixis > Polymixis lichenea. The sequence continues at coordinate 4,946,821 of OX420934.1, forward strand.
CTCGATTCATTAGTAGTTCTAAATCAATTAATTTCGGCTTCAGACTCTGAGCGTTCCACTGAAATATGTTGATATTAGAAGTAATGGGAGCACTATCCATTTATAAATAACATGCACAATTTACTTACAATATCCCAATCCTTAAAATATGACGCAACATAAACCATAATTTCTTCTAGTACTAACTTTATACCCTTCTTCACCTTTTGTTCTGATGAGCAATCTGCCAACCATATTTATTTAACCTTGTTGTAAAACTTTCTTAATTTAGATAAGTTTTCAGTTTTATTGGGATTTTCTTCTACCGTCTCTTTATGATTTTTCTCTTTTTGACCTTCCCGTTCTTTTCTTTTTGTATAGCGCTTTGTTGGTTCTGGTTTCTTCTTAATATTTTTATTTTTTCTTTTCCTATTTTGTTTGGCAGTTGTGCTATTTTCGTTAACTTCCTCTTCGCTTTCACTGACTTCTTCGTGCGAAGCACTCGAATCTATGCAGGTATTTATCGTATTAATTAATGGTTCTATGGGTGTGAGCGAATCTTTATAACTTCTATTATGAGAAAAAGAGGAAGGTGGAATTGGTATTTCGCTAACTTCGATATTGACAGTAATACCTTCATCACATTTTTTCAATTGTTTCAAATATAAGTCCAGCGCTATCTTATAAGAACAGCTGTTTTTACTCATTATGTCCCTAATCATTCTTTCTTTGAAATACACTGGACAACTTTTATTTAATGCCATGTGCGGGCCTTTGCAGTTAATACAGAAAAACTCTTCAGTTTCGCAATTATCATGATCTTTACCACACTTAGGGCACTTAATTTTTTTGGTAGGACAAAAACGTTTCATGTGGCCATATTTCCAACATCCTGAACATTGTGTGACAGGGAACAGATATGATTCAACTTTAAAACGACACCCGTATCCAAATATATGTGACGGTAGTATTGCTCCCTTAAAAGCGATGCGAATAGCTTCACTATTAATCCACTTCCCATCGTCAGATAATCTTTGAAGTCTTTTAACCGCACAAATATCTGCTTCACTTTCAAATAAGTTTCCGCGAGTTCGTTCTCCGCTATCTCAAGGTCAATGTTTCTTACGATTCCATAGATAATACTTAATTGGTCTGTTCTTTGACATCTAAAATCTAATTCTTTAAACTTTTGGCAATTAAGTATTTTATTCGTATCTTCAATATTTTTTAGTATAATAAATATTTTATATGGACTTTTATATTTAATCCTAAGGATATCATATATATTTTGAGATTTGAATAATTTGGCCATACCAATCATTTTTGGAAGTATTGTCTTAGATGTTAGACACACTTCAAAATATTCTGCTCGTTGAGTATTATTTTCACAACTACCCACAGTATCTTTACGATTGTTAAAGTGTGAATTACTGCGCAATATTCTTTTCGCCTTTCTGTTCACGGTGGTAAACCCATCATCCTCTTCGATAATTTCTTCGCTATCTTCTCGCAACCTTTTCTCAACATTTCTCTGTCCTTCGATGTCTACATTCATCGCACTTCCTTCAATAGTTAGTTCTTCCCTGATATTCTCCACCATCTCTTCATTTATAACACCTTTATCTGATACACTAGACGCTGTACTCAATGATCTTCCAAAACTATCCATTATCTAGATTATTAGTTAACATTAGGGTGATTATATAAACAAGTGGCAAGAAAAAATAGATAAGACGTCCGCAAGTCTTAGTCAACAACGCGGCACTGAGATGATAATTCTTAAATGTGGCCGAGATTTGGTCAAAGCAAACATAAATAATAGCTTGCGGAATCATCGGCACGACGAAGCAGTTGATACCTACTTAATCTACCCCATACCATCGTCAAACCAATTTCGCGGCTTTAGAGATTTTTTTGTAAAATCCAATTTTACCAGATGCTTGCAACAAAACAAGGAGGACTTGTACACAAGTTTTCAGGATTTATAGTTCCTGAGATTTAGCGAGAGCAGTTTGTATAACTACAAACCATAGTCAAGCAAAGTATTATTTTCCTACTTTTCCCTGCATTAACCACATAAACACACAGATTAGAAGTACCTAATTATAAAACACTTATTTTATATTCAAATGCCATTGTTATTACGATTACATAGTTACGGCTGGAAATGAGGATTCAATTAATACTAATTAAATGTCTAAAAAAATCAATAAAATAAGTCAGGGGGTTTCCTATGACGAGGACTCAGTGACGTAAGCGCGCATAATAACCGTAATAATGTATGCGGTAAGGGATAACAAAAGGTAGCTACGTACTGTACTGTACTAATTTATTTTATTGCTTATTAAAATTGTTATGAGGATGCCTATGTTTCGGGGACCGTGGGGTGGCCCCACTAGAGGTGAGGGACTATTTAAACTTAATTTTTACCCGACTACTGCGAAGCATAAAGGAGGATTATTATTTTGACCGGCGTGTATGTATGTGCATCTGTTCCTTTAATTTCTAGACTACTTATCATAATTTGACAAATGAGGTATTGTTGGGTTATCTTGATCGTCTGCTGGTTATAGGCTATGTGACCTCACACTCAAATGAATAGATATGGCGTCCTTCAGAGGACATGAAACTCATGGACTAAAAAAACTTTTTTTTTAAAGCGGAATGGAGTATCAAATGGGCTTAGCTTGAGGGCTTAATAATCACATTTCAATATATATATATTATTAATTAACCCGAAAATAAAAGTAAGTTGAAAAATTACAACATGACTACTGAAAAATCACACTCTAAAAAGTACGGACCAAGAAAATATTCTTCTCTGAAAGCCGTGGTCGTATGCGACCTACCCCAACAAAACAACACATTCTAACAATATTAAGCGATCTTACGACAAAGTGGCATACTATCACAGCTTTCAGGTGACAGTATTTTTTTATATAGTCGGCTTTCGTTTTTCAACATACTTTTTCCCACAAGGATTAATGATCGCAGCAAGTGATAGTATGTTGTACAAAAGATGGCGTTACGAATAGTCTAACAACATAAGCCTAAGATAATATATGTCATCATCAGCATCATCATTTCAGCCGAAAGACGTCCACTGGACACTGGAAATAGGTCTCCCCCAAGCACTGCAACTGCGACTGGTACTGTACTACTCGCATCCAGTGGATTTTTCATGGATCTGCGCTTCAAATGTTCTAGTTGCGATCGAAACGCCAGTTATTCTCAGAGACTCGACCATTTCAATATGCTATCTCTGGAACAACGTAGAAGTATCTCCGATCACATATTTCTTTACAAAATTATCCGTAATTGGTCCGATGTTCCAGAGCTATTATCTGAACTTAATGTCACTGTACCTAGGCGCACTGTAACTGGATCTGTACACAGTAAAAATATACTTGCTATGTCCTCATCAAGAACCAACCTTGGTCGCAGTGAACCGATTTATGGCTAATTATAATATAATGCATAATACCCGCAACATTGACAGCTTTGCTGACAGTTTTTGCCAATTCCGTAAAAATATGATGTCCCCCAGCCATCCATAACATTTTGATCACGTTTATTGCAGTCGTTTTACGTATAATAATCACACATTAATAAAATTAAATGATAGTATATAATATTGATTATTTAATTACGTAAATCTGATGTATTTTCTTTAATATTGTCTTTCTATGGTAAAGTAGGTTTCATTTATTTTTTTATTGTAATCTTTTTTTTTAATTATTAAAACTCACTTTGAAATAGGTCTCATAATTTTTATGCACTTTTTGATTTATGTTTAAGCTGTGTACTTCTTTAGTACATTTTTTATTTATTTATTTACTCAAAAAAAAAGGAAACATTGTACACGTTTAAAATACAGATAAACAAAAATAAGTACTAGGTATATCTACAAACGTGTGGATGAGCATTGCTCTCCTAGCTAGGTTATGAAAACCTGTGTTAAGGAGAAGCAGTCCGGTCCCCTAAGGTATAATGTCGTAAAGGTTACATAGTGCTTCTGATGCTACTGTTACAACTATGAAGTAGTGAGATGGGTAATTAAAGCTACGGATACGTTTTTTTTTTAAACGTGAAAATGGAATAATTTTAAGGTACTTACGTAAATAAATGTGTGTGGTGTTCTTGCGCGTCCGTCTAGCATTTTGTATTCGTAATTATCTCTAGGATTTTTGTATTTTTTATAGCTAATTCAAATTCTTTCCTTTTCGTTTAGAAGTTTAATTAACGGCCTAGAGAACCATCGCGGAAATTTATTATTGGGTAGTTTGGACAGAGGCACGTGTTCTTTAACCAAAGTATTAATTTGTTTGTACAACACGCCAACCATATCGACTACGTCAGTCATTTCAGAAAATATCTTAGTCCAATCTATTACTCTAAGTTTCGCCTTCGTCGACGTATAGTCAGCGCGTTTGAAGTTATACTTAGGAGTTATTTTGGTTTTTAACGGTGCTGATGAAGTATGAGTGATAACAATTTCTAGGGGAGGGTGATGTACATCTACTTTTGACATCGGGTTATTGCAATCGGTAACTTTTACAGATAAGTTGGTTAAATAATATCCCGTTCATTTAAGATGGTTGCGTTTATGTATGGTTTTTTTTGGGTGGGAAATCATCAAATAACTTCTCCCGCTCTGGGTGGCAGGAGGGCGTGTTAGACTTATACTGACTAAAACCCACCCGTGTTCCCTTAGTTGCCTGTGTGCCAGGGGCCGCGGTATCTCTTTCGAACAACCCGCACCCCTGGCAGGCATCGGCCATTGTAGGCCCCACCAGTTGGTGCTGACATCTCTTTGAGGCGCGCGTGAAACACAACGCGCCGTCGACCCGGGCTTGGTCCTTACCGAACAGCGAGCTACCCATTACTCGCCGTCCGCAAGCCCGCACCTACGGTGGCCGGGAATCAGCCTGGGACTCCCGACGCCCAGGGCGTCTCCTGCGAAGGCTACAGCCGTGAGGGCGCATGTACTGCCTCTCCCTCACGTGCCGGCCTCCCTCTTTGCGAGCATTACTGCTTCGCTGAAGAAGGTGACGGCTAACCATGCACTCTTGCTCCGTACCATGGCCTGGACCAGGGCCGGACGCGAGAGATTGCCGCCGCCGATCACCTCCACGAGGACACGGCGGTGCTCCGCCCAAGCCGGGCAGACCTCCACCGTATGCTCCACCGTGTCTTCAGGGCGATCTTCGCAGTGGAAACACCCGGGCGTTTCCTCAGGCCTTATCCGAAACAGGTACCTCCCGAAACAACCGTGTCCAGTGAGTACCTGTGTCAGGCGGAAGGTGAGGACGCCATGCCGCCTCTCAAGCCACTCCTCAAAGAGGGGACTTACCGCCGCAATCGTGGCGTACCCAACACTGGGTTGCGACAATCGCACTCTCCACGTCACCATGAGATCCCGCCGGAGCGTATGGTACGGTCACTTTTACGTAACCTTTTCAATTTGGTCGGCTTATTAGAAAATTGCTGATATATTCTTGTTTTTGATATAAGTATCTTTCATTAAAGCCGTAATTGAGAGCTGAAATGAACAGGAACGAATGTTTATGAATTATTTAATTTATTTAAAGTATGGCATGTTTCTTAATGTTATGGGACCTAAGCATTCGATCGCAAAAGTACCCACGACCGGTATATAATTAATCATTTTTTTTTATGTTCATATCGTCTAAAATTATAAAATCTAAAATTCCTGACGTTATAAGCGTCTACCACAGGTTTTTTTTACAGCTGTTTATTTGGTTATAAGTGTATTGGTTTACTTACAAATCCGTGTTTCCTGATTTTTGAAACCATTTAATTACATGGGTTAACGTCAACCAAATCAAAAACGAATGTTTAAACAAATTTAAACAAATTAAGGTCTCTTATGGGTATTTTTTTCAGACTTCTGCGTTGAGCCGTTTTCGAGATCTGGGAAATCCCGAAACGTTACCGCAGCAAAATCTTAAATAACTGAAGAAGCATAATACAAACTAATTTCGGTATTTACAAAAATTTACTACGCAACAAAAGCTATCTATTCGTGTATTTGGTTGCAGGCTGAAGCGAATTTTTGAAAATGATTTTGCCAGGGTAACGTTTGAAACCGTTACTCCAGCAAAATCTCTTTTTCTCAAATAACTTTAAAACTACAATTCAAACAAATTTTGCTATTAGTAAACAAGTTGCTCCTCATGATACACTAATTATTCTAAGTCTATATACCTCTCTAAAGCACAAGTCACACACACACAACATTTTGCCAGGGTAACGTACACCTGAAAATGATCTAAAATGAAAATTAGGTTCAACATAAAGCTTTTTCAACGGATCATACCTTAAGCAAGATTCACTTCTGAAACACAGGCCTCGTGCAAATATCTAGTCAATAATGGTCTGGCACTATCCTAGACAAATGAATAACTCACCGCGATTATCCACAAGAACTGATGACGAATTTAGGTTGTTGTCATCAAATTTTAGAACAGATGATAAAAAAAATGTAAAAGACCTCCAAAAATACATGTACCTAGGTAGGTACCTAGGAACATGCATTTTTGGAGGTCTTTTACATCTACGCATAAAACTTTCAGTCTTCATAAGGATAAAGTTCGGTTTTACTTCTGCTTAAGTAGGCATTAACAAATTTAAGAAAATATTACGCCATAAAATCGAATCCTGGTTTTTCTGACGTAATACTAAATGATTAATTATTGCATTATCAAGGAGGAAAAAATAATTGTGTTTTTGAAACATTATTATTTCTGTTATTTTGCTGTAACTAACCGTTTTCCTTAACTGTGCGCCTCAGTATAAATAACAGGAAGCGTTGCACAACCATATGATTCCTCTCTTGAGTTTGTAACGGGGAGCACAGTAATTGACAAGAAACATTTCGTAATTGTTTAAATTACAAGTTTTTGCTTGTTCATATTTTGCAAAATATTTTTTATTATTACATAAAAATGGCGAAAATGTGTTTCTCCCTGGTGTTTGCAGTTTTGGTAAGTCTTATTTTACACTTTTAATATTTATTTAGTGAACAAAATACTTATTATTTTAGCAATACCTAGATTCCTTTGCCCTGCAGTGGGACTATACAGGCTGATTAATATCACATTATTATAACAGCCTTTGTTGAAATAAATTTGAAGCTTAAGCTAGACAAGCACCTTTGTCTCGCATAATTTCGAACTTCGTTCAGCTACCGACAAATTACCACTAGAAAAACTCAACAACACTTAATCTCATCAATGAGGCCGTTGTCCACTTTTAAGATGAATTTAGATTGACGTACTTTATTGGAAACAGAATTTTAACTATTTTCATCCCTGTTAAAACATAAATTATGAAAATGCATAAAGTACAAGATTTCCATCACACAGGATAAGTTTTTATCTAGTGTGCAAACTGTAACCATGAATTCAGCATATCATTCTAGACGTATCATTCAACGTAGAAATTTTTCGTCGGTTATACAAAAAAAACGGCTGTTCCATTCATGATAAAACTTATTATGTATAAGTGTTCCTACCTAATGTTTTATTTACAGAGTTTTTTGTTTATTTGTAGGTTGGTCTTCACATGGGCTCAAATCAAGTGGAAGCATATCCCGACGATGGAGCTGTATTGTTCGACTCCAGTTCTCTAGTAGAATGTAACTTTAAATCTTTATTTACACTTATTTACGACATTCCTATTTAAGATATATCTATTTTAATAAAAGCCTGCAATATATGTATAGTCCAGCTTAGGTATAAGTACGTGCTAACTACGAATAAACTTTAACCTTAACTGCGCAGAAAGTGTCCCGTAATCAGGTTCCTTTATATCTCTAGAACCATTTACCTACCTATCATCAAGTCATCACTGATTTGAAATAACACGCAATCCATATGATTCTTCTCAATTAAGTTTGTAGGTAGGTCCGAATGACTAGAATTTTTTTTTTTTAACTGAGAGTGTTGGTTACATAATGTGTGTCCTAATAAAACCCAACTACCGCCGAACATCAGAGTTATTTTACACTAGTGATTGAAAATCAGTTAACTCTAAGATATTATGTAGTTCACATGTGATTTTATGTTGTGGACATCAGTCCACGAACCTTTTCAGTAGTGAACAACTTATGGATCGTAATCGTACATATTGAATTCAGTGAGTTTCTATTATTTTTTTTACGTAAGAATTGCTTTATCATTACAGTGGAGATGCCAGGTTCCTGTCAAGGGCAGTCTTACTGCTTCGAGGAGGGTGAGAACTACCCTAAAGACAAGATTGCTGAGCTTCTCGCAGATATGCGTGAATTGGTAAGAAAAAATTTACATATAGGTAATATAATATTTTTCCCAAAGTTTTACAAATTAGTAGAGCAAATAATCAATTCATTTAAAACAGCATTAGCAGCACAGTAAATAGAACTTGGACAATCAAACCTTATTGTTTTAGTTTGTCTAACTTTTTGTATTGATTATTATTACAGAAGGTGGAAAATCCAGAACCACGGACCGACATTGATTCCCGCAACGGAGCAACGTATGACGAGCCCGACTGCCCTTCTGACTCTACTGTAAGTACCTACCTACTATGATGTCCTTTAACTTATTTCAGCTAAATAATGAAAAAGAATCCATACCATTACTTACGTCAGAAACATGAAAGTCTTTTGCTACTGCACTTCTTCCAACAAACATTGTTACGAATCAAGTATGTACTATGTACGGTATTTATTTTTGAGTTTTATACATAAAAATCGTCAAAACTACACAACACTGACAAAAACCAATCTTAAAATCCTGGAAGTAATAAACACCATCTAATGAACTGGTTAACAACACAATCTCATTTTTTTTTGTTTTCAGGAAAACCCTATCTTCTACATCATTGATAAGCAAGGAAAACTGAGAGTAGTTGTGCAGTCACCTGAAAAGTTCCAGCAGATCTACAGTGTTAAGTGGTGCCGGTGAGGATTCATTTATTTAACAACTATTATCATAAGGTTCATAAATAGTTCAGAACTTTAGGATAAATAGTTGTCCTGGAGTGTTTACTACCTAATGATGTAATGTTATTAATGTCTTTCTCATCAACTAGTTTATACCTAACTAGCTTTTGCCAGGGGCTTAGCCCGCGTGGAGGTCGGTGTATTATACATATAAACCTTCCTCTTGAATCACTCTATCTATAAAAAAACCCGCATCAAAATCCGTTGCGTAGTTTTAAAGATTTCAGCATACATAGGGATATAGGGACAGAGAAAGCGACTTTGTTTTATACTATGTAGTTTATACCTAAGATAAATGGCTAGGTTTTGAATTGAAAACGTTGAAATAGCTCGTTCTATGATTGCGAATAAAATTATCAGAAATGTAAATACTGTTATGTAGTAGTATTTATGTAAACACACTTGCAATGCGTTTGCCTCACAAGTGTTGCTACCATCAAAAGCAAAGGCACTTGACAGATTAAAACTCGAATACCGGCTAAAATTTTAGTCCACTTTGATTCTCATCACAAAGGCAAACCTAAATACTTATAGAAGATCAAATAATATAACGCAATATTTGTAACACGCTTAATATAAGGTCGAATTTTCCCTTGCTTTCTAGAATCCAATTTTCACTCGCTTCTAGGAGTCGTATTCATTTCAAATTTAGGCGATGTATTTAATTCTGTAAACAGTACAAGAAGATGGTGCCACTAGGTGGTTTGATGATGAAGTAGAAATGTAGGGTAGGGCATACAGAGTTCAGTTATACAGAAGGTGTATAACTGAACTTCTAATAATCACTAGTACAGCTATCGTTTGTGCTCATTAGATTTAGCGTATCGTATAAGTAGTTTTCTTTTTACCCTAATTTAGTAAATGTGCTTATTGCTCCTCTCCAAAATTCAACATGTTCCATAGTTTTTTTTTTAAACTAGGTAAAATTATCATGCTTTGTATGGTCTTATTACAGTGACGAGGGTCTCATCACAAGGGATACGCCTCACTTCATCAAAGGCAGCAGGATGCTGAACAAGTACAAAATCGAGTGTGTTACCGCAAAAATGGACTTCGACTTCTTCGTGCTGAGTGATGAGGTGGATCCCGTCAGCCAGAAACCCAAGATGGAGATCGCTTCGGCTATGGGAGGCATTCCTGTGTGCTGTAGATGTCGGGCCAAAGCCCGCGACTAACTGGGTATACTGCCGAAATACACAATATTTACCTGAATAAAAAGAGATTGTTAATGGTTTACGAAACCAAAAAGGGATAGACTGAAAACCATGACAATTTAGACATTCATTTTAATAGTAAATAGTTAATTTATTGCGCCTACATTTCATCAATCATCAATTCATCACCACACAAGTCAAGACAAGTACTTAGTGGGAAATCGAAGTAGCTTTTGGTGATGACACTCAAAGTTCTAGTCACGAAGAAAGTTTTTATGGGCTACAAAGCACCCTCAACGCCTTTCGTAATAATTCTAAAGATTGTATAGTAATGTATCTTCTTAAATTAGATCAATAAAACTTAGTTATGGCAGCGATCGATAATACAATCGATTAATCTAATCTAGATATGGAAAGGCGTAGAGTGCGACTAACTCATAAATACTTCTTACTAACTTATACGGATTGATGATTTTTTAGATTATATTTTCTTATCAATGCAGTGTTACAGTAGTTATATTCTTATATGACTTTGAATCTGATTAAATTAATAAAATGTATTGATGAAATAACAGAGTTTTATTCTCATTATTTTTCAACCCGACGATGCAACACTATTGAAATAGAGGCTACGAAGCTTACGACCAGCACATATATCATACGTCGTCCTTTTTAAGGACAAAGAAACTAAACAGGCCGATAATGTTGCAAAAGTTCATTCCACATCCACATATTATACTATTGTTTTTAGGTCTCTTTGTGTGACCGCTTACTTCTTCTAAACCACGCAATGGATTTTGATGCAGTTTTCACTATATACATACTTATGTTGTGATAGGGCTGCCCAAACCCATTTTGAAGATGGCCATGACATTTGATTCTGTATCAGCTGGCGGGGTATCTAGTAAATAAAACTTACCTATAGTTGAAGTAAGTACCTTGGACCATTAAAATTAAACGAAACTTAAAGTTACACATAGCTCGAATAATCTAAAAATAAGTTCACAATTGGCGACAAATCTAAAGTCGATATTAAAATTAATTCTGAAAACGTGTTTTATTATTGGCTACTTGAGAATGGGTTCATGAGAATCAAAATATGTTATTAAAAATATTGCACTTCTCAATGTCAAATATCGGATTAAATCTAGTATCCTTTGGCAGGAATTGGAGGGTAAAAATGGTGAAAACTGGTAGGGCTTGTGTCCCCGATTATAACACTACCACTCTTATTACAAGGTAATGCATATTTTTTCGAGAAAACTACAAAATAAGTTTCTAACCTCAAATCAGCTAAAAGCGAAAACGGAACGGACGTTAAAATGAGTGATTGACAACCAAATCTGACTGACACAATTTATTGTTTGTAGTGTAAATATCGTGCAAAACGGTAAAACGGAACGTAAAAAAAAAGTTTTTATTTATCATCCTAAAAATCCTGCTTAGATAAAAGTTAGTGTACTCCCACTGATCGTATGTGTGAACATAAGGCAGTTACAACTGTTACTAGACTTAGCATGCACAAGAGAGCGAAGCAAGATTAGGACTTGGGGCACCCCGACTCGGGTTTTTTAAACCATTGAGCCCCGCGAAGCGGGGCTCTGACTAGCTACTAGGAGAACTTGGATGCAAGAGCGAGCGAAGCGAGCTCGGGACTTGGGGCACCCCGACTCGGACAGGTTAGGTTAGAAGAGGATGGGGGGGTCTAGTGAGCGAGCGAAGCGAACGAACACAGACCCCGCCATCCCCTTCGTGGTTATTTTTTTTAGACCAACTTTCCGACTTCGCTTTTTAGGCAACTTTTGAGTGTTTTGAAGTTAGGTTACAAAAAGTCATTTTTCTCGGAAATGGTGTGTTACCTTTTCATGGGAGTGGTGCCAGGGAGGACGGGGGCACCCCCTCCCACTCCCACTCACCCCCTCCCACTCCCACTCACCCCCTCCTGCGACACGATACTAAATTCTGGCAACTTTTAAGTGTTTGAGGTTAGGTTACAAAAAATCATTTTTCTCGGAAACGGTAAGTTACCTTTTCATGGGAGTGGTGCCACGGAGGAGGGGCCACGCCCCCTCCCCTTCCCCCCACTCCCACTCCCCCTCTCCTGCCAAACGATACTAAATTTTTACCCGCAAGAGTTCCATAAAATAACATAAGTGAACACTGCAAGGAAGGAGTTTTGGAAATTCTACCCCTAAAGGTGTGAAAAGGACATCTATCGAAAATTGGTATAAACCAATTTACTCATACTAAACGTATTTTCAAAAAGCAAAAGGGACTTTCTCCCTTTTAAAGCAATGCGATTTTTCATACAAACTATCCTTTTATAGTTTGTATGAAAAATCGCATTGCTTTGCTTCGGAAACTTTGTACGGATACTCATCTAGGTACATTGCTCTTTCGTTACATAAGGCATATTAGGCCCTATGTATTTGCTATGTGGGATGAGCAATATTGTTTATAGTTCATATTGTTGTTATAGTTTACCGCAAATTGCAACAAAAAAAAAGACGAGCCAAAAAGTTAGAAAGTTGCAGATAGTTAAATTATTATTTATTTCTATTTATTTGATAGTACATTAATATTTCATTTCATTTGGTATATTTAATTTAATTTGGTGCCAATATAAACTCACTAGATTTCACCTTTTAAATGATTATGTACCTTAATGGAATTTTAACCATCTCTTTATGAAGCTAAGCAGTAAATTATGCAATATACAGGGTGTAACAGAAACCCTATTGCTGATAACAGCTAGTATAGAATCACTATTATGTATAGTGATCCTATACTAGCTGTGTTTCAGCTCAAAATAAAATACTCTAAGAATTGATACCAAATTTTCGGTTTCACATGTTTCTTAAATTAAAATCATAACAAACATGTTACCGCACTACGTAGGTCAATAACTTTCCACGTTACTTGCCAATATCACGATAAATGTCTACCGAGTGATGTTTTATTTCAATTTGAAAAGTTCAATTTCTGGTATCAATGTATTAAATATTCTCATAACTTCCGAACTTGTAGAGATAGGATTAAAAAAACCCTTCCAATATCGTTTTATATCAACCAATGAAGCCGTGCCCTTGGTATGTAGTAAATACCCTTTCCGTGACACGTTGTACATAAGAACAGCTACTTTATTCGATTTTTTGCAAAGCAAAAAGCTTAGCGGTTCGGCGACTGCTTTGCAAACCGAGGTTCCAACGGTTGATTATAATACGTGCTTCTTTTTTTAACATTTTGTATTACTAATATGTGACATAGTTCGCAGAGCATACACAGAGAACATTAAGTTCTGTCATCTATAGTTTTATGAAACATAAATAGGTATCGGTGCTGAGGTGGCTAATGAGGAATCCCATGTGTTTATATTATAAATAAACTCTTATATTATTTTAGTGATAGCTGTTCGTTAAGAATAAACCTGTAAGAATGCAACAATCAGTATATCAGCGTTGTGCCTCTAGGTAATATATGCAGGACCGCAGGCGTTCATTAATTCGCTAAAAACGAAACGTGGCTGTTGAGACCAAAACTACAAACGTTGTAAACAGGGATTTTTCTAATGAAATGTGTCTTTTATTTTAGTATATCGTGGCGCGGAATAATTTATCAGAATTATGGTGAAAACTGCAGTATAATCTATTGTGTATTTAACTAAATAAGAACAGACACTCAAAAACAAACAAAGTCGTGTCGCTGGAAATCCGACTCCACGCAGTCTTTTCTGCCCTACCCCTAGAGTGTAATTTAGAATCGCGTAGGCGCGGAAGGGCGAGGCGGCCCGCGGGCTGAGGAGCAGGTGGTTGTAACACTCGCCGCTGCGGCTGAGGCTGGCCGGCGAAGAACACTAAACGCGACTGTATTTTATACTATTGATAGATTCTATCGGACGCAATGAATTCGGCACATGATTCTAGACTCCTAAGAGTAAAAGTTTTTCGTCGGCTATAAAAAATGCTGTTTCATAAGAAAGTGCAATACATACGCGGTCAAAATGTATGGAACAGCTAATTCCTTTTTCAATAACGGACAAAAATTTCAACGCAGGGGCTTCAGATTCACGTACTGAATCCATGGTTACAGTTTGTTCGTCGATGTCCCTGCCACCCTGTATAGTTGCTGAGGACCAGTATTAGTATTATACAATCCAGCTCGTCTCGTCATATGGTTCTGAGCCATCCGTGATATATCTAGTTATTGAGGTGAGAGGTACCCATTTTTTATTAATTTTGTGGGTGGAAAATCATCAAATAACACGCCCTCCCGCTCTGGGTGGAGCGGGAGGTCGTGTTAGACTTTTACTGACTAAAACCCACCCGTGTTCCCTCAGTTGCCTGTGTGCCAGGGGCCACAGGGGGGGGGGGGGGTATTTATATCGAACAACCCGCACCCGTGGCAGACGTACGGTTTGGGTTTACACCATCATTATTATAATACGGGGACTTTAAGGAAACTTCTAGGCAGTAATGGTTTAAGGAAAAAATTAATGGGATATTACTCATGGTGCCTTATAACAACGGGATTTCGTAATAATTGCATGACGCACATAATAAAATTGTGAGATAATCTAAATGACGTAAATGTTGGTCAGCGAAAATAATAATTCATCATCGTTTTGGCAATCTTCCTCGGCAGTAAAGCGGCTAAGAAATAGATTCGCAACAATTAAGATTGCAATCTTTAAGGACTAAAGTAGCGACCTACTCGTACGTGCCATAGTATTCTTACTTTGTTGGTGGGAAAAACTGGGTTTTTAAGGACTATTTCTACTGTATCTAAGCAATCCTGGGAAAGCATTTTTCTTTTAAAATTTTGTTAGCCTAGTCCGTGTCCCACTACTAGGCAAAAGCCTCCCCTTTTGCCTTCCAAACCTCTACCGTCTTGTGCGTTCTCTGGCCACGTTGGCCATGCAAACCTTATTAGATTATCACATCACCTTCGCCGTGGCCAACCTCGACGACGATGTCCTCAGCATAAGAACTAAAAAGTTATTTTGGAAAGACCGCATGCTAGCTACGATAGCCTGAGCAGATACACACACAGAACATACATTGTTACGATCTGGTTCTTTTGAGACCAGATGATATCATCGTCGCACCTCGTATCAGAAGAGATACTTGTGGAACTACTAGTACAACAGCCAAGAGTTTGTGTCTTGAAGAGAAAACAAATAAATTATTATATGGAATGGTAAGATTAATTCACTTAATGAACTAATTCGACCCCTGTTCTGATCAGAATATAGTTAGGTAAATTTTTTATGAAGCTCATTCCTGATAGTATATTTGTGATGTGAAAATTAAAAGGTAAACAACAGCTTTGGAGCACGATACATTTTGCAACTTCTTACCTAAAAATCTTTTTCCGTTTGTTGTACCAACAATATTACCGCTATTCTTGGGAATTCGTGTCATTACATTTGATGTCCACAGGAAGTACTATTATTCCGTCATTGAAATACGTAGTAAATTCAGGGAAACCCCACTTTGTACTTTAATTCCATTCTACGTATGCCGATTCCGTCACAAAGTGCCTACTGACGTAGCTTGTTACTGGTGCAAATTAAATTAAAAATACATGCAAATAATTTAAAATTGTAGTGTCTTTTTATAATGTCAAAATAACAACTCTTTACTAAATGCATTGCATTTAAGGAAAGGATATACGTACGATAGCAATTACAAAAAAAAAAAAACATTTTAATTTATTTTTGTCTGTCTGTCTATCTGTTTGTTTCGGCTAATCTCCGAAACGGCTGAGTCGCGGGCAGCAGCTAGTATACAAATAAATATTTCGAAAAATTAGTTCATTCCTATGGTATATTCTAAAATAACAAAATAATTATTATTCAACTTTGCTGTATAATTTTATAATGCTAGTGAAATAATAATATGCCTAGACCAGCACGAAAAGTAGTTCAAGCAATGCAGTTAGGTCATTGTACGATAAGTACTTTTTATTCCCTTACAAGCGCAACAAGGTACGTAAAAGGAAAAAGCTTTTAATCTAGGCTACAATATGACGTCAATACTAGAATGACGTACTGCATTCACGTGCTTTTAATTTTCCTGTAGGCATAGGCTTAATTATGATCATAGTACCGATATTTTCAAATGCGCATCCTCACCTGCATTTTGGACTGAACTTTGCTTTCTGAACAAAAGTATTTTGTAAGATTTTCATCCCTTCTTTCTTAAGAGTATTGCCCACCATATAACTTGGAATTACGCATCGCATGACAGTTTTAAAACTTTGACAAATTTAAGATCTCAGTGACGTTTCCATTAGGTTGTCAATTTTGGATTATGATCTTTCCAAGAAAGATAATAATTAATCTATTTTTTACATCCCATCAATGAAATCACCGGCTTCCCCATTCGAACCGCATAATTTGGAGACGTATGTATGCGGTCGCCACCCGCAGCAATAAGAGAGCGACCAAGAAGAACACTTTCCAAAAAAAGGTAAAATAAACCGAAGCGGATAGTATAAAATTCGAAAAAATATTATCCTTATTAATATACCTAATTATTATGCTGAACAATGAATTCAGTAGCGATTAGCCTTCCTATTTATAAACGTTGCATAAAGTTAAGAGATGTTTAAACGTCAAAAATGTATGGTTAATCTGTCGCTAATCATTATTTCTGTAATGCGTTTCAAATGACACAATACAAATAATAATGTTCGATTAATTGGTCATTAAAAACAGTAATATTTCCAATGTAAAGTCACAAAAGTCGTTTGAGGTGGAGAAAAATGTGAAATATTTAGGTATATTTTAACAAATGTTCTCCACCTCTCTCAAACGACTATAATGACTTTACATGGGAATATTACTGTTCTATATATTCCTAAAATTATTGTCTCCTAATTAGCATTTTTTGAAATGAACGTGACGCCATTGCTTATAATTGCTAAATACGCTATGCCATAGTTGTTTACAAGCATTAGCTCAAACCCATCTTGGGTGAAAAATAGGCTCCGGCAAACAGCAAACAGATTTGAACTTTCGACATTTATTTCATAGCGTTTTCACGCAACGCAAAATCGGCTTAAAGGCCAGTGTATAAGGTGCTTTAAATAATAAAAATAAATACAAGAGTTTATATTTGTAGTGCGTATCAGTATTACTTAGTAACTGTCGAGACAGAGACTGGAGCGCACGTCTCTTGTAGTCGTAGTCTGTGAAACATGTTCGTGGGAATTTATTTTGTTTTTGTGAGTATTGTATAAATATGTTGGGTTTTATGTTGTATAAATGTATTTGTATTATAGTAATAACGGTTCCTCTTTAATTCCATGGTCATGCATTTACTGCATCTTCCGTTTTGGATTTCAAGTACCTACCTGTTTTGTTTGATAACAAAAAGTAAATCTCTTTGTAGTCGAGCTTACGGAGACATCAACATTAATAACAAAGTTAAAGGATAGGCGAGAAAAGCAGTGTATGTGTGTTAAATTTAACGAAAAAATATAATTGAGATGATAGAGTCGGTACATTACATAAGAACCAACATACGTATCGTATTGGCACATCTTCTAATACCACGAGTGGATCCTGAAAAGTCTATGGTGGTGTCTATTGGTATTTTATGGCGATTTGACAATAAACAGATAGATGTTCAGCAGAACTTGTGCCAACACCATTATCAGTTCTTAGGTAGTATACTGATTCTATAAGTGTATCATATTATAACCCTACAAGATATTATAACAAGACTATAATCTCTTTCGTTATAGTAAAAAGAATAACGAAATTATGCTGCACCATAAATGGGCAAGTTGCAATCAATAAAATGTTAGACTCTGATATATCATTATAAACATTTAAAGCCACTTTTTACAAAAATAATCTATGTCTTCCATTACAATCTGCCTAATTATAGCAATACTGCTCTACTTGCTTTACTAATTACGTAAATTGCCTCAATTCACATATTTTCAAAGAATTTTAGTTTCATATAGTATTGCTTCTTAGCCCAAGATACAATCCAATTCCTTGTTTATGTTATACATTTTAACAGGAACGAAAACAGGCATTTTCTTCAAAGTTTCTTTTGTACTCACCATCAATTCTGTATGTAGGTATTGTCACAAAATGTTCTTCAGTTTTTCAAGTTTTACGTGCCCCGAAAAAAAGTTTTAGTTACCTACTTGGCAAGTGATAAAAACTGTAAACATTATGAATAGTGAGGATGATAAGACACAGCACGTGACCGTTATAAACACATTTTATATTAAAATTAAATTACACAATCTAGAAATAATTGTATGCTTCATAAAAAATATGACAACATAATATGGAGCAGCTGATGTTGAATAAGGTCAGTGAATGTGTACTAATGCATAAATATTCAAATAGATAGCGTAACAATACTTTCAAATAACTTCCTAAAAATAAATCTACATTTAAGTAGACATTAGCCTGTATATAAAATGTCTGACCAATAATTTTAAGATAACCTCCTGGTTATCGTGAATCCGTACTGAGTTAAAATGGCACAACTTTTTTCAAATGTGTCTGCTATTCAGTTTACCTGTCGCCTTTGTAATTATAGTTACTAACTAGTTTTCTATGTTATGTACTATTTACTAGCTTTCTGTACAAGTACTTAAAGACTGGTTGTAGGCAAGACCTGTTCTAAAATTATCATGTTTCTGTATATGTTCCGCGGATACGAGAATAACAGTAATGCTGTTAACATCTAAGTAAGTGATAAGATTTTATTACCATGTTACTTATCTATACTATACGAATACTAATTATAAATCGGAAGAGTTTGTTTATTTGTTTGAATGCTAATGTGCGCTAATCTCTGGAACTACCAGGCCTTTTTTGGATTGGATAGCCCAATTCTTAGGAAAAGTTATAGTATATTTTAAATCACGCTAGGACCCTAGCGTATTAAAAAGAACGCTAAGCGAACAGCGCCGGCAGGTGATGATTTAATCTTTCAGTTTTACCCCAAACAATACGTACCTATACTACGACTTGCTATGTAAATAATAGTGACAGGAAGTTATTTTAACATCATCAGTATACACTAACTGAAAAATAATACGTATTATTAAAGCCATCCTAAAAACTACCCAAGTAAATTTAATAAAATTTATATGGGACGAAGAAATTTATTTATCCCATAAGCATTGTACGTAACATACCTACATACACAATGTGTTTTTTCCTTTGATATCCCATAACTCTAGGGTTATATTCTATAAGTAAAAATTATACAAATAGTCCTAGAATATGTGGCCCAAAAATGCATAGTTTCGAAGATATCATCAATCATGATTAATTTAGGTCAACAATTGTCACCCGTATGACGAATCTATAATTTTGTAACGTTGCCAAATTACCGTACAAAATACTAACACTAGACTCTCCACGTGTGTAGTAGGTATCTAAGTTTCATTGATAAATACGAGTAATTCATCTTCATTGAAAGGTTGTTTTACATTAATAATCGTGACTTTGTCAAATTATTTAGTACGAAAAATTAAAAAAAAAAGATAATTGATAAACAATTCATAGTATGCCAGTTGGTTCTTTGATATGGTCTCATTCATACCCTAGAGTTATGGGATATAAAAAAAACACCTTGCATAATGCATCTAGTTGCTTAACAATGTCACAATGTATATCACATCTCATCCGACACATCCGCATCACTTATGCAGTTCATGAACAACATGACAATGATCTACAACAAATCAATATTTATAGATACCTATAATGTTTTATTTAAAGTTAGCTAATTTAATGTTCGGCAAGTCTATGCTAAATCTTTCTTGTATCTCAAGAGTACTAGCCAGTCACAAGGAGGACTTTGCTCCCAGTTGTTTTTATCATTACACAAATTAAATTCTTAGGTTATTTCATTAGATATGTTTAAAACAAGTTGTTGGAGTAGGATTTAGGTAGTTATCCAAATATAAGAAGACATTTGTGGATACGTCGTAGTCTACGTTAGCAGATGATGATTGTGCTATGTGTACCAAACTTAGTTAAGAATGAATGTAGGGAATAATTTTTGTTTTATACGTGATCACGTTCCTCTTATTTTGCGAGATATGACAACATCGTCTGAATATTAACCTCTGCTCGCTCTATTCTATTAACTAAAACAAATAATGCAAGCGCTTTTTACGACACACTTCGTCTTTATTTGCACATGCAAGTTAAAAATGCTTCCAAATGCTTGCTAATGCTTTCTTGTTTGCTTAAGATCCTAAGTTTCGTTATTTTGCACTACATCGTCCCTACCTCGTCATAAATTCTAGGCAACTAGTAACGTAGAAAAGCCAAGCAATGGCTTCTTTTCAGAACGAGAACATACAGTTTCTATAGTTGGTGCAACACAAAGAGATTGTGGAACGTGCAACTTAATGAGTCTAGATTTTGTTAATTTTGTGTAATGCAAACACGTGTCTGCATTTTTTTAGTTTTTTTTCTTCAGTTTCTTTCAGGTTATAATTTTGTTCTTCGCAACTGCATTATGTTTCCAAAACTTCAAATGTTAAATATTAAGTTATTACTACGTTAATTTCGTGAAATAATTCATAAGTATATTTGTGTAACGAGACAGTGAAGTACCTAAATTAGGGTCATTAAAATCGTGAGTCAAAGGAAAAAAATAATATGCATCTTATTGGGTACATACGTCATCGTTGAGTTTTGAATTATAGTCCCATGAACTTCAGAGTGTAATTAAAGATTTTGCATTTTAAATATGAAAATGTATAGCACAAGTAATCCCAACGATGTTTTTAGCCCATTCCACATTTAATCATCACAAATAGTCACTTTTCGAGAGTTTATTTCATCCAAAAATATCTGAGTCTGACGAAATGCAAATTCCCTTGAATACTTTTACAACTCATAATGATTAATAAGAACTTAACTAGGCCGTCCATATGACGGACGACCTTCCTGTCATATACTCATTTCTTATTCTATGCATTCGCGTAATTCCACACATCTTTCTTGGCATTCTCATCTCAGCTGCATGTCTTTCATTCAGGCCAATTGTACAAATTTTCTTAATTTCTTGCATTTGATTCGAGAAACTCAACAATTACTCAGTACTATTCGTACTCAGCAATTATTGAGTTACTTCTTTGCACGGTTGTACTGGTTTGCATGCAAGTCATCTGAACGAATTAACACTTTAGATACTCGGCATGCATTAATAATGGCTTGTTTGTATCTTATTGACTTCAGTTTAATTTTTTAATTACACGTGTCTGAGATAATAATCACAAAGTTAATAATTATTTTCTTTAATTAAGACACCAACAAAAGAAAACAATTCATGGCAAGTTAAGAGTATCCCTAAAACGTTTGCCCACTTTTAATACTATAAGGATATTTTTTTGCCTGCTCTTTCTTATCAAAATTTTCTGCTGCATTACACCATTGACTTTATTCTGGTATACAGGCAGTACAAACAAGTACTTAAGACAGTTTAATAACATCGTCATTACTCTGTTTTCAGTGTGCGCTCAGCAGTCTGCAGCTAATAAATGGGGCAAGTACCAGAAAAAGTGAGTAGATAACTATTATTGACGCAAGCACACAAAAAAGACACAGATTTCTCTAGACGTACGTCACAACATAAAGACAACGCCAATACTGGCCTACCACTTTGATTTGCGGCCTCAATAGAAGTCTGAAAGTCATCTGAAAGGCTTGGAAATTCCAACGAATCAGAAAAGTAGAACCAAGTCTCACAAATTTACAAACTTAAGTGGCAGTGGGCAGGCAGGGCACATTGCTCGCAAAACAGACGGCCGATGGGGTCGTACGGCTCTGGATTGGTGATTGTGTAGCGGCAGGCTAGCCGTTGAAAGATTTCTAACAATGCGGACCGATGACTTTAAGGACCGGTCGATATAGCGACGCATGGGGGAAGCCTATATCCAGCAGTGGACGTCTTGTGCTTATTAGTACTTAGGGCTAAATCGTCAAGTCGCATCTCAATATATTATGCATCTCAGTCATCAGAGAAGGCAATTACAGCGCACATTGATGCGACCCCGATAACCTTTGTAATTTAATTTAATTTGTTGTATTCGTACGTACGCCAATCGTTGAAGTCATCTAAACATAAATTATTTTATAACTATGGTTTGTTGTCATCATATTTTATGACATATTTTTTACATGAATATCAAATATTACTGGGTACACACGGTTCGATTCAATGCAGTTGATTAACTATTGTTGTTCAACATAGAATACTTTTAATTTCAATTTGATTGAAAGTCTGTTCAGACGGTTCAAATCGCTTTCGCCTGGTCAACTTAAATTGAACCATGTGACCGGTAAGTATATTCTATTTTTGAACAAAGTACCTACAATAAATACAAGTATGTAGAACTAACATTCCCACGGCCTTTCTTCTTCAATTCTTTGACCTGTGGTCTTTGAAATAATAAGTCCATTACCAGATACTGTGAAGGTCAATGAAAAGCACTCTAAACCGCCCCAAACCGTTCTGAGAATGAACATACAGCCACCACCACCACCATTTACAAAGCCTTATGGTCATAAAACAGCAAGATTCTAACTATCTGTTGCGTTGTTAATTCCAGTTGATGAATCAAAGATCACGTTCCCGGGACCAGTACAAGACGTGAGCAATCGTCACGGAACCGTGGACGTACCTGAAAAGTGCAAGGACAAAAACTTCTGCACAGTCAAACCTCCTGACTACCCTCAAGCGCTGTTCAATGAGATGTTCAAAGGAAAGTTTAAGGTAAACTGTCGAAACCGTGTGATACTAATGCACTGCAATTAAAACTTTTGAAGAATCAGCCTCATTATTTTTCCGATTGTGCAACATTTCACAAAA
The DNA here is from genome assembly GCA_949091785.1 of Polymixis lichenea. Taxonomy (NCBI): domain Eukaryota; kingdom Metazoa; phylum Arthropoda; class Insecta; order Lepidoptera; family Noctuidae; genus Polymixis; species Polymixis lichenea. Next base: position 4,969,827 of record OX420934.1, read on the forward strand.
GTGACCAATAATTTAGATGCATCATTATAAGCCCACAAAATAATGAACCAGGCCCATGTTATAGAACCTCACTTACGACTAAAACATGATTACTCAAGCACTACTTCAAAATAGTTTCAACTTTCAACCAATCAACTGGCTATTAAATGTTTGAAGTAATGGTTAAGTCTTGAGTGAGTGAGTCTGTAATACGGGTGTTAGCATTTATTTAAGATTTTAGTATCCTGTTTAAAGCCTGCTTGTAATAATAAAGGGGTTACTTTACGTATATACACATTGCTCAAAGTGTTGTTTGTTTGTTTAAACGTCTCTTACGTTTAAACAATTATGGTGAGACAGTCGTTAATCACTGCTTAACTTCAAGCAACGTTTATAAATAAAGGGGAAGATTACCTTCTTTAATAATTAAAATTGTTTGATTTCAGGAACAGGCATACCAGCCAACCTACATAATGACTGATGATCGCCAAGGCGATCCTGACGATGTGGACAACTGTGAAACTACCGTCACGGTAAATTCTTTTAATTTTCACACCTTTCTTATCAGCGTTAGAGGTTCCTATTGTTATAAGTCTATACCTAAGTCTCTAAGTCTGTGATTAAATGGACATTTATTTTGTAAGCAACACATAATTGGAATTACATAATATTGTATGAGCTCGCGACAAGGTTACGAGGTGTTTTCATATACACTTGAGTTACAGACGGGTTACTACGGAGCCAGTGGTGATAGATGTTATAAATATCTTGTATAATAACAGTCACGTATTCCATCTAGACATCATGAAAAGATTTTTTTGTACGTGAACATGTTTGAAAAATCTCTGTGCTACTAAGCAAATGTTTGTCCAACAGCTAACGCGTGGTAACAATTTGGCCATGACCCATGCCGTAGCCTTTGAAAATAACTAAGTACGTAGGAACGCTCACAAAAATGAAATCACCCATTTGAAATAAAACATGACACAGCGGACTACGGAGTACTGTTTCTTGTATTGACTATTGTTGAGCCGTTTAGTAGCGTTAAACAGAAGCTTGCACGTTGGACAGTTTGGACATTTTCAAATGTATGGTCAACTTCATCTGAATTTGAACAGCCTATGGGCACGTCTACCTGACCATTACAGCGCCCCCCGGTCTACTTCTTGATATGCAATGGCCTCTGTAACACCATGAATCATGAGGCTCCAGGAGCTAGTGCAAATCTTGGGGTTCATTCGATTAATCGAGTCTGGTCAAGCCATGCTGGGATCGGTGCATTTCCTTTCATTCATTCATTACATTTCATTTCATGATTTCAAAATGAATTCGCCTTGCCCATAACCAACCCAATTTATTTGGCGTTGTCGACATCAAATTTTCATCCTAATATTATTATTAACTATGATCACAGTATCCATTCTTTTCAGCCAGATCAACTTTCACACAATGCATACTCGCAAGATCAGTGGTGACCGAATGGTAGGCCCCAACTTACGAGTTGTAGGTACCTAGTTCGTGAGTTCGAACGCAGGCAGGCGCTTTACTTTCTGTAAAGTTTTTTTAACCACTGCTCTCAAAATGGTGAAGAAAAACATCGTGAGGAAATACATGTCCTTGAATCAAAAATTTTAAGACATACAGCATCTACCAATCGGGCCCGCGTGGTAGATTATAGCTCACTCTCACTCTAAGAAAGGAGGCCTATATCCCAGCAGTGGGATGACACATGAGCAGTGGGGGACATTATAGGCTGATTATGTTATACATCGTTGCTGGTTTTACCTTACTCCTGAGCCATCCACATTTATTCTCAAAACTTTTATCAGGACGTGTTCGTCTTGACAGCTGATTTTCCCACAAAATTAATTAACACAAAGTAATTCTTTGTTTACAGTACGAACCTCTCTACAAAGTAAAGACTAAGGAAGGTGATTGGCGAACAGTCGTCCAAGCTCCTGAGGAGAATTATGTGCAGATGGTGCGACTAGAGGCATGCAAGTGAGTATACAGACATTAATCACGATATTATTACTCTACCTTAATTGCAAAGAGGTTTTGAAGATGTACTGTGTATACTGTCGCTTGCTTGCCAAAAAGCACAGGTACAAAAAAAATATGAACTCCAGAAAAATAAATTAAGTTCAATTTTGTGTGAGGAGTAATATAAAAGAGAAGGGAGTGAATGGCAAGGTGACGGCTACCGGGGAGAATGGAAGAAGAAAATGTGTGGCGCGTACCTCAAGTAACGTGAGACAAGGGCAGGAAGATGATTACCGATGATAACGCATATATGTTTTCTCTTCATAATTTGAACTCCTAGAAAATTGTATTTTGTTGCACGCTAATAAAGTCCAGTACAGGTTTTCGTATTATTGATTATACCAACTGTACTATGAAGACGCATAGCGGGAGCTCTCCATTCGGAGAACGTTCGTTAGTAGCTTGAGCCACCGGTAGGAACTTGCGCATCGAGCAAAGTTATTTCAAATTACACTTTATTCCTCCACAATTATTCACTACACGAAATGTGGGTCTACTAAATACCTCTATACCCAACCCATCGATGAAGATAAACACCAGTTAATATATCTTCTCTTTTTTACAGGGAAGTTAGAAGTTCCTGTTTCACGGAATTCAAAGCGCCTCTGAGTGTAGAATCATTTTGCAAACAGAAATACATCGTATGGGAGTTCCTCGTTCACGATGGTGAAGATGGTACCGAAAAAGCTAAGGTTGACTTGCCCGTCTGCTGTTCCTGCCATTACAAGCAGATAGGATTTTGAAAGGCTGAACATTCACTAACACTAGGGATCTAACAAAAACTAAAAGACAAATTAAAATAAGTCTGGCCCTTGAGAGCATGCATTGTTGACCTAAACGAGGACGCCATTTTTATTATTACAAAATTGTTATGTTTAATTTCAAGCAACAAGACTGAAAATTGTTTCATAAAACTTACTTCGTTATTTCAAGAGTTAAAATGGCGCTTAGATGCAATTATTCTCAATTTGATTAAGGCTAACATGGAAACGAATGTTCGACAATAATAGAACAGTTACAACGTAGCTGTACGCAAGAGGCATTTACTCAGATGTGCTTTTAATTTAAAAACTCGCAGTCTGTAAATTATTAATTTTTATTTCGTACAACATTAGCTTATATTCTACTTTATTTATAATAATTTAACTTTAGGCACAATAGTAAATTAAGATAGGTATAAACTTCGACTGTGTCTGATTTTGAAAATTGTTTGCTACTAGTCAAATAAAGGTTATGAAAACTTAATACTTTCAACTGAAAGGGTGTGTTTTTATTTTTTTACTGTTACAAATCCGGATACGGAGATACAGTAGAGTATTTTTAGATAACAATCTAATGTTGATCTAACATATTTTTTTTACATCAGGCCTAATACTCCGTCAAGGGACATTTTGATTTTTTTTTTTCTCCTAGCGAATTAGGCTGGGTTAGGTAGTTCCATGGGTTATAGTTGCTTTCATAGTTATAAGAAAGGTTGCGGTCCTCCTGTGCCCCAAAGACTTAAGAAAAAACAACCGATTTCTAAGAAAAAAAAACAAACAAAATGCAAAAAATACGTATGATTGAGGCTAACTCAAATACTTAGAATAAAACAAATTAAAAAAATAATCAAATCAGTTTAAAAACGACTAATCTGAGGTAAAAAATGCAACTGAATTAAGAACCTCTTCCTTTTTTAACCGACTTCCAAAAGGAGGAGAACCTTTTTTTTTTTTTTATTATGTATGTTCCCCGATTACTCGAAGATGGCTGGACCGATTTGGATACATTTTTTTTTGTTTGAAAGGGTATACTTCCCAGGTGGTCCATGATCATCAAGTCAGGATCTGATGATGGGATCCTGGAGAAATAGAGAGAACTCTTCAAATTTTATAGGCACACTTGAAGCAATTTGTGTAGTTTTTGGAAGAGTACTTTCTCGCATTTCAATTTGGTGAAGATCTGATGAAGAACTTCGGAGATAGGCAACGGAACTCCTCAATAAATGATAGCAAATGGACAGGGATTGCTGAAATCTCATGTCTGTCAATTGTTTACACCAGTTAATAACATAACATCACGCCGGTACGCTGTGAAGGGGTAAGCACATGTGAACCACTAAAAAGTGAAAAATAAAAAAACTTTTTTCAAAAAAGTAAACAACCGACTTCCAAAAAAACACTAAAATGTGAAAAATTACTTTAATTTCGGAAGGCGGTGACAAAATATTAAAATACATATCCAAAGTCACCGACTTCCGAAATTAAAGTTATTTTTCACTTTTTAGTGTTTTTTTGGAAGTCCGTTGTTTATTTTTTTGAAAAAAGTTTTTTTTAAATAGTTATGTTGACTATGCTGGGCCAGTACTGGTGGCCAATCGTAAAGGCCGAGGATGCAAACTTACAAAGTCCTGTATGTGCATCTTTGTTTGCTCGGCAGTGAAAGCTGTACATTTGGAGCTCGTCACCGACCTTACCACTGAGGCCTACATGGCCGCTCTAAAGCGTTTCGTGGCGCGTCATGGCAAGCCTCGAAACATCACGTCCGATAACGGGACTAACTTTGTAGGCGCATCAAACGAGATGTATAGGTTCTTGCAAACATCAAATGTTAACATAAGGCAGCATTTCTGGCGACGGTTCCATAATGAGTACACTTCTCTGCTGCAGGCAAAATCCAAGTGGTTTCATTCCAGAGGTGAAGTGAAGCCGGGGTCCTTAGTCCTGATAAAGGACTATGGCCGGGTCACAAAGACCTATCCCGGCGTCTACAGAGTCACGAGAGTTGCCGAACTGAAGACGAAGCGGGGCACCATTCGTCGTGCCTTCAACTGCATCTGCCCCCTTCCAGTCGAAAATTGAACACTTTCCTTTAACCCGGGGAATATGTCGGCGCACCACATATGCGTGTCATCAACGGCGGAAAGGCGCGAGGTGTACGGGTACCGAACCCGGACACGACGACCGCTGCGCGCGCTCTACACCACTCAGCTCAGAGACTGGCTCCCCTACGGGCATTCCTTTGTTCCATCTTCTAAACGATATACATGTAAATTATGGTATTACACCTATTTTAATACAGTCCACTTTTCTTTCATTACTAAGCCCAATTGAGCCCATTCAATGGTCCTTCGAGCCGGAAGAGATAAGGAACCTTCCTTATCTCTTCCGGCTACACCTGTAATATGCTAATAAATGTTCTTTATATCTTCTGCCATCAAAATGTAACACGCTTTTATTTAAATAATTGAGATTGTGAGATTTTTTTTTAACTTTTTAGTTCGTAAGTATTGTTTTCTTACATTGTTTTAAAAGTTAAATCATATCGTAGTTAAATCACGCAGACGCTGTACATATTTCTTCTAGGTCACTTGTATTTTCCGTATTTTCCAATTATCCATGCGTTTTAGCGTAAAGCTCAGTCATATTATTAGTATTCGTTTTACATGAATATGACGGCGCAGTCGTCTAATTTTGCAAATTAGTTATTGAAGTTACCGAAAGGGTCATAGAGTGACACTGGCTGGTGACAGTCACGCTAGCAGACCGTCGCGTCGCATCGATGGTTGCGCTGCGGCTCTCCTTCAGAGATAGAGATGATGTCATAGAGCCGCTGTCGTACCGCAACGAAGATATTCCGTCAAAATCCTGATGATATTGAAGCCGCTGAAACACTTTTACGATGACCACTTTTGGAACCTAAAAGCCGTCCTGCTTTAAATATTAGTCACAATTTTATTCCTTACCTACGTAATTTTGTACATTATTTCTATACAGGATTTACATCGGAATGTTGTTCGTCATAATATATGGCTAAAAAAAGTTAAAGGGGGAAGCGATGCTTTTGTTTCCGCACCATTTTTAAGATAGGCGCTTTTTAGTGTTCCGTTGTCAAATAACATTTTACATAGTTTTTCTTATGTCTGAATATTTTTTAAATGACGAATAATTTTATTTACTTATCTACTAGCTTTTGCCAGCGGCTTTGCCCTATAATTTAATTTTGCCCTCTAATTTTCGACCTGCACGCGCATGTCTCATTAATAATTAGCATTAAAAATCTTAGATGTATCGAATTACAAACGCAACAAGTTTTACCAAAATAGACAAAGCACTTCCGGATAATAACACGCAAATATAATTGCAGAAGCGCCTTAGGCACTATTTGCAATAATATTAGATTGCATGTCGAGGAACTAATGTTATATGTAATTATTTGAAACAATTATCTTAACTGCAAACGAACAAAAAGTTAGGAATACTGGGATTCCTATACAACAATTAAAAACAGAAGTTAAGTCGGAGCTATCGCTCACATTCAACAAAGACTGAATACCTACATTTGAGATTGCAACTTCGCATTTTTCATGACTTCGTGGAATTTTTCACCGATTACCTATTTAATTTTGTAACATGTAAAATTAATTTTAATTTATTGAGCACTTACTACTGTTTGTAAAATGAGACATTAACACTAATGTATCGCTTTAAAAACATTTCAAACGACGTTTTATCGACAATTAACATAATTTTGAAACTTGAATGACTCACATCAAGATAGTATTGCGTACGTACACGTATTCACACGTTCCAGTCGAACAAAATGCTGTTAAATGTAAGTATTTTACAGGGTGCGAATGGCTTATGTTAAGTAATAACAGCGGCTGGGGTCGATCGATCAAGTTAAGCTATGCTTGCCGCGGTTGGTCCGAGGATGGGTGAGCTACTTTACCTACATATCATAACCCCTCCGTGCCTCGGAAAACACGGTAGGCCGTTGGTCCCGGCTGTCATTCGTAGATCTTTGACAGTTGTTACGGGTCTTTAGAAACCCAAAAGTCTGGCAACCAGTTTTTCCAAGGGTAGCGTGTTACCCAGTAACAAAATTGTGAACTACACCATACTGCTTACATTTTAATGCATTATTTTTCAGTATAATAAAATCTATCGAAGTCAAACTGTTAAATCACAATCTGTCGCGCGTTAAATTGTTACCATTCTGAAGGATGTCCCTGATTGGTCAATCTTACAGTAGGCCGTTCTGTGTCCCTAAAGTTACAAACTGCACTTTTTTGGTTAATCACAGATTCATTTTACTTCCACAACAATTTCATATAGGTAACAAATTCTAAAGCTGTGAGTAATTTCAACACGAAATCAATTTACAATCACCAAAACACTGTTTGTTTACATTCGACAACAAACGAATTAACAAACAAATATGATTTGAATTTAAGAAACATATGAAACCGAAAATTTGGTATCAATTCTTAGAGTATTTTATTTTGAGCTGAAACTATGTATAGTGATTTTACACCAGCTGTTATCTTTTGTGATTAAGGATAGCAATAGGGTTTCTGTTACAACCTGTGTAGATTACAGGAAAACTTATTTAGTTGATAATAGAGGACTATTATCAACTAAATAAGTTTTAATGTATAGGAATACATTAATACATGTGTATAGAACTATTTTCTATTTCATTTTTAGAGTTCCGTACCTCAAAAGGAAAAAAACGGGACCCTTATAGGATCAGTTTGTTGTCCGTCCGTCCGTCTGTCGGTCTGTCTGCCAAGACCCTTTATCTCGGGAACGCGTGGAGGTATCGAGTTGAAATTAAAAATATATACTCAGGTCTACAGTCTCTTGAAGCAATGAAAAAATCTAACTTCTAAATAACGTAAAAAAAGATACGGCCGTTTATGCCGCAAAAAAAGTATATTTCGACACTCTCAAGGGAATCAAAATTTATAGGGTACGTTTCGTTAACCTAGAACTATGAAATTTGGCAAGTAATATCGTCTTATACTACTAGTACAGGGAAAAATCTGAAAACTATAATTTTGTAATCTTCCTCTCTTCTCTTCTTCTCGTGAGCGAGTCCGAATCGCACTTGTCCGGGGTTTTATTTTTAATTTTAGGTATGTTTAGTGGTTTCATCATCTTAAACTTAAAAACCATTTATTTTAAAATTATAAAATCATATTTTCACTTAATTATGAAAACCTTGTAACAAGCCCGTTCACTTAATATGTCACACGAAATGGTTTGCAGAACTTTTGTTTTAATTTTATTTTTTGCTCTTCAATAGTGACTCTCATATTTAAATAAAATCTACCTTACACGTACGTCACAGAAATTGATATATACCCCAAATTTCAACATAATCGGTCGAGTAGGTTCGGAGAAAATTGGCTGTGACAGACAGACACACGAGTGATCCTATAAGGGTTCCGTTTTTACGTCCAGACGTTCGGAATCCTTCAAACTATCACCAAAAATGTACTTGGAATTCTTGCAACCGAAGGAATTTGCAAACCATTTTCAATTCCAGTTTGACATGAGAATATAAACAAATTGCATTCATTTTCAAAGCATTTCCTATTTCTACAACAACATTCAAGAAGATTGACTGACATACCTAAGCTTTTCGGTAGCTTACAATCCAATACATTTTTTACTTTTCCGTCATTGTTATCTCTGATAGAATATCAGTTTCTCTAGGCTCTAGCAGTCTAGCCTCTCTCGTCCAGAAAATGATTGACGTTATTAAAGTTTTGGTCCGTGTGGGCCAGACTTAAAGAAAAACCTTTAATCATCATATTCATCACCACATGATGCTAACCATGCGATGATGATGATGATGATTACAGTTTCTTTTCCACCAAAAAGTAAAACAAAACTGGTACGAATTAAACATAATAGAAGGCTGTAGTTTACTTTCAAAGACGTAGCCAATTTTGTTTTCACGTGTGCTTTTTGTCTGATACTTCATAATCATAACAGCTTCGGGTTCTTAGAAAATCAGCCAAAAGCCATATTCCTCTGTGCACTAATACCTGTACTATGGAAGACCTCTGCGAGGCCAACGATAACGCCGTCAAAGTGGCCGAGTTCTGGTCGAAGCTTATTTAAAACCAACAATTGGAATCATCGACACGACGAAGAAGACTATCCCTGCCACTTTTCTATGAACCTGAGGAAAGTAAAGAGGGAAGCATGAAGGTAGCCCGCAAATTTAAATTTTCTTATGTTTTGGGCAAGGTCGTATATGTATCGTGGGTGCTTGTATGTTGATTAAAATATGATTCGCGACCATAACAGATAATGGCTTTACAGAATTATAATCGAGAAATTATCAATACGATCTTCCAAGTTCGTCCTACCTAGAAATTATTTTGGATGGGTATCCAAAATAATTTCTAGGCACTTGTTGTATAAATGGTGTTTTTTTTTGGGTGGGAAATCATCAAATAACTTCTCCCGTTCTGGGTAGAGCAGGGCGTGTCAGACTTTTACTGGTTAAAACCCACCCGTGTTGTTCCCTCAGTTGTCTGTGTGCCGGGGCCGCGGTATCTCTTTCAAACAACACGCACCCCTGGCAGGCATCGGTCCTTCCGGGCCCCATCAGTAATATTGACATGTAAATTGTTGTCTTTTAGCCATTCTCTTATTTTGTTTAACGTGTCATTAATCTCTTTTTCGTATTTGGTGATATTGATATCGGTGAGTTCAATACTAAGGGTTGTGTCATCGGCGTACAGAATGCATGAATATGGGTTACGTTGGGCAAATCATTGATGTGCAACAAAAACAAAAAGGGCCCTATTATAGTGCCCTGGGGAACAGCACAGGAGTTTTGACGATAGGCGGATCTATATATTTTCTTTTCTGATGATGTATGTCTAGATACCTCTACGCATTGTTGACGATTATTTAGATAACTTTCTAACCAGTGTAACGCGTTTCCCATAACGATTCAGTTTGAAGAGAAGCAGTTTGTGATCTACGAAGTCAAATGCTTTTGACATATCGAGCAACATTGATGATATTGGCCTTTTCTCATTAAGACTAGAGGTAATCATTTTTACAAGAGAAAAACATGCATGAGTTGTTGATTTATTTTTCCTGAAACCGAACTGTTCCTCTTTTAAAATCGTATGTTTTACTATAAAGGAGTGCAGTTTATCGTACATAATTCTCTCAAAAATATTAGAAATTACGGGTATTAAGTAATCGGACGATAGTTATTCATGTCATTTTTATCTCCTTTTTTGTATAATGGTTTGACTATAGAAAATGTTAGTCTGGTAGGGAATAGTCCTTGATCAGAGGCTTGTGTCTTGATATTTTCAAGAGTTACTTGACTGACCGTTCTCAGGCCGTTATAATTGTTAACTTTACCAGTAATGAAGAGGGGCCCTTAGTTATGGAGTGCCACAGGATAGTGTCGTTGGTCCTACCCTTTTTTTGATTTATACACCGTGACATTTTAGACAAAGTACACGTTGATAAATTATGCACTAAACTGCAAAGATTTGAATTTGTTTTATACAGAATAACTCGCGTAGCTGGTATCAATGCAGCATTTTATGCCTATCATGGTTACGTAGCATCAATTCTCCGCTACGGCATTATAATATGGGGCAATTCTGTTGAAATTATTAAAGTATTCCGAGCCCAAAAAAAATGTATTCGATCAATAACTAAAGCCCAACCATTAGAAAGCTGTGTCCCACTCTTTAAAAATTTTAAAATATTACTGTTTGCGCCTGATGCTGTAGTGACTTTAGTATCTATGTCAAATTGTTGCTAACAGTTTTGGATCAGGTGCGAATAAGTGACGGTAGTTCACGCACAAAATAAATCGGTTATGGAAAAACTTCTACCTGACAAAGGTGGCACCAATCAAGGCCTGCACTGTACCTCGTTTGGAGCTGTGTGCCGCCCTACTAGCTGTTCGACTCTGCAAAGCCGTTGCCGATTCTTTGAGGTACCCAGTAGCACATAAGCTGTATTGGTGTGACTCCAGCGTCGTCCTTGCTTGGTTGCACACTAGCTCTAGACGATTAAAGACCTTCGTGGCTAATAGAACAGCAGAAATACTGGAATTCTCAGATGTTTCTTGTTGGCGTTATGTACCTACCTCTGAGAATCCTGCTGATCTCGTCTCGCGCGGCGTTTATCCCGAAGAGCTTAAAGATCGTAGTCTGTGGTGGTCGGGGCCCGAATTTTTACTTCAGGGCGAATTATCTTGGCCTACCTTACCAAATAAACACAAATTTGAAATTCCTGAAATGAAGTCAAACATAGTTGCTAAGATAGATAATTCTTCAATCATTCCATTTAATAAATATAGTAAATTAAATAAGATAAAACAAGATTACGCGTATGCATTAAGATATTTTTATAATTTGCGCAATCCTAATTCTCGGCGTTTTGCTGCGCTTGATTTAGAAGAATTACAAAATTCGTTTTATCTGTTATGCCGTAAGGCTCAACAGGATTTTTTTCCTGTGGAGTACGATTTATTAACTAACGAAAAATCAATTAGTACTAAATCACCCATCATAGCGCTCACACCTTTCATGGACGCACATGGGTTGATACGAGTAGGAGGCCGACTGGATGCTTCGGCTATTCCCTTTTTCAGGAAACACACAATCCTACTACATTGCTCACACCATCTCACAAAATTAATCTTTGAGCGAGAACACTTACACAAACTACATGCTGGCCCACAGCTTCTGCTCGCTAGTGTCAGGCAATACGTGTGGCCTATCAATGGGCGACACCTCGCTAGGAGGACTGTGCGAAATTGCATCACATGCAGAAAAGTACAGGGCAAGACTTTAACACCCTTAATGGGGAACTTGCCCTTTCAGCGCGTTACGGTGGATCTCCCGTTTCGAAGCGTTGGTGTAGATTTTGCCGGACCCTTTTATGTCTCAAATAGGAAGGGTCGTGGATAAAGGGTCAGAAAATGCTATTTATGCATCTTTGGCAAAATGGCGCACCAATGATACCGCACTGAACGTTGGCGACCTAGTACTGCTCCAGGAAGACAACTTACCACCATTGTGCTGGCGTATGGGCCGAATCAGCAAACTCTTTCCGGGTCCTGATGGAATATGTCGGGTCGCAGATGTTCAAACAGCACAAGGAAATTACCCGAGGCCCTTCAAGCGACTCTGCCCTCTGCCTGCGACGGAGCATCTTATCGAGTGAGAGTTAAAGGCCGGAGGCCTTTAACGGCGGGGAAGATGTTTGCGCCTGATGCTTTAGTGACTTTAGTATGTCAAATTGTTGCTAACAGTTTTGGATCAGGTGCGAATAAGTGACGGTAGTTCACGCACAAAATAAATCAGCTAAGGAAAAACTTCTACCTGACTTTGCGATAAAAATATACCATAATTTTTCTAATAAGGAGAACATTCGTCCGCACATTTTTCCTTATGTTTTGTATTTAAAATTAATTTAAAATCATAATAGAACGAAGTGTAATGTTTTCTACTGTTATTCGGATTAAATCCATAGTTTAAAGTAAAACTTCTACGATTTATTGAGCACCAAGCCCCAGTGTCTCGTCGTAGACAATTACCACTCCCATCGTTATACATATTAGAACTCTGTATCTTTGTACATAAAAACATAGCTCTATTTCAAGTACATAATGATGTTGTAATAGGAAAAAAGTCGAAATATTCACAGATTATGTGTACCCCCGCAAAGAATTAAACAATTTTCCAATAACGTTTATTGTATGGGAATTCGTGTTTATTAGTACATTATGATATAAGTGCGGTAAGTTGAAAACTACAGCCGTGGCGATATTGCTAGCCCGAGCCGTAGGCGAGGGCTACAAGAAAGCAGAGGCTGTTATTATCAAAGCGCACGTATGTCATACGACGTTTTATAACATATTTGCGAGGAAATAAATAAAAGTCGGACTTTCTTAAACGAGTAAATCTTTAATCACTTGTTAAAGCATTTAGAAAAATTTGAACAATTTGTAAAATTGATTATTACTTGTTCACAAATTAGCGATGCGCGCGCATCAGCGCTTTTTTTTAAGGCAAAGGCACAAAAACAGCCAGTATAACTAATAAAGTAAATTATTTTTTTTGTTTTTGTTACAGATAAATGGTTGTAATTTATTGTCAAAACTAATTAAATTAAAAAATTAAATGTTTATTTTTTTTTATTTTATCTCTCAAAGTTAATTTTATTCATAAAATGTTGAGCACTTTTCTGACATAAATACTCTTTGCTAAGATTTAAAAAAGTACCGTTCGTTTTAGACGGAGCATCTTGATAAACCGTGCGTTTTACATTACAATAACGCACAAGTGCGTAATGACATACATTACGATATTGAAATTGGTGTAATAAGAGACCCTTTACGAGCAAATGTGTTACAAAATAAATTACCTAATGTTTTTAACAATCTTAACTTCATGACATTTAATAAGAAATTATTTAAATTTCTATTGCATAAGTGTTACTATTCAACAAATGAGTTTTTAAATTAAAAATTTGATTCAAAATTTAAATTAGACGAGGACTTGCCTTTATATCCCTAACGATTGAATAAAATTTAATATGACATTGTATTGAATAATTCTTCACATTGTATTTAAAATTCTTGACATTTTTATTAATAATCCTTGCCATTGTATTTGCTAGTAACAAGTTAACATTTTCCTTATCCTTGACATTGTATGGTTTCAAGCACTAATTTTGATATAAATATTGTACATTTGATTTTAATTCCTTGAAATATTTGTACGCTAGAAACAGCAGAATATTATGGATGTCACATTATGTATAACAACCATTGTAACAACAATATTCTAACAAATAAATTTTAAATAAATAATTACAATATCATGGGGGAACTGAACAGCGAGAGGCAAAATCTCAAGACAGTGGTCAAATGACAACGCGGCGACGTGTCTTGAACCAGCACCCTAATTGCGTAACGCACGATTAATCATAATCTGAATCATTTTGAAACAGATTGCTCATCCATTGCTTCATATGTTCGACAAATTTGTCTGCTCAGCAACGAAAATAACGCAATGAATATTGTTGAACTGTCAAAATGAAACCGATTATGATTGATCATGTGTTACGCAATTAGGGTGCAGGCCGGTAAGTTCAGCTGTGCACCGGTGCACGGCGGTTGACATCTGTCAAACAGGTGCACGTGTGCCGCTATAATCGACATCGGTGTTTCGCTCAAACCGCATGCCTACGTCATTTCAATACATAAATAGTGTCGCCGTTCGATATGCAATTATTGAGTGAACACTAGGTACCCGTTGAGGCCGGATTTATACAAAATAATGTTTTGAGTGCTACAAATGCATAGCAATGGCCTGGACACAAAATTTTCTCGTTTGGATAACTGTTGTGAGTTTAATATAAATAAAAGTAAAATACTACTACTTTTTTTATTCATATAAACGTCGGTTATTATAATATTTTATTGCGTATTCAAATTAGCTAGCAAGTTGCAATTTTGTTTTTCTTGAAAGTACCTTTGCTATCAAACTTGAAAAGGCAAGAATCACTTCATGAAAACAAAATCGTCAGCCAATCAAACGAAACTGACACCTCTGGTTTCTCACTCATACTCATCACACCTGAAACTGATTTTTTACCACAGTAAATGTTTATGATATTTAAATGACATATTAATTTAACATAAACATACTTATCTTAAGAAGAATGCTTTATGAATATCCAATTTCGTTTCAATGATAATAAAACACATCGACGCAGAACGATTCGATACAAATTGATTCTCTATAATGCGCATTCGAATATTATGGCTAAGTGAGGTTAGATACACAAACATGATTTGTACCTACTCGATAATAGAGGGAACTACATTTACCATGACATGAATGGGCACACCACGGTTGCAGCGGTAAGGGTGTTTCCACTGTGTAGATCGCCCTGAGGACACGCTGGAGAGTACGTTGGAGGTCTGCCCGACTTGGGCGGAGCACCGCCGTGTCCTCGTGGAGGCCATCGGCGGCGGCTATCTCTCGCGTCCGGCCCTGGGGGCCTACTCCCTAAGCGAAATCCGTAGTATCGGCCATCGTTACGGGCGCTTCGTTCTTTGTCTCACTTACGGACATACCGTAAGTTTGACAGAGAGCGAAGCGCTCGTAACGACGGCCGATACTACGGATTTCGCTTAGGGAGTAGGCCCCCTGGTCCAGACCATGGTACGGTGCGAGAGTGCATGGGTAGCCGTCATCTCCTTCTGCGAAGCAGTAATGCTGGCGCAGAGGGAGGCGGCGCACGTGAGAGAGAGGCAGTATATGCGCCCTCACTGCCTTAGTTGCCGCAGGAGATGCCCTGGTCGTCGGGAATCTCAGGCTGATTCCCGGCCACAGTAGGCGCCGGCTTGCGGACGGCGAGTAATGGGCAGCTCGCTGTCCGGTGAGGACCAAGCCCGGGTCGACAGAGCGTTGTGTTCCACGTGCGCCTCAAAGAGACGTCGGACCAACTGGTGATGTCTGCAGGGGCCGATGCCTGCCAGGGGTGCGGGTTGTTCGAAAGTGATACCGTGGCCCCTGGCACACAGACAACTGAGGGAACAGGGGTGGGTTTTAGTCAGTAAAAGTCTGACACGCCCTCCTGTTCCCGCTCCTCACCCAGAGTGGGAGAAGCTATTTGATGATTTCCCACCCAAAAAAAAAACCATGACATGAAGTGTTCTTAATATAGTAGGCACACAATTTTAAATATGTATGGAATTGTATAGCTGATAAACAATTGTACATGGCCTTCAGCAGTTTTAAAAACGTTCAAACATAATGAGCTGCTCAAGTCCAAAAACTAACCCTTATGCTAACTCATTATAAGGTACCTGTCTTACGTAGTGCCTTGAAAATACTTTGAACTTTGAACCCATTTTTAAACGATTCAAGAAAGAAATAAAATGTTTATTCTTATTTGCATAAATATTCATGAATATGAAATGGTACCCTACACGATATCCATTGAGCAATATAGGTGCAAAAGGTTTAATTTAAGCCAATAAAATCAGTCAGACATGATTATGAATCATTAGCTGATTAGTAGCGTAATTAAATTGATGACAAAACGCTGAATAAATTAGCATATTAAGGAAGCCGGTTTTATTGGATAATTAGGAACTAAGTACCTATGTAAAGTACAGATGCAGTTTGCAAGCGAGTTTATTTCGCTACGCTTTTGCCAACGTCAACAGATTGTAAGAACTGGAGATGTATTTTTGAGCTCAGTAGTATTAGTAGTTAGACTACTACTGAGCTCAAAAATACATGAACTATCCTGATATTATTAAAATAATGACTACCTTATAAATTGACAAGAGGCTTGTGGATAAGTAATAACAGCCGCACCGGTCGATCGATCACGTTAAGCTACGCTTACCGCGGTTGGTCCGTGGATGAGTGACCTCTACATACCAAGACCCTCCGTACCTGGGAAAGTATGTTAAGCCGTTGATCCCAGCTGTCATTCGTGGATCTTTGGCTGTCGTAACGGACTGTCAGAATCCCAAAAGTCTGACAACCAGCCTTACCAAGGGGTATCTTGTTACCCAGCAACTGGGTTGTAGAGGTCAAATAGGCAGTCGCTCCATGAAAAATACGAGTATTCAGCTGCATTTGGTTAGACTTGAATCCAACCTGATGGGAGGTTTGGGTAACTTTTTCAAAGGACACTCCAAAATGTCTCGATCAGTCTCGATGCCGATCAAAATGGAAGAACAAAAAAATTGCAAACAAGTACAGATCCTTACATCTTACTTGCTAATTAGTCTGCAACATAGAATTGCTTATGATAAACGAGCAGGCGTTGGCTCGAACATGCCCCCGGACGTTGGAAGCAACAGAGGCGCTTTCAACCAAACGCAGAATCAACGGGCAGTGGGCAAATCCTATAGGCACTGGTGTTTTATTTTATGAATATATTCAGAATTCTCGGTATCGGATGGCACAGCAGATACATTTATTTTATACAGGCAGTACAAACAAGTACTGGAGACAGTATAATATCATCGTCATAGCCCTGTTTTCAGTGTGCGCTCAGCAGTCTGCAGCTAAAAAATGAAGCAGCTACCAAAAAAAGTGCGTAGATAAGTATTATTGACCCAACCATACAAAAAAGAAACAGATTCCTCGAGTTTTCCTTCTGTCATTACATAAAAACATTGCAAATACTGGCCTATCACTTTGATTTGGTGCCACATTTGAAGGCTGAAAGTCACCTAAAAGCCTTAGAGTTTCTATGCGTGATCAGCACAGCCAAACTTTAGAGGCAGTTGGCAGGGCAGGAACATTGCTCGTAGAACGGATGGTGGATGGGGTCGAACGGTCCTGGATTGATGCCTGCTTACCGGAAAACGCAGCGCTGAAAGGTCCCGTAAACAGGACCGGTGACTTTTAGTGCCGGTCTGTGTAGCGACGCATGGGGGAAGCCTAGGTCCAGCAGTGGACGTCTTGTGCTTATTAGTACTTAGGGCTAAATAACGAATCGTCGAATTGCATCTCAATATATTATGCATCTCAGTCATCAGAGAAGGCAATTACCGCGCCCATTTATGCAACCCCTATAACCTATGTAATTTAATTTAATTTGTTGTATTCGTACGTACGGGAATCGTTGAAGTCATCTTAATATAAATTATTTTATAACTACGGTATGTTGTCGTCATATTTTATGACACGGTTCGATTCTACTATACAAACAGAAATGCTTTTAATTTGAAATTCAATTTGTTTGAAAGTCTGCTCAGACGGTTCAAATAGCTTTCGACTTAGCAGCTGACCAAACTAAAATCGAACCGTGTGAACTCGTTACATTCTGTTTTTTGAACCAAGTACCTACAATAAATACAAGTAATATTGTGCATACTTTTATCCTTCAATTCTCTGACCTGTGGCCTTTGAAATAATAAGTCCATTACTTGATACTGTGTACAAACCGTTCTGAGAATGAACATACAGCCACTATGGACAATGCCTTATGATCATAAAACAGCAAAATTATGACTATCTGTTGCATTATTAATTCCAGTTGATGAATCAAAGATGGTGATCTGATCCCGGGAACGTGTCCCGGGACCAGTACAAGACGTGAGCAATTGTCGCGGAACCGCGGACGTGCCTGAAAAGTGCAAGAGTCAAAACACAGACAAACCTCCTGACTACACGTAAACTCTATTCAATGAGATGTTTAAAGGAAAGTTTAAGGTAAGCTGTTGAAACCGTGTGATACTAATTCACTGGAATTTAAACTTTTGACGAAACGGCCTCATACATTATCTAACTTTGCAACATATCAAAAAGTGACTAAGCTTTTATATGCATTTTTAATAGCCTGCAAAATAATGAACCAAGCCCAAGTTACAGAACCTCACATAAGATTCAACCATTACTTATTTCAACTTTCAACCATTTAAATAGCTGTAAACTAGTTGTTGAGTCTTGAGTGAGGTTCTTACGGATCTTAGCATTTATTTAAGATGTTAGTTTACAAAAAAAAAAGTTAATAATAGAGGGATTTCTTTGCGTACATAGACATTACCTAAAATTAAGAGTCGTTTAAACAACAACAATAATATGGTTACACAGTCGTTATTCACTACTTAACTTTAAGCAACTAGGAGTTGTAACAACCGGCTATACCTGTTCCACGTAAATAACAGTTCCAAAAACTTATTACAAAATATCAGGCTGTTATTTCATAAGTAGGGACAAACTATTGTGTGTTGTTCTGTTACCACAGTTTTAACCTGTTTACTGTAACCTGTTCTTAGGTGGTACATGTAAAGTAGCAGGAAAAATAGTATCATGTCTGGGTTGGCATTGTTATACTTATAATTGTATAAACATTAAAAAATAAAACTATGAATTAAGTAGCTTATATTAGGAGTGAGTTTTAACAGGTAAAATCGCATATTTGTTCCGCCATTTCCCGTTCCGTGTACATATAGTAGGTACTTCTCTTACTAAGGTGCTACACCTATGTGAGAAAAGGCAAGAGCTTGTGACGATGTAAGAGGGTGTTACAGTGTAACAGTAACAGTTTTTATCTTAATCAAACTAAGGTAACTGTCATAAGCATGAATAGAAAAAACCTTGTGACTGTCGTGTGTAAGGGATTTTATTATTTCGAGGAACAGTAGCTGTCATTGCAGTTTGTTTGTCACAGTTACAGTCTGTTATCATCCTGTTATATTTAGCTGTTACGATAAATACGCTATATACGATAAATACGTTTATAAATAAAGGGGAAGATCTTTAATTATTAAAATTGTGTGATTTCAGGAGCAGGCATTCCAGCCAACTTACGTAATGAGAGATGATCTCCAAGGCGACCCTGACTATGTGGACATCTGTGAAACTACCGTCACGGTAAATTCTTTTCATTTGAAAATCTTTCTTATCAGCGTAAGAGGTTTCTATTGTTCTAAGTCTATACCTGTAAAAAGCGATTAACTGGACATTTATTTTATAAGCAACATATAATTGGAATTCCTTATTATGAAATGAGGTCGCGACAAGGTTACCGCAGACAGGTTACTATAGAGCCAGTGGTGATAGGTAGGTATGAACGTTGACAAAAATGAAATCAGGCGTTTGAAATAAACACCTAGTTACACCCTGTTCCTCATACCTCTATACTTTCAACTGAAAGTGTGTGTTTTTATTTATTTATTTTTACAAATCCCGATACGGAGATACATTAGGGTATTTTTAGATAATAATCTGATGTTTGAATTAACATCATTTTAAATAGGGCCTAATACTCTTATCTTAAAAAAATCTACTAGCGGAATAGGCTGGTTAAAGTTCCATGGGTTATAGTTTCGGTCCTCTTGTGCCCCAGACTTAAGAAAAAAGCAGCCGACTTCGTAGAAAAAACAACAAAGTGGAAAAATACGTATGATTGATGCTTACTAAAAAACCGCGAATTAGAAAATGAACATATTTATAGGGAACCACTATATATGGTATCTCTACCCTATCCAACAAATGAAAAAAAAAACAAATCGGTTTAAAAATGACTGATCTGAGGTAACAAGAAAAATACAACCGAAATGAGAACCGCCTCCGTTTTTTAAAGGCGGTTAAACATAGGAAGTAGGTAATAGGTAATAGGTAAAACGGGCTGTTTTCCGCAACTCCACGTCAAGGCGCGTATTTTGCGTATGGGTGGGAGAATGAGTTATTCGATCCACCCCAGCTCCTCGAGAAAGGCCAGCAGTGCCTTGGTGTTGCTGACAAGCTCACGTAGGGTACCTGGGTTACCGAAGTATTTTGCCCTGTAATTAGCGACCACCGGGCAGTTCAACAGCACATGAGCCGCTGTCTCGTCGTCCTCCATGCAGGCTCTGCACAGCGGACTGTCTGTTACTCCTAAGACAAAGAGGTGTTTGTTAAATGATCCGTGGCCAGTTCCGGCTGCTGTAACTGCGCGCAACTGTCGTTTAGTTAAACGGAGAACCTGTTTCGTGACGCGAGCATCGAACGCAGGAAGTGCTTCCTTAGCCTGCCTGCACTCACTTAGGTCCAACCATATTTTGTGATGTTGATCCCTGGTACGTTTCCTTACCAGAGTGCGTAGATACCTGAAGGGGAGTGGCACAATGGGTTCTGGTCCCACTGGTGCCATGCTCGACCCCGTCCTGGCAAGTTCATCGGCTGCATCGTTGCCTAGCAAATCGCTGTGTCCTTTGATCCACTGAATGGTAATGTTGTTGAGGCTACCTACCTCGTTGAGGCGCTGGTGGCACTCGTATATCAGCCCAGAGTCAACTGTGTGACTGTTCAGCGCTTGCAGAACAGCCATGCTGTCCGAGAGTATGCGGATCGAGTGGTCCTTAACTACCCTGGCCATGATGGCAGACGCTGTCAGGGAGATGCCCATGCATTCGGCCTGGAACACTGTGTTATGGACTCCCAGTGGTGTGGCTATGTGGATGTTGAGGTCCTCCGAGAAGACTGCCCTGCCCCTGTGCCACTACCTGTTTTTGATCCGTCCGTGAAAATAC
Organism: Polymixis lichenea; assembly: GCA_949091785.1. Taxonomy (NCBI): domain Eukaryota; kingdom Metazoa; phylum Arthropoda; class Insecta; order Lepidoptera; family Noctuidae; genus Polymixis; species Polymixis lichenea. The sequence goes on from OX420934.1 coordinate 4,990,668, forward strand.
GCAGCTCTGCGGGGCGCAAGCCTTCGCATCGTCGATCCTCATGCAGTTGGATTCTATATTTTTTATCGAAGATAAATTGTTTGGGCACCCGGTCATTTATTGCCCTCGTAATGGGCAACTCGCTATTGAGTTCCTTTAGTAGCGCGGTGTGTTGTGTGTCTCTTTTACTCCAGAGATTTATAACCTTTAGACGCGCCGCCGCCATCGTTGCTTCCTGTTGTATGAACAGGTGGAGCGGCGGCAACCCCAGCATGGCCTCGATCGCTGCAGTTGGAGTAGTCCTCATGCAGCCCGTGGTCGCCACGCAGGCTAGTCTTTGCATGCGCTGTAGTTTGTTGGCGGCTGTAGTTAGCTTGGTGCCACCAGACCACGGCCCCGTAGGTGATCATGGTGCGGATCACTGCGGTGTACAGCCATAGTATAATTTTGGGTGATAGACCCCACTTCTTACCTATCATTCTCCTGCACTGCCAGAAGGTGATGCAGGCACTGTTCAGCTTGTTGTCTAGGTGACTGCTCCAGTTTAGCTTATTGTCCAAAGTGACCCCGAGATACTTGACTTCGTTGGCAAACTGAAGTTATGTATTGAACAGTTTCGGTAGGCGAAAAGGGCCTAATGCTCGTTTTAGGGTGAACATGACTAGTTCAGTTTTGGTGGGGTTCACTGATAGTTCAAATTCCCTGCACCATCTCTCTACGATACGTAGTGCTTGCTGGGTGAGGTTACAGGATCGTTCCCGTTACCTTCCCCGAAACAAGGATTGCAAGGTCGTCCGCATAGCCTATTGTGAAGTAATGGCTGGCGTTGAGTTTGGTGATAAGGTCATTTATCACCAGATTCCATAGAAGGGGGGAAAGCACCCCTCCCTGGGGGCAGCCTCTGGCTATCATGGCCAGCTGCTGCTCATCCTCAAGGCGAACCATTCGTTTGCTAAGCATGTTAGTAATCCAGTCCGTTAGTACCTGTTCTACCCCATGCCTGGAGAGGGCGCTACCGATGCTGGAGAAGTTGGTTTTGTCGAAGGCTCCTTCTATGTCTATGAAAGTGCCCAGGCAGGTGCCTTTTTGGTGCATCGCTTCTTCTATCTGGCTGACCACACTGATGAAGAGCAGATTCCGTCGACTTACCTGAGCTGTATGCGTGTTGGTTACCGTGAAGTGGTATGTTTTTAAGTGCGCCATCTCGCACCTCCCTATCGCATATAGGCGCCTTTCCAACGATTTCAATAGAAAGGAGGTTAGGCTAATTGGTCGGTGGGATTTGGCGTTAGTATAGTCACCTTTACCTGGCTTTGGAACAAAAATAACTTTCACTTCCCACCATCCCTTGGGAACGTATCTAAAGGCCAAGCACGCTCTCATTAGAGGCACTAGTCTAATTGCGACCGGGGTTCCCCCCCTTTGCAATAAGGCGGGGAACACTCTATCGGGGCCAGCTGCCTTGAAGGGATGAATGGAACATAGGAAGTAGTAAAAATACTATCAAAAGCCAATTTTTTTTTTTAAGTTGGTATCAAAGTTATAGGTATGTATGGTGAACAATGATCGTAGTACGATAACTAAGATAAAGTCACGGCGTTCATGCGCTTGTTAGATTGTTTATTTTGATATTATAATATTGTTTGATGAATAATGTCATCTGTCACATTAACGAAGAAGTACAAATGTAGAAGTACCTAGTTGGACTACACGTTTATAAAAATAACTAACTTTGTAAAATAACTTAGATGTTGTTACTATAAATGATTACGATACTACGTAATTATTTATAGTAACATAACAAGCGTGTTTTTTTAGTTTTTTTAAACTATTATTTATTTTCTATTTTTTAGTTTTGCTAACTACAAAAGCGTGTTTTTTTCTATTTTTTTTAAATTATTGAATTGGCTTAGGTCCTCGATAAGTCTACAAAGTTTAAATGAAATCTGACCGTTTAAAGTGGGTCAAAATAGCGTCCAAAGGAGTCGGTTACATACAAACAAACATACAAGTGAAGCTAATATAAAGCGTGTATAAAGGATTATAATGACGTTATCGGGGCAGTTGCTCGGTAGATGTTTAGTTGATTAGTCCTTGTGCCGTTGTTGTGTGGAATGGATCGACTGTAAGTTAAGTAATTTGATGTTATACCATAATTGTTGCTTATTTTAACAATGTTGTCGTATCAGTTACATTATTGTTAACATTGCTAATGATAAATCATATAAATGGTATATTCATGTTCTATTCCTAGCTATTGATATAAAGTTGCAATAAAGCCGAGTTATCTTGGACAATGATCCAAGGGTTGAAGTTAAATGTATGTAGGATAATGATAATTCATAGCAATGTAAGTGACATGTTGATGAAATCCCTCAATACTGTTTCCATGGAGTTTCTTGTCCATCTTCTCCATGAAGACCTAGTTTTGGAACGTACGACTAGTTTTCTGATTAAATAAACAAGCCTAATTGAAATAAATGTCTAGTGTCTTTACTTCATGAAATCCTTTGCCTACAAACCATATTCATAAGAACCTTCATATATAGTAAATAAGCAGTAATCATTCTGATATTCAAAGCTTCATACTTGTTTTATATATATAAACTTATAAATTATATAGCCCGTTATTCTGATAAGCTCGACAGAGACCTCGAGAGAGATCCAAAGCGATTACAAGCACGAAAAATAGATTCAGGTCCCATTGCAGAGCAAAGCACGGAAGGATTACATACCACATGACAATACTAGACGGAACGCTGCGTAGTTAATGCACGAAGGCGCTGTATTTCTTCTAGGTCATTCTTATTTTCGAATTATCCATGCGTTTTAGCCCAAAGCTCAGTCATGTACCTATTTTTAACCGACTTCCAAAAGGAGGAGGTTCTCAATTCGTCGGAACCTTTTTTTTTTTTTTTTTTTTTTTTTTTTTTTTTTTTTTTTTTTATGTATGTTCCCCGATTACTCGAAGATGGCTGGACCGATTTGGAAAATTTTTTTTTTGTTCGAAAGGGTATACTTCCCAGGTGGTCCCATGATCATCAAGTCAGGATCTGATGATGGGATCCTGGAGAAATAGAGAGAACTCTTCAAATTTTATAGACACACTTGAAGCAATTTGTAAAGTTTTTGGAAGAGTACTTTCTCGGAGTGGTTCCATTTCAATTTGGTGAAGATCTGATGAAGAACTTCGGAGATAGGCAACGGAACTCCTCAATAAATGATAGCAAATGGACAGGGATTGCTGTAATCTCATGTCTGTCAATTGTTTACACCAGTTAATAACATAACATCACGCCGGTACGCTGTGAAGGGGTAAGCACATGTGAACCACTAAAAAGTGAAAAATAAAAAACTTTTTTCAAAAAAATAAACAACCGACTTCCAAAAAAACACTAAAAAGTGAAAAATAACTTTAATTTCGGAAGGCGGTGACAAAAAATTAAAATACATATCCAAAGTCACCGACTTCCGAAATTAAAGTTATTTCACATGAATATGACGGCGCAGCCACCTAGTTTTGTCAATAAGTTATTGGAGTTACCGAAAAGGTCGGATGGAGTGACACTGGCTGGTGACAGTCTTGAGATACTGGTATGTGGGACAAGAAGATATTGCGTACCTTCCGCAACGCGGCCCAGCCAAGTCAGATTCGACGATTGCCCTGTTTCTCGAAGTTGGACCCACCTTACTGGATAGTTCGTCTTAGGTAAATATACCCGTCCACAACTTCAAGCGTAGCGTCTCCCCCCCAGTGGGGTTCCCGCATTGTCATTGCGGGGGGGGCTCAGTAACCGTGGTCATCTACACGGTGAAGCGAAGAGGAACCCCAAGGTGGGGCCGCTCGTCAGGGCTCGTGCCTCCAAGCCGACGACGTAGCGGCCAAATAGTAGGTTGCGGTGAGGTGCATCGCAACTGAGGCGGGCCGCGATGTCGAATGGGAGGCATCGCGGCTGAGGGTTACAGGCTGCGGCGGAGGAGGAGTGCCGGTACTTCTGAGTGGCGCTCTTCCCTTCCGTGGCCTGGACGGGGCCGCCACCGTTTGATGGCGGACGCGGTGGGGCCGCAGGGGAAGATGAGTGTCGGTATAGCGTTGGCCGCTCTCCCTATCCCCTGTGGCCGAAAAGTGGTAGGCGGCGGGGCCACTGTGCTGACCCATCGCAGGAGGACGTCAGCAGCGGCTGGTGGGGCCCGCAAGGGCCGATTCCTGCTAGGGGTGCGGGTTGTTCGAAAGAGATACCGCGCCCCTGGCATACGGGCAGCTGAGGGAACATGGGTGGGTTTTGGTCAGTGAAGGTCTGACACGCCCTCCTGCTCTACCCAGAGCGGGAGAAGTCGTTTGATGATTTCCCACCCACAAAAAAAAAAAGCGTAGCGTCTGCGATCTAAATGAGTGGGAGTTACATAAGCATTTGATATGATCTTTGTCTTGTCCATGTTCATTTTAAGACCCACTCTTTTGGAAGCTCAACTAAGATCTTCGAATATTGTACTGAGGTCCTACATAGTCTCGGCCATGACTGCTTTATCATCGGCAAACCAAAGGTGGGTGACGTACTCGCCGTTGATATTTATGCCAATCCCTTTCCAATTCAGAACCTTGAAGATATCCTCCAGTGAAACTGTGAGCAGTTTCAGAGAGATAACCCTGTTTCACACCTCGCTGCAGAAAAATAGGTTTCGAGGTCCGATCCTGGAGTCGAACTGACATAGTGGTGTTTTCGTACAAACACTTCAGCACCTTGATGTGCCGATAGGCGATCTGGCGCCGGTAAAGAGACTGCAGTACAGCCCATGTCTCGATCGTGTCGAAGCCTTTTTCGTAGTCCATAAATACTAAGCAAAGCAGCTGGTTATACTCTTCGGTCTTCTGTGTAACCTGCCGCAGCGTATGTATGTGGCCTAGGGTGCTCAAGCCTTTACGGCATCGGCTTGTTTGGCTGGAAGTCGTCAACCTGCGCACGAGTGTTTCGTGTTGACTCATGAAAGCAGCAGAGCCATGTCTTCAAGACAGGGCTCTGAAGTGAGATGGGCCTATAATTCTTAAGAAGAGCATTTCCACCCTTTTTAAAGAAACGTACCACAACACCCCTGTTTAATGCCTGTGCCGGTTTGCCCTCCAATATGATGAATCAAACAGCTTCCGGAGGGCCTTGAGAACGGGTTTTCCGCCGGCCTTAAGGAGTTCGGCCGTAATTCCGTCATCACCGCCTTGTTGTTTTGAAGCCACTTTTGAGCGTTTATCGTAATCTCTTTTAAGCTGACGTCTGAGACGTCTTCCAGTATATTTTCGGGTCAATCTAGCTCTTGCGTCGTTTGCCAGATTCGTTCCAGGATTACTTGTTGACGTGTATAACTGTTCAAAGAAATTCTCGACCTCTCTCAACAGTTGAAGTTTGGCGGATACGATCCTGCCATCATTGGCCTTCAGTTTCGTAAGCTAGCTCTTCCCAATAGACAGATCCCTAGCAAAGACCTTGGAGCCTTCACTCAGCTCCATCGCGTCCTTAATACACTGTATTCAAAATCAAAATTAAAAGTCATTCATTCAAACTAGGCTAGTGACAGCAATTTTTGAACGTCAAAATTACATAAAACAGTCCCACAAAACACCCACCCTTCACCACTTCCCTGTGCTTTAGCTGGGAAGAAGAAGTGGAGCAACAAACTCCCTAGCAGCACAGCTGTCTGTTATGTAAAATACCTTGATCCTATACAATTGTAGGTAGGTAATTAACGGTACGAAACACAAAATTACAAAATTTGCCATAATTTCAGCTAGCACACGCCAATATACCAAAAAAAAATCAAGCAGAAATAAATTATAAAAACATAAACAGAACTTAAAAGATAAATTAAAGCCTCCAGACATAAAGGGCGTGCCCGCTTACACATGCAATGCGGCATTATGTTCACATAGTTGCAGCTAGAAGTACAGATAATAAAGTAAATAGTACAAAAAATAAAGGGGCGAAGGCCGCTTTTCAAGGGCTTAAAGATCTGTCTGTCGGTTTCTCAAATCAAATCAAATCAAAATATTTTATTTCACATAAACCTGCAAGGGCATTTATGAAACGACAGAAGCTAGGTGCACGGTTCCAATTTGTCGCTTCCTATGGAGAAGAGCCAGCAAGAAACTCCACGGTTACTCTTTTAAAAATAATTGGGTTTTACAATGTTTTCAAATTACAGTGATAATAGGTATGGGAGGACAGTGCAGGCCTATCAATAAGTACCAGGTACTTAGAGGAATGAAAACAAAGAATAGAAAATCGTCTATAAATCTAGTCTGTAAGGCCTACAATGTTCTCCCATTCACAATATGTAAAAGAATCTACATTAGTAAGATCAACCTATTTAAACAAAGTGACATGATTTTCATGAGAATCACTTATAAATAGTTGATATTTGAAGCGATGTATAATGTCAAAAATGACGAGAATATGTCACAAAGTGTAAAAAATAAAAATAAATAAAAATTAACATTGGAATTTGGAAGCAGTTAATAGACTCTCACAAAGTTATGCTGTTAACGAGGTACCAGGGAAGCCACATGTGCAGAAGGAATTAATGCCAAACTTCCTTGTCTTCAACGTAGTCTTTTATCTTATAATATGCTTTTTTGATAAGGACACGTTTGATGTGAGTTTTAAACTTTCCATCGCTAAGTTCTGTAACCGACTTTGGCAACTTGTTATAGAAGCGGATACTGTTTATTAGAAATGACTTGCTAGTTTTAGTTAATCTAAATTTTTGAATCACAATTTCATCTTTAAGTGTATTTGGATTATGGAAGTCGCATCTTTTTTTGAAAAGACCTAAGTTTTTGCGAACATACAAGATATTTTTTAGGATATAACGAGAAGGCAGAGTTAGTATATTAATTTAATTGAATTTGTTTCTAAGAAACTCGCGAGGCCCCATTTTATAGATTGCGCGGATTGCCCTCTTTTGTAAAATGAAAACTGAATCTACGTCAGCTGCCGATCCCCACAGCAGAACGCCATAAGACATGATACTGTGAAAATAAGCAAAGTATACTAACCTAGCAGTGGCTACATCAGTCAACTGCCTTATTTTTCTTACTGCGTAAGCAGCTGAGCTTAATCTACTTGAGAGAGCTCTAATGTGGGCACCCCATTGCAAATGCAAGACATTTAGCTTTGTTTGCATTGAGTAAAAGATTATTAGCCGCAAACCATTTCGAGAGAACAGCTAGACTATCGTTGACATGTAAGACATCCGTATCTTTTCTATCTATTCTAAAAATAAGAGAGGTGTCATCAGCGAATAAAATTATATCCGAGAAGTTTGCCATCAGGTAAGGAAGGTCATTAATATAAACTAGAAATAAAAAAGGGCCAAGAATTGAACCTTGAGGCACGCCCATCTTAACTAGAGACCCCGAGGACGTTGCCCCGTTAACATTACTTTTTGCTGCCTGTTTGATAAATAGGAAAGTACAAGATCAGCAGCTCGTCCACGAATTCCGTAGTGGTGTAATTTACAGAAGAGTGTATTATGGTCAACGCAGTCAAACGCTTTTGAGAGGTCACAGAAAATGCCAATTGCATCCTGGGACTTCTCCCAGGATTTCAAAATGTGACTGATGAGTTTTACTCCCGCGTCAGTCGTCGACCTACCTTTCGTGAAACCAAACTGTCGACTATGTAAAATCCCATTTGAGTTAAAATGTTTTAACATCTGGTCTAGCATGATTTTTTCATAAATTTTGCTCAATGCTGGAATGGAAGCACAGATATAGGTCTATAATTAGAGGGATCACTCTTACTACCCGATTTAAAAACTGGTACTACTTTACTATGTTTCATTAAGTCAGGAAACGTACCGGTGTCTAAACATTGATTAAATATGCCTGTTAGGACAGGGGCAATTGTGTCAATGATACCTTCAAAAACCTTAACGGAAATCCCCCATAAGTCTCGATCTCGCGCCTCTCCTCCATGAGGTGCAAAGTAGGATCAGAGAATTTATTTTGTATTTACAATATTAATAGATTTAGCTATGAGATTTTCAACTTTGCCAAGGAATTTAGAAAGAAGCCACATGGTGAAAAGAAAAGTGATTAAGGCATTACCTACATTTTCTCAAAGCTTTTCGTCGTATTTTCGAAGCATTACAGCTTCGGCCTGGACAATGCTAGAGAGCGTAAATTCTCAGAAGATCTAGGTAGCAAATTTTAAAAACGCACTAAGTTTTATTTGTCTAGCTTTTATAATTTTGATTTTATAAAGACTTAAAAATAACGATTCCGTGACTGACTGACTCACTCATCAACACCTCTAGGGAATTTCTTACGGATAATAGGTCAGTAAAATATCAGCGCTAAAATTAAAAGAAATAGAGCACTCTACAAAAATAAATGGAATCCCACCAAAAACATTTCATGTAAAGTAGGTTTTTCGATGTTAAAAAGTTTTCAGATCTAATCTAGAGCCTAGCCCAACCTACGTCTTGGTTAAAATATATCAAATCAAAAGTCATTAATTCACATTAGTCTGAGAATCAACACTTTTCGAACGTCAAAATTAAATAAGACAGTCCCCCAAAACGCCCGACCTTTACCTCTTCTACTAGTGCTTTAGCTGGTGGTGTGGTCTTCCGCTTAAGTGGCGCGACTAACTCCCCAGCAACACGTCTCTGTCTAATTATAAGTCAAGTAATAAGCACTTTAATAACTCTATTGGCATAAGCTCAGCTCAATTGTTTAATTATGCTTCGAATAAGGTAAGTAATTTAAAAAGCTTTTTATTTCAGTTTCAGTTTTAACGCCGATATTTTCTCTCCAAAAGTGAATCCCATATTAAATGATAAATGATTTTATTTCTGTAAGTAGGTTTACACTTTTACACGTCAATCATATTTTTTAAACTAGATGAGGTCGGCGTTTTCTATTTGACTACTCTGAGAAGAAAGGCCGAAACAAACTCAGAGGTCACAGTCTCTTTTAAAGTCCAGAAATACATGTTTAAGTCACAGAAAATCATACATGCCCCAAATTTCAACTTAATCGGTCCAGTAGATTCGGAGCAATTTGGCTGTGACAGACACACGAGTGATCCTATAAGGGTCCCGTTTTGATCGTGCAGACGTACGGATCCCTAAAAACTACCACCATAATTCGACTGGAAATTCTTGTGACTGAAGCAATTTGCAGTGGATTTTCAATTCTAGTCTGACATGAGGGTATAGAAAAACTTTTTAACAAAAAAACTAAACCGCCGAAAAAACTGAAAAGAAAAAAATAATAAACCTTTTTTGTTTAACCTTAATAACGAAAGTTCGAAAGGCGGTGATATACAATCAAATTACTTATCCAAAGTCACTGACTTCCGAACTTAGTTATAAGTTTAGGCAGTTTTAAGTTAAGGTTAAACAAAAAGGGTTTATTATTTTTTGCTTTTCAGGTTTTTCGGCGGTTTAATTTTTTGTTAAAAAGTTTTTATTTTATAATTCTTTGTAGCTCTAACCTACTAATTTCTACATGCTTACTTATTGATTACCTTTTGTAATACACAACTCAGCATTTAAAAAATCTGTGAGTGAACAATCAATCGTACCCTGTTTTCCTACCCTTAGGGTTGGATTTTTTTTTCCAAATTTATATGGGACCAACTCGGGGTATACCCTTTTCAATAAAAAAAGAATTATCAAAATCAGACTACTCTGTAAAAAGCTATGCGCGGTCATACATAAAAAAAATTACGCATTGACTTGAGAACCTCCTCCGTTTTTTCGTTACAAATGGAATTCGCTTTCAAAACATTTCGTTTTTCTACAACGACTTTCAGCAGCAACGGCTTATAATCCAAAACATTTTTGACTTTTCCATCATCGTTATCGCTGATAGAATATCATTTTGTCTAGGCTCTAGCAGTCTAGACCCTCTTGTTCCAGAAATTTTTTGACTCTAAAGTTTTAGGTAGTCCGTGTGGTGCCGGACTTACAGAATAGCACCATGTGATGATGATAATTAAAGTTTCTGATCAACCAAAAAGTAAAACAAAACTAGTACGAGTGAAACATAGTAGAAGGCTTTCAAAGACGAAGCCAATTTTTTTTTTCACGTGTGTTTTTGACAACGTGTGTCTGATAATTCCATAACAGCTCATGGTTCTTAGAAAATTAGCCAAAAGCCATGGTAAGATTTGCTAAGTATCTGACAGTTTTATATGGACCTGAAGAAAAGTAAAGAGGGAAGCGCCAACTCATGGGTGTTTTAATTGAACTTTATCAAGAAAAAATCTTTGTTGTGTGTTTTCTTTAAATAGAAATACCCTGTTTGAAAGTTTTTTTTTTTATTGAGTTATTAATCACAATGTAATTGTATCAGAAATTTGATAGAAGGAAAATGACTGTTTAACCAAACTTAAACAACAATTTATTAATAAAAGGTTCATATTCAATATAACATAACTCCTTCCCTGGCTCGAACACATGCGGTGATCTTCCTGGGCATACTGAGAATCAAGTTATCCAGCATTTCTTGGGGTATCCTGTCCCATTCTTGAATAGTGGCTTCCCTGAGCTCTAGCACTGTCTGGGGACGTGGCTGACGGTTCCAAACAGCTCGCTTAAGAGCATCCCACGTGTGCTCTATTGGGTTTAAGTCAGGCGAGCCGGCAGGTCAGTCTAACCATGGCTAAGCTATGACGTTACCCTTTGGGGAAGTAGCACGGATGCACCGACATTATTTACCCTCCAAAATAAATTAGTGAGAATCCTTGTAAACATCGATCAATCTGACAGCTGTAAACCTCAATTCCAAAATTATAATATTTTAACACTCCCCAGTATATATATATTAGAAACCTGCAAATTTGTTTGTAAGTATCAAGAATTTTATACAAAGCGTGAGGACATACAATCACGTTACACACTCCGACACAAATCGAGATTAAATATTACACATTCTAGCTTAAAAATACATTCTACAAGCCCCTATGTAATGTCCATAAAAATCTATAACAAGATACCTGAAATAATAAAAAAAGAAGATAAAATAAACGTATTTATAAAAAAACTAAAGCAATTTTTTATAAAAAAATGCTATTATAGTATAAACTAATTTTTAAGCGATAAATTATAAAGAATCCTATGTCTTAATCAGTTATCCACAAGTAATTTTGTTTCATTTACACATAAAATTATATAATTACAGTATAAACTATAAAATAATTACAATTGAATTTTTATAAATGACATACAACAATTTAAAAAAAATTACATGTAAGTTACATTGCCCTCAATAGCATTTCGACAAATAACTTAAACTAACAATATAGTCATGGTTAATACCTTAAAACTAAAAATAATAACAATAAAATAATAAAATAAGCTATAAATTGATATAATTATTTCAAAATAATAGTTATAATGTATAATTAGATCGATAAATTAGAATTAACAAAATATGATAAAATTATAATTTAAATCATTTAACATGTAAATTCAAAATTAAGAGCTCATGATTTTCTCAGTAAAATTACGATTCTTCTACAGCATATAGCTTGTAGTTATAAAGAACCCCAAATTGTGGTATTATTGGATTTAGTTTAGATGTAAGTTTAGCTAGGTACTTATTTAAAGCTTCCTCTCTCCTACTATTTTTTGCTGTGCCCGACAGGGTGCATAATGATCACTATTTTTGAATTTACCACCTAAGTACATATTGTGGAATGCAAATAAAATTTGAGTATTGAGTATTGAGTATTGAGTAACCTTGTGATGTCGTATTCTCGGAGAGCAGCATTGACTCGTTGAGCTCGATGGGCGGGCGCATTATCATCGACCAGTACAAATTGGTGCCCATGGTTTACTCGGAATGGTCTGACAATTACATCAATAGCAACTGCTCTATACATGTCTGCTGTCATGAAGCCTCGATACGGGATCAAAGGCGTTCTAGCTTATTGGAGCTAGAACGCATTGCATAATACCACCCCAAAAGGACACCGATTTCCCACCTTGCTGAACTGTTCCAGTGGCGGTTCTTTGCCTTTCACGGTCTCCTGGTCTTCTCCAGACACGGACACGTCGGTTATCTGGATGAGTACTAATTCCCGATTTGTCAACGAAGACGAACGATAGTTTTGCCAAATGTTTTCTTCTTCATTTTGCCGAAGCCTACCCCGTCGTTATCGTTGCCGGGAATTCAGACCTCCGTGCTCGTAATCCAGCCTGGTGCAAGCAATTCCGAATGGTCTGAGTGCTAACTTCAAGCACAGAGGCGGCCCGAACTTCTGCTTTTATTTTAGTAGCGTTGATTGTTGGGTCACGGGCTGCCAGCAATCTAATACAGCGCTTTTGGTCAGCAGTCAAAACAGTTGGGCGACCACTACGGGGTCGGTCAGCAAATTTACCCACCCCGTGGTACCTCTGCAACGTGGTCATGACACAGGATTGGGATATAGCAAGTCTGCGTGCTATTTCTCTCGTGGTATATCCTTCTTCACTCAAGTTACTTATTCTTGCTCGTAAAACTTCTGATAATCCTCTTGGCATTTTTTCAATCACAACTTTCCGCGAAAAAGTATTTTAAATCCGCTAAAATTGACTAAAGGGTTAAAATCATTTAAAATGACCATTTTGATTGCAAAATTTGTCCATACCCGATATTTTATGATACAGTTATTTTTACTATGTAAAAACTACCTATTAGTACTCTGATGTATATTATCTAACTATATAACACACACATCTATATCTGTTGAGCATAATAAATTCTTTATATTGCTTTGTTCTCATCAAAGTCGGATAATCTCCATACAAAATAATTTGTCCTCTTCACGGGCTACGTTACAAAAATCATCTGATTAAATTTATTAGCTACAGTATTTACTTATTCATGAACTTTTTGCCAAATCGTTGTTGATAGCCCTTGATTACGGTTAAAAATATTTTTTATTAATTACTTAAAATATTTAAATTTTGGGTTCAAAATAGTGTCCATTATTTTGATCATTTTTGTTATTCATTTTTGTAACGCCCAATTTGGTAATATATAGAATTTGTAAAATGGCAACACTCAAACTATAACGAGCCAATCACATGCCAGAATCTAATATGAGTCGGCCATTTTGTCCTCGAGTGAAAATAGTGAATGACGTGTGTTTTTTTGTCGGCGAGAAAAATTCCAATTATAAATTATCTGTTTTGTTTTGTTTCTAACAACGCAGGTAAGTGAACACTTATATTATTAAATTAAGCAATTAGGTACTCTATTGTTGACATTTATTGAAATGCTAGGTGGTTGTAACTCATTGCGATTTCTGTTTGGCTTAACGTATTTGAAATTACTTTCAAAGTACAGCAGTTTTTCATTTTTGTTATGATTTAATTACGTTACAAAAATGAAATAACAAAAGTGAAATAAAGACGCAATCACATTGCTGATAAAATGTTATTAATAGCGCGTGATTTTAATGTTGTATAAAATATGTGAGTGAATTTTCGGTGTATATAATATGGGTCCGTATGTCTTTCTTTTTGTTATGTACAATGTCATTTGTTAGCCCTTATTTATTTTATATTGCACACGAATATTTATATTTCCGTGTTAGAAGCGCCCGTAGTCTTCTTTTTCGTAGTGGTAATCCTCGTGGATGTCTTCCGCCTTGTCCGTCATGTTCTCTGCCCTGAAGTGGGCGGAGGGGTCTGTCAAATTCGTACCCACAAACAGGTCTTCACAGGTGCACACTAACGTCGACAGCTGCGGGTTGTAGTATGACTTCCGCTTTCTTGGACTAGTGTTGACTTCCGTATACGTATAAGAGAGGTGCGTTGAGATGGCTAATCCGTCGACTCTGGAACTACATCCGTAGCCTAGTGCAACTAAAAGTGGCTTCGGTGACTGATGAATTAGGGATTTTATCGGTGCGACATCTATAGGTGGGTTTCTTCAAATTTCTCATTTGACCTTCGTCTCATTTGATAAAAAGCGATGACAAGGTTAATGCTGTAGCTCACTTAGAACATGTCTTTGAACCGACTTCAAAAAGGAAAGGTTCTCAAATCGATTGTATATTTTTATGTATGATTTATATGTTTATAAATCAATTCTGATAATTTATTATTAGATATTTTAAAGTTTAGGGTAGTTCTCGAAGGTGTTTTTTGACGTTTGAAATCATCCTATGACTTCTCCCGCTCTAGCGTGTAGCGGGGGCGTGGCAGATTCTTACTGACGGAAACCACACCTGTGTCCATCAGTTGCCTTTTATGTCCTAGGACCACAGGTTTCTAGAGGGCATCGGCCCTACTGGGCCCCTACGTGTTTCCTGACATCGTTTTGAGGCGTGCGAAGAACACTATGCGCCGTTGACTACTCGGATTAAACCTTACTGGACGGGCGGACGGCGAGCTACCCATTGCTTATCGCCGCAAGCCTGCGTCTACGGTAGCCGAAGATCGCTCTATGACTTCCAACTTTTGCTGCGTTTTGAAATCGGTTCTTATTATTTTTCAATCTTTTCTAGGGTTTTCTTGTCTATCTATTTAATTGTCTGCTTTCGGTTTTATTATTCTTCCGTCATCAAGTTCGCTTGCTTGTCTATTTAACTTCTATCCGTCGGTTAGCCTTTCATATGCTTGCCGTCAATCATCGCCTTAATTTGTCTAGCTTCTTGTTTGTTTATTCATTTATGCATCTTTTTATATTTGTTTGTTTGACTCTCCGTCTCTTTGTGCTTACGATATATATTTTTTTAGGATGCCAATGACAGCAGCTGAACGTCAACGGCTATATAGGCAACGCCTTAAAGAATCAAATCCAGAGAAGTATGAAGAAATACGATTGAAAAATTTGACCAGAATTAAGAAGAAATATGTGCCAGTTTCTAAAATATCAGAAAACCAAAAGTCGATAAGAAGAAGGAACTGGAGAAAGCTTAAGAAAAATCAAGAGAGAAAACATAAGACACAAATAAAAAATATAAATAGTTCAAAAGAATACCAACGATACTATAAAAGGCTAAAGAAAGAAAATGAAAAACAAAGAAACACTATAAATAAACAAAGAAAACAAATACAAGCGCTAAAAAAGAAAATCTATCGAAAAAATCCTACTTAATTGTCAGATGACTGTTTCAGAGCAAGCAGAAGCAAATCTCGTAATACATGAAGAGCCGCAAACACCAAATTCAAAATCAGAATTATTTATCAAAACTATGACCACTCCCTCAGACCAAGATAAAATGAAAATTAAAAAAGTCCTACTAGAAAATTTCGTTTTGACTGAAGCAATAGGGCAGGAATACGTGAACAACAAAAAAGCAAAGAAGGTTTTACGGAATATTTTTACGTCCTCAATTGTTAAAAAGTATAGATTGCACTCGCGGTTGAGATGGGTGGTCGGTTTAAAAAGCAGAATCCGTAATCATGCAAAATTGGGCTCCAGGAGAAACAGTGAATTGGCGAAAAAAATTCGTCACTTTTACCTGCGCGATGACGTAAGCCGTGCTACGGCGGGGAAAAAAGAAACCAAGACTTTTAAAAAACAAAAATGTCAAAAACGATATCTTCTCGACAGTTTGACGAATTTACGTAAAAAATTTAGGGAAAACACTGGTATTAATGTATCCATTGCCACTTTTCGCAGGCACCGACCTTTTTATGTAGTCAAACCTCGACTGTCCAACCGTGAAACTTGTGTTTGCAAAATTCATGCAAATATTGAGTTTAAATTTATGGCGCTAAAAAAACTGACGATTTTTGAATCAGGTACAAAATTAATAAATATATTGGAAGAGATAGTGTGCGATGCAAAATCGAAAGAATGCATGTATTCTCAATGTAATATTTGCAATACGATGTCTCCAACCTACAATTTCACTAAAGCTAAAAAACATGATGTCGTTACCTGGTTAGAGTGGACCACGAAAGATGTCGAATACCAAAAAAATGAAGAGACTAAGAAAACTAAAAAAGTATTAACTGAATCTAAAACGGGAAATCTGGAAAACCTTATAAGCCTTTTTGAACAGGAACTTACAAAGTTTAAAGAGCACTATTTTAATATTTGGCACCAATACAACGTATATAGAATTCTCAAAAGCAGTCTTCTAGAAGACGAGGTTATGATTCACTGCGACTTTTCCGAAAATTACAATTGTAAAATGCATCGGCAAATTCAATCTGCCCACTTCGGGTCACAAAATCAAATTTCTTTACATACAAGCGTCATATACATTAAAGGTTTGAAACCTCAAGCATATTGCACGCTATCTGACTCAACAGATCATTCACCTCCAGCAATATGGGCACATTTGAGACCAATTCTGATTGACATCAAAAGAAAATTTCCTCAAATTAATATTGTGCACGTATTTTCGGATGGCCCCGCCACCCAATACAAGCAGAAAAAGAATTTTTATCTCTATAAATTATATCTTGAAGACTTGAATTTCGAAAGAGGGACTTGGAACTTTTCAGAGTCGTATCATGGGAAGGGTGCTGCAGATGGTGTAGGAGGTGCTATAAAGCGACTTTTAGATGCTAGAGTATTACATGGAATGGATGTTTTAGACACTTCAGCAGCGTACTCTCTTCTGAAAGAAGACACTACAGTTAACCTCTTCTGTGTTGATGAGTCTGATATCAACGAGGTTATAAGCAAAAACCAAACAGCTCTCGAAGTTTTAGTGCCTGTTCCTAAAACTATGAAAGTTCACCAAATACAAGTCGAATCAGAAAACAACTGTAATGAAATTAACTACCGAGTTTTAAGTTGTTTTTGTAACAGCTCAAACATTAGAGGCTTCTGCGACTGTTTCGATATTAAAAGACATTGCCTGCTAAAACCTCGCCCCAGAAAACGAACTCGGTTAACATCCGATTCAGATGACTGCCTGCCCTCACCATTTGATAGACAAACCCATAATATGAATACATTGACTGATATCACGAATTGCGAAAGCAAAACAATACTGGTATCTTCAAAAAATAGCCCCAATGTTGAAGAAGATACATTAAATACTGGTTACGGTGATTTAGACTCTTTTGATATTTTTGATTTGTCACCTAGTGTTGATAATACTGAATCATCTAAAGATAAAGTGAAAAGCAACCTAACGCAAATTAAAACCCATGTGGATGCAGACCATACTTTTGCCGCGGCCGCCATGACAAATAAAGAAAATGTTGATCATCGGAATGAAATAAAAAATAAAAATGTGGCACCTGTGACTATTCTGTCTAATGTTCGAGTAAATTATTCACTAAGTGATTTAAAGAAAATGACTAGCAACACAAAGAGACAAAATGTATCTTCTTTTAATCTTAAAGCAGATTTTCCTGAATTTCTTGGTAGTTCATCTTCTAATTATGTATCATCAAAGAAAAAGTCATTTTTTTCTATTTCTAGTTCAAGTGAAAGTGAGTAATATCTGACGTTGTTTTTTTTTAATGACAATGTTTTTATTGTTAAGTTCATTATTATTTTATAACAAATGTCGTGTTTTTCATTGTGTTCATACAGTAGGATATTTTAAACTTACTGTAATTAAGTTTTGGGTTTTCATACCAATTTTTTTAAAGTTATCATTAAGTATTTATTTTGATGACCTACATCAAAATAAATACTTAATGATAACCTGGCTCAGAACGGACTTTATAAAAAATAATGATGCAGCGTACGATTGTGTTAGAAAATATAGAAGTTTTTTTATTTTGCCCTTTTTTCAAGTGTTATGTTTATGTTATTAATGAATATTGTTGACAAGAATGTCCATTTATTTTTGCATTGTTGATTTATTTTAGATTGATAACTTTATATCTGAGAATAATATTCTCAATATGACTATTCTTAAACTGATAAGATAGGCAACTCATATAACGTTGATCTCTTTTTATTGTCGCCAAAGGAAAAAAAAATGTTTTTAAGAGATTCTAATTTCCTTATAGATTCCTCATAATTAATTAATAAAACAAATGATAAAAAAGAAATAAACAATGTTTTATTGCGAAACACCATATGATAAATCAATAAAATAAATAACAGTCAGATAATAATGTGTATTGTAACCGAGCCCTAATATTTCATTTTTGTTATTTTTTGTTACGCGTTTCATTTTTGTTACATTTCCATTTTTGTTTCATTTTTGTCACAATGGTCATTTTAAATGATTTTCACCCTAAATCAGATTTTTGAATGAGCGTTAGACTGCTGAAAGCCTTTTTATATAGAAAAACAATTGAACTGTTTTATTGTTTTATATTCTAAGTCTATATTTTTAATTATAGAATCTAACAAGAAGAAGAAATCATAATATAATCTACCGTAACACAAAGGTTTCGATTTTTCAAAGTGATCGCAAACTTTTTTTGATGTGTGTATGTTGATTAAAATATGATTCGCGACCGTAATAAATATGTCTTTACATAATTATAGCCGTGTCTTCCAAGTTTATTTAATTCCACTACCTACCTACCCAACCAAAATATTTTTTATAGTAGTTTAAATGGTGTTTGAATTGCAGTTTTTCAAACTTTTCCAGAAAATATTGACACGTGATTAGAGAAACCCATGATAACGTGTATTAAAAATATTTGTAACGTAGGTAGCTCTACTAATTAGTTCTGTTCACTTTGATAAGCTTAGGAATTTTGCCTTTTATCAAATTAGCACCATATTTCACGGTAAACCCCATCATGGAACTTTATCACTAGAAAGTTAGGTAGAAAAAATCCACCTTAGTTACGTACTCAGTAAATTTATCAAGTGAGGGTAATTAATTAATGGCTAATTATGCCTACGCTTATGGAAATAAGAATAATACAATTTAGTTTGTCGCTACGTTATTTCATTATAATAAATTGTGATATATAATTTAAGGAAAATTAACCTGACGAGTAGGGATGTGATACACTTATAATAATATCGATAGGTAATCAAATATACTTCCATAACCTACGTATATGATCCCAGATCGGAATGTGCCGGTGATTGCACCGGTTATTATATTATAGGTAAATAATCAGAGCGAGCCCTTATACAATGTGACTTTCTATGAGCGGCAACAAAGACGGAAAAATGTACGGGACGGACATAAGCTACCGAAAAGCTTATTCAATCAAGTCGTTGTAGAAATACCTACGAAAACAAAACTCAAAACGGGTTCTCTGCCCTTTCGCCGAAAATTGTTTGCCAGATTTTCAAATCGCCGGCCGCTGCCGCGGCACGCTCGCTTCGCTCGCTCGACTCGTGCGTTGTTTATCATACTCTAACCTAACCCTATCCTATCGTAACTTAAGATTTCTGTTGCTATACTTATTAAAAGAAACTTATTTGTTTTAGGCAGTTCAAGACTGGGGTTTCGCTAAAAGATACGCAAACGACACACAGTTTCATAAAGAGGTAAAGTGTTTGTTAGCACTCAGTTTTCTGGAAGAATCTGAACAACGTCATTCGTCTAATAGTTGTGTGGCCTAATGAAATGTTTGACAAATGATTAATGTCCCAAACGTTTTGTGTCATTATAATAATTAGCTTAACAATAATTCTACCAAATGAAACGTTGTCATACAAAAATTTGCTAATCGTTAGTTGTCAAAGTAATTGGCAAGTCATAATGCCAAACAATTTACGGCGAAAAGGCAGGATACCCTCAAAACGATCGCCTCAGCTCAACGTACGCACGGTTACATATCAAGCTATACATTTCCAGTATAAGCTGATGTGACATTGTATAAAATTTCCGTGCAGTGCGAGATCAACGTAAACTGGAAATTTAAAGCTTGATATGTAGCCTTGTGTACGTAATATGGGATTAGACTATCATAATTTAATCACCCAAGTAGTTAATAGCTAAATGTCCTAGTTACATGTGTGGTAAATAGCTAATTAGTTATATGTGGTGCTTCCATAATTGCCAAAATTACTATTCACTACTTGCAAATATTGTAACGATCATACATAACTGAAATAAATTAAGTTTTCTACTGGGTAGGTACCTATTATTTTTCGCTTATCCTAGGGTTCATCAACAGGATGGACCCTAATCTTCTTACAATCTAGCCCTATAGACAGACAGGAGTGCGGGTTGTTGAAAGAGATACCGCGGCCCCTGGAACATAGGTAACTGAGGGAACATGGTGGGTTTTATTCAGTAAAAGTCTGACACGCCCTCCTGCGCCACCCAGAGCAGGAGAAGTTTTTGATGACCCAAAAAAAATTGTCTTTACTAAGGTCTCCAATAGCACTTTTCTTATTGTCTTTATTAAGGCGAATACACTTCGTTCTTATGTTTGTTTGGCACTTTTGTACTTTACACTATTCACTAACGCTAAACACTAACTCGAACTGTTTAGTTCCTTTTAGTCTTCTAATAATGTTTGTGTGGTCGAGAAGCTGGATTGCCTCAACGTTCACATGCTAATGAAGTTTCTTTTAGTGAGCTTCTGCAAATTGCTGGATCACTGGGTAGATACCTATGATAATATAGGCAAAATTATTTCTTAATTAGCATAATTATAATGTATTCTCCTGGATGAAGGCCTCCTTCCACTCCTTACATCTTTCACAAACCCGCGCGTCCCATTTCCAGTTTTAACGAAACCTATCCAACTCGTCCCGCCATCTCCTATGTGGTGTACCGGGACGCGCCGTCTCACGGTCTCAGGGCGCCAGTTCTGTGCTATTTGAGCCTACAGTTTGTCCCGCATGCGGCAGATATGCCCGGTCCCATTTACATTGGGCAGCCTTTTGAGCCACGTCAGTGAGTCAGTCAAACAGGGATTCTGTTTTGGAGCGCAGTATTTTGTTTCGAATACGATCCGTTAATTTAACGCCTAGTATTCTGCGCTCCATTGTTTGTTGGCAGACCCTGAATTTGGTAGCGTATGCAACTCATAGCTCTTCAAGCGGTCTCCGTTCGATTGTCTTACCTTGCCTCACCTGGAATGAGACTGGTCGGCCCAAGTAAAATTCCTGGACATATTAAATTGTGTCCCCATCGAGTTTTATGCTTCCAGATGTTTCTGTGCACATAACTTTGGACTTCAAAGACCAATTCTAAGAAGATAAATACATATTGATCTTCAGTCAAATCTCAAGGCTTGGGTTACTGAGTTCTAGGAGCACTCGTTCAAGTTCTGGCTGACGATGAAAGCGAACAAGGTCGACAGTGAAACGTAGATAAAAAATTGGCAAAATTATTACCTATCATTAATTAATCCACCCGAAAATCCAGCAGAAAATGCGACCTTATTAGTAAATAAGGTCGCAATTTTCAGTCTCATTTAAAAAAGCGTTTACTTTATTATAAGCAGTATATCGTAGCAAGTAAGCACATCGGTACCTTTACCAGTGTGCTTACATTTATTTACAATATGTTTACTGTTCAATATATTGTCTAAAATTTCTTGAATTGCATTAAAGAGAACGATGGGATACTTACATAAATTGATTACCGAACATTGAACTTGGAAAGTAAATAGGTCAACATGTAACATTAAAATCGAACAGTAGGATGTCCTTACGAACAACCAACGTAATTATGGTCTCCCCTGTCTTTTGATGTTTCAAAATTTATATAATGGGGGGAACTTGAACAGTGTGTGGAAAGTTCTCAAGACAGTGGTCGAATGATAGCGTTGCGACGCGTCTTGAACCATTCCGGTCAGTTCAGCTGTGCACGGCAGTTGACATCTGTCCGCGAAAACAGGTGTACGTGTGGCGCAATAATCGATATCGGTGTTTCGCTCAAACCGCATGCCTACGTCATATCAACACATAAATAGTGTCGCCGTTCGATATGTAATTATTGAGTGACCACTACCCGTTGAGGCCGGATTTATGCAAAATAATATTTTGAGTGCTACAAGTGCATAGCAATGGCCAGGATACTACATTTTCTCGTTTGGATAACTGTTGTGAGTTTATTTTACTTTTATTCATTTATTAAGATGTATCAACAAACTATTGCACTCTGGATATCCAGATAATACTAAACAGAATTAAGATTTTACAATTACAATAATATTTTTTTTATTAGCATATCTAGCTTTGCCTGTAGGTGTACAGACAAAGCTTAGCTCTAAAATAAGTGTAGCCGTTTCTTCCACTGGGTGGTCGTAGAAGGCGACTAAGGGACTTACTAGAGAATGGGCAGCAGCGTTCTCTAAGCATTTTACCACCATTCTGCGATCGCCAACCCGCCTGCCAAGCGTGGCGATTATGGCAAAACCCCCCTTTTGGGGAGGCCTATGTCTAGCAGTGCACGACTTTCGGCTGAAATGATGATGATGATGAAGTATAGCCGTCACCTCCTTCTGCAAAGCAGTAATGCTCGCGAAGAGGGAGGCGCACGTGAGGGAGAGGCAGTACATGCGCCCTCACAACCCTAGCCTCCGCAGGAGACGCCCTGGGCGTCGGGAATCCCAAACTGATTCCCGACCACCGTAGGCGCGGGCTTGTGGACGGCGAGTAGTTGCGGGTAGCTCATTGTCCGATAAGGACCAAGCGCGGGTCGACGGCGCATTGTGTTCCAAGCGCGCCTCAAAGAGATGTCAGCACTAACTGAAAGGGCCCGCAGGCGCCGATGCCTGCCACGGGTGCGGGTTGTTCGAAAGAGATACCGTGGCCCCTGGCACACAGGCAACTGAGGGAACACGGGTGGGTTTTAATCAGTAAAAGTCTGAGACCTTGGTCCTGCTCCACCCAGAGGGAGAAGTTATTTGATGATTTCACAGCCTCAAAAAAAAAAACATTGTAAAATGTATGTAGTATGCGATTTTAATAAGTCAAGTAATCACCGAGTGTAAATCAATATCAGAAATATAATTAATTATACAATAGGGTATTTTACTGTATACGAGAAAAAATCTAAAAATATATTATTGAGATAGCTTAGGCAAAATGCAGTCGGAAAATGTAAGTTTTAGTTCATTAAACAACAAAATAATTTTTTAAATACAATTTAAAGATTTCAGTTTTTTTTATCTGTTTTTGAACAGCATTAAATAGATAGTACCCGACATATTATTATGTCAGTAGCCCGAACCCACAATGAAATGCCATACGACATAATGCTGTGGAATTTAAAAAAATAGATCAAACGCGCGGTTTCTACATCTGTTAACTGTCTGATCTTTCTAACAGCATTAGCGGCGAAGCTTAGCCGCCCTGCTAGAGATGTTATATGAGGTCCTCATTGTAATTTATCTAGCGTGATTCCTAGGAATACCGATTGAATAACAAATTCTAGTTAGATTCGCTACTTCTAACGTTAGGTCATTTAAATCTAATGCATTTGGTTTTTGTGCCATTTAGTACCAAATTATTTACCGTTAACCAATCTTGGACCTGAAGAATAGAGTTATTCACGTCGTCAAGATTTTGTGAACGTCGGTCTATTTTAAATACCAATGATGTGTGATCTGCAAATAACACCGTCTTTGGTTGATTTAGAAGTAAATAGGGGAAATCATGAATGTAAAGCAAAAAGAAGAATGGACCCAATATTGAACCTTGAAGAACGCCCATTGCCATTTCAAACCCTAATGAGTTTATGCCGTTTACTTGAACTTTAACTTTTCTGTATTTTAGGTATGATCTTAGTAAATCAAGAGCTTTATTTCTAATCCCATAGTGCTCCAGTTTCAGCAAAAGTGTCTCGTGGTTTACGCAATCGAACGCCTTGGAGACGTCGCAAAAGATTCCAATGGCATCTTTTACTTCTTCCCAGGCGTTAAAAAAGTTCTTTACTAGGGTGACACCTGCAGCGTCAGTGGTACATCACCCTTTTGTGAAACCGTACTGTTGTTCATGAAAGATGGCATTTTTATTAAAGTGACGTAACATTTGATTGAGAATTAACTTTTCAAACACTTTACTGAGAACTGGCAGAATTGACACAGGCCTATAATTGTTGGGTTCTGTACTATCACCGGATTTGAACAAAGGCACTACTTTACTGTATTTCATGAGATCCGAGAAGACTCCTTAGTCACATTTAAAGTTGACTTGAATTTCTACACCGCTAGACATTTTGAAAAATAAAGAAATTACTATTTAGCTTGTAGTCGTCATGGACATCACAATTTACATAAGTCTTTAGCATAAGCAGAAGTACGTATATTTAATGAGAATATAGGAAGGTATATATATTTTGTAACAGTTATTATTGAAGGTACGTGGAATCCATAAATAACTAACACCTACCTGCTGTTTACTTTTAAGACCACAGATTGACCTGTAGATTAACGTTGGATAAAGTTTTAAGTAAGGCCTACAGTATTTCCACACCTTTTGCTACAACAATATAGTTCTTTTTTACACATTTTTGGGGACATTCTTTACTTAACCACGAACTTTCAAAGGTCATGCAAATTAATGACTGGTCCTAGAGAAGTTGTCTTGGTCTTTCAAAGGTAAAAGGAAGTACCCTTACCTAAACATGATATAGTGACCAAATCGATATACCCCCTACAGTGACAATAGGGTACCGAAATAAAACATATCTTAAACAATACCTTTCTCAATTTCAGATGACAGCATCAGCTTACACGAGTTCAGACATTGACTCTAGCCTCCAATATGACTATCAGAGCCAGGAACCTATAGGAATCCTTAACAACCGTGCCTACGACCGGATGAATACTCGATCAGCTAACATATCGCCCGCCAGCTACTCGACAAATGTTCCAGATGATGTCAAAATCGCTCAGCTGAGAGTAGGGGAGCAAACGGCGACGAGGACTGAAAATGAATCTAAAGTTTTAAGTTGGAAGCCTTACGCAGAGAGTAGACGAGGTAAGACAATGTTTTTCCATTAAAATGGGCTTTAAAAATTGATTTTTTTTTTCAATTAAAATCTAAAGGTACAGTAAAATAAGGTGGTTAGACTTCAAACAGTTTAGAATGGAACAAATAAATAGCTATCTGAACCTTGAAGATACACCTGCTCAAAATATAATGCTTAGGTTTGCCAAAAACTATGAAACTGTATACCTACAAACGACATTGGCCCACAAACAACATTAGTTATAGGTACCACGTATTAGGAACTGAATGCCTTCGCACATATAGGACACATCACATAGCTAGGTTAAAATCTGCATAGAATCGAAATTAGAGTTGGAGAGTTGGAGTTAGTTAGATTTAAAGGAGGTTTACTGAAGTAAACCTCCTTTAAATCTAACTGCACCATACAAGATTATTTTAGCACTGGCGTCATTATCGGTAATTCTCCTTTTACGCACTGTATGTGGTCAACCTGCCGCCGGCTTATCGACAAGTGTTCCGATAATTCGATAGCGTAAATTTTAATTGAAAGGCGTTTTCCTCTAACACCATGCAACATTTAATAATGTAATATGTAAATTAGAGATTTACCCCTATATTTATAAACGCTGCTACTTTAAGTTAAATAACGATTAGTAAATATTTAACCATACATTTGTGACATTTAAACATAACTTAACTTTAATCAACGTTTATAAATAAACTTGGTAATGCTCATAATTTATTGAACGAATTTTGGTTTCTTTTTTCAATTAGCAAATTAAACACGTAACAATAGTTATGGAAAATAGCTAGCTTACACAATAATTTTCATTAAACATACCCGTTTAGAATTAGATAAAAGGAATTACTATTGTGGTGCTATTTTACTTATTGGTAATTATGTATATTGATGCAGGAAGTACCTAGGTTTAAAATATATACCCACCCGCAGCTATACAAAGCTGTGGGCCAAGCGGCGTAGGGTAAAAAAAAAGCGGCCAAGTGCGAGTCGGACTCGCCCATGAAGGGTTCCGTAGCAGCAAGTAACGCGCGAATTATTATTATAATTATTATTTACTTAGGCACCTATTACAGATTTTATTATTAGAAAATAATGGTTCACGGTTTATGCATAAGGTTTCTGTTTATGAAATTAAATGTTTTTTTTTTTATATTTGAGTTGATTGAATGAAAGGTAAATTGCGGTTGACGATTTATGACGTATTAAAAAAACTACTTACTAGATCTCGTTCAAACCAATTTTCGGTGGAAGTTTACATGGTAATGTACATCATATGTTTTTTAATATAATCGCGATTAAAAAGGTGTGGAATAAAATTAGTTGTCAAGAACTAAAATTCACACTGCCACCTCGACTTCGGGCGCAAATACAGTACTGTATCTTTTATTTTCTTTTCTTTTGCTTATATCTCGAAATTGGTGTGTCCTATCGTAAAAATAATGAAAATTTCGACCCCTTTTATAAAACCCCATACACCTCTAAAACTCAACATGTTGGTAATAATTTTTCATATTTTCGATACAAAAAGTAAAAAAATCCATTTAAAACACGTTGAGGCTGCCCCCCCTGCGCGGTTCCGGCTCTAAAAAAGATCACGGGGTAGGGCAAACGTGGAGTCGCATTTGTCAAATTCGATTTTAGTTGTGTCAAAATTATTTTTAAATTTAGAGATCTCTTTTTGCAGAATAGCTTTAAGATTCTCATAGCCAAAAGTAAGGAATTTTAGTGATAGTTTAGTTAGTTTAGTTCGGTGTACAACAGAATCGCCACCAATAACTGTTTTGTGTATTTTTTAATTAATTTAAGACTCATACAATTAAAAAAAATCGTGTCTGTCCCTAATAATATGGCAACCCACTGTAGTTCTTAAAAAAACGGCTATTCTAACACGGATGTGTATTTGATTTATTTTTTTCTTCGCATTGATTATATTGAGATAATCATTCCATGCAATTTTTCTTATCATAGGTACTTAGAAAAATATTGCATTGTTTTACTTAGGTGTAATTCTTTTGGAATCTACTCTATAGAAATTTTGCAATTTCTTATGTGACATCATCACCTGCCTAGCCTCTTTCGAATGATGTTGGAGCTGGCTTCTAATATAGTCGGATGCAGCTGAAAACTAATATTTTCCAAGGAGCGACAGCCTGACTTGCTTATGTGACTGATTATTATTTTTATTTATTTACTTACATTACAACAATTCATGCAATAATTTACACCATAATTATCCATTTCGCATACAACTTACAAATTAAAAACATAACAGGTGTAACGTTACCCTTGCGAACTCGCTCAGTGAACATGAGAAAGGATCAATTCTGTCGGTAACCAAATTTAGTGTTCCCGTCAGGGGGACGTTGTCTAACAGTTTAGTTCGGCCGCGCGGCACCGCGAACAAGTTGAGCCGTCGTCGGCATTGCACGAACCCATCTGGCACACACAAGCCTATCCACTGTAGCACACTCGGATTATTTATGTTGCCCCGGAATACTACAAGGATGTACGACGCCAATGCCAGATTCCTCCTTGTTTGCAACTTCTTGTATCCCACCATGCCTAACACAAACAGGGTTGGATACATTAAGGGGTAAAAGGGATATACTCCATATCGCCTTAAAAACATATCTAAATTTATTCTGTATGCACTCCAACATAAGACTATATTTACTCTCATGTGGAGCCCATACTGCTGTATTACCCTCCAACTGAGTCCGTATTAGAGCGTCATATAATGCCGAAATGGCTTTAATATTTGTGAAACCAGCCGCTCTGCGAAGCACAAATCCCAGTCGCTTGTATGCCTTTTTACAGACATCGATAATATGCTCCCGGAATCTCAATTGAGTATCCATACGAACATCAAGATCTCGCACTGCCTCCTCCCGTTTCATCGGCACGTCGCACACTGGTCCCGATTTAATCAAAAATGGACATTAATTGTAGAGCGCTGATATTTTTTCTAATGTTGTGGCAGTGATATCTGATGAGACAATAAAATATTACTGTCGTACCTCAAATAATGTTTGGAAAAAATAAAGTTTTTTTTGTATGGGAGTTATTACATTTTATTTAATTTCTCAAAAACTTTAAACGATGCCGAGAAAGCAATCATACACGTTAGAAAAGTAATGATTCTGAGTAATTCGCTCGAAGAAACTATTTTCTTACCTATCTCTGCGTACCTAATACTTTGGAGATAATGAGCATCTTAAATAGTGTATTTTTACTACTCAAACTGTAGTTTGGTACGAGTTAAACGTTAAAAATAGGATCTCTGTTGATAATAAACAACGTAGATAACAACTCACACTTAATAGGAAGTTATTCGTCCACTAGCGCCACTACTTAATTTTCATGAATTGTGGTGAGTTTAGGACTTCTAGGCAAAAACTGTTTTGTAGAAAGGTAAAGGTTATCGGATAGCCACATGTTAATTACAATTTTTAAAACAAATCTGTTTGCAGACGCAAAACACGCTGTTCGAACAAGCTAGCGCAGCTCGAACTTGGTCGAGTGTCAGTCGTGGGACGTGCGCCCGTGCGCTGCTTATGATCTGCATTCTTAACTGCATTTCCAACTGAAATTAATCTTTAACTTTTCAGGTCAAAATACCGACGAGATTGTGTTCCCCGGGCCAACGGCTGAAGAATTCCAGCTGGAGATACCAGAACATTGCAAGAGACTTGGGTTTTGCGAAGATGTTCCCAACTACCCAACAGAACAAGCGAAAAAAGTTACATCAGAGGCAAGTTTATTCGACTTCTTCAATTTACCAGTCTTTCTCTTCAGTATACAAAAATACACTCCCGGACTCCCAAATGGAGCCACCCTGCATTTTGTGTATAAACATCTGTACATTTTGCAACAATGATAACACCACAATAATGGTGATTGTATTTCGGCTTCAAAAACCGCATGAAAACTTTTAGTTAGACTCATCATTATTTTCAAGTTTTAAGCTTGTATTCCTAACGGAGTCTGTAGTTCTTAAGTTTGTCAATTATGCAGTAAGGTCTCTCATGTACTTACGGTTATACCTACCTATATTAGAAGATCACAACTCTTCCTGGAAAGCAATCTAGATCTTCATCACAAACAGTGAGACAATCATAATGTATCTTTGTTCCAATTAAAGTTATGTATGCAACACCTAATTATAACATCGTTTTCCAATAATATTTCCAGCTATCTAACTTAGGCGCGTTCCAAGATGACAAACTGGCCTTGCCAGACGTACCAGACATCACCCAGAGGGTAGGACCTGAAGAAGATAATATAGAGTTGTGCGAATTTGAGGAAAAGGTATGTTCACTGTTACTCCAATTTTTCTTAAAAGTAATGCTAATCACTACATATTATAAAACAAAGTCCCCCGCCGCGTCACTCTGTCTGTCTGTTCGCAATAAACTCGAAACTACTGAACGGAATTTCATGCGGCTTTCACCGATAGACAGACTGATTCATGAGGAAGGTTTAAGTGTATAATTTGTTATGGTTTTGTGTAAATTGGTTAACACAGGCGTAGCCACTGTCAAAAGCTAGTAAAATATAAAATACACGCAGACGAAGTCGCGTGCAACACCTTGTATTTCCTAGATAGTATTTGGATCTTAGTCTGTACTGAAATACTGAATTATGCCGCTAACAAATTCAAATCCAAATATTTTATGGCACTCACACACCTATTACGGCATAGTTCACATCGGTCAACAACTCTTTACAAAACACAAGCCTTACTATAACTGCATGCAACTGTTGGAAATTACACTGCTAAATAGGTAGGAACTAGGAACTATAACGTGTTTGAAAAGTAAAATGCTGTAATCACCGCACTACCTGCACAGCAAACACCTTATTCCCATTTTCATCACTCGGCAATCTGCCTAGCCTTTTCCAAACTATGTTGGGGTCGGCTTTCAGCCTAACCGGATGCAGCTGAATACCAGTATTTTAAATGGAGCGACTGTCTATCTGACCTCCACAACTCTTGGTAAGACTGGTTGTCAGACTTTCGGGCTTCTGACGACCCGTAACGACCGTCAACGATCCATGATAGCCGGGACCAACGGCTTAACGTGCATTCCGAAGCACGGACGGGTCTTGGTATGCACAGATGGTCACCCATCCACAGGCCAACCGCGGCAAGCGTAGCTTAACCTAATCGATCGACCCGTGCGGATATTATTACTTAGCCACAAGCCCCTTTTCATCACTCGTATAGCAAAGTATCCATAACTGTATTTATAGCTGTAATTTTAATGAATCTGAATTTCAAATACCTACTGCTGACTAATATTATATCGTCCGTCGTTAACTGGTCACACTGAGTTGAGTGAGTGAGAGTGGAGGTCTGATAGGCAGCCTGCTCCATGTAAAATTTTGGTGGCTGGCAACAAACCGGGTACACTGAAAGTCCACACCAACATAGTTTTGAGAAGGCAAAGGTAAGGTTTTGAAAGGTTTTGACAGAAGGTGAACTCATGTATGTAAATAAACGACGTTTTAAATTATAAAACTGGTTGTTTTTTCCAGTATGTGTACCCAACAGCAGTAATCGATTCCAATGGGAAATGGGACATCGTGCTAAATCAAGATGACAACCAAGAACGGGGATTCAAAGTGGAGATTTGCGAGTGAGTGGCGTTTCTAAGTTTATTTTCAATTAACAACGAGCTTTCAAGCAACGATCGCATAAGTTAGTTACAGGAGATTTGCTAATAAAGAAAAAAAAAAATGTATTAGTTATATACATTGCTTTGTTTTCTTTGTTATAATTACCTTAACTTCTTTCAATTCGATTTATTACAGAAATGCGAGCAACAACGTGGGGCAATCTTCGGAAGTGAAGATAAAGGAGGAGAAATGGTATTTTTACATTAATTATTCATCATTTTTAACTCAAAATCAATGCGGCATAAAATAGAATGAAAACTAGATTTAGCCAGCGGCTTCGCTCGCGTGGATGTCAGAAATTATCCCACAAGAACATACTACCGAGAAAAAAGAAGTATGTTTTAATCCAGGTTATAAACTATCTCCGTGCCAAATTTCATCCAAATCTATCCGGCCGTTCTTGCGTAATTGGGTACCAAACAGACACACTTTCACATTTATAATCATAGTAGGATCAGTGGGATAGTGCACAATATGTTATATGGATATAACCCTTTACCTAGTAACCTAACCTCAAAACAATCTCCCAAAACGGCCTCCGTTGCACTGTAGTTACTTGATTGTTTTCAGTTATTTTAGTCATTGAAATAAGCAGCTGTGACACAAAGGTAGACGAACAGAATGGGGTGCCATTCTGTTCGTCTCGTCGTATGGGTCTCTTTTTTGCCAGTTTAGTACGAAACCCTAAAAACATTGCTACTATAAATTACCATGTGGTTGGTTTACCTTTAAACCACACGTCAGAATTGAACTTCGAAAACCGGGCTGCTAGTAGTCGACGTTGCGCCACGACGCGCGTTGTTTCTTTTAAGCTTTCACTGCTTAGCGCCGAGAGTTGAAAATCGAACAGTAAAAGTTAAGTCAAAAAATTGAAAAACCCTCGACTCAAACAAAAACCTCTAAAAAGTAATAAAATTATATTTATTGGCCTTTTAAGCTGTAGGTAATACTTTGATCAAAGCATTGTCACGTCGGGGGACAGCTAATGAAAATGTTATCCTATCTACAATGGGTGTACTATGCCAAATCGAATGCCAAGTAATCTAATAGCAATTGATCAACCACTATAAATCGAACGTCTAAATACTCCAACGTCATAAATAGCTTAGTTACATTCATTATTGCGGGGTATCGTCAGTTTGGCATTTTCATTGACCGTCCCCCGACCTGACAGTGCTTTGATCAAAGTATTACCTTTTTAGAGGTTTTTGTTTGAGGAAGGTAATACTTTTTTTCTGGGTGGGAAATCAACAAATAACTTCTCCCGCTCTGGGTGGAGCGGGAGGGCGTGTCAGACTTTTACTGACTAAAACCCACCCGTGTTCCCTTAGTTGCCTGTGTGCCGCGGTATCTCTTTCGAACAACCCGCACCCCTGAACCAACCTTCACTTCCTGGTGTTTTAGCTGGTTTTTAGATAATACTTAATACGGAGGTTTTAAAAAAAAACTTTTTTTTTTCAATCTTTATTTATTAATGGAGGTTTGTTCATGTTTGAACATGTCACCCCCGTAAGAATAAACATGAAAATGTATCACAATACTTAAATGAACTACATGTACAAATCATACAGTGGATTAACTTAAGGTGCTCTATTCTTAATACCTATATGAGTGAGCTTATAAAGTAATTTGGCATCCTCCGAAAGCGGAAATGACAAAATGCTGTTGCACCATCCAACATCGAATGGGGACACCGCGCCTTGAAATACCGAATATCTAAATGCTTCGTTACGAACACACTCCATCAAGATGTGGTATACGTCCTCTATAATATCACATTCGGTACACTTCGAAGAGTTGACTTTTCCCATCAGGAATCCGAACTTATTTAATGGAATGTGTCCTGAGCGAAGTCTAAAACTCGTCACAATGTCATACCTTCCCATATTGCATTCTTCAAACCAAAGTACTCGAGGCAAGGCTGGTTGCATGGTTCTGTACCAAATTCCTTTAGTAAGTGATCTTTTGTCAAAATATTCAGACCACCATTTGGTTGAAAACTCTTTAACAGCACTGATTAAATTCGTGTAGTAAGGCAAGCAATTGAAATCAATACCATCAACCGCAGCTTCTCTGGCCAATTTATCTACAGATTCATTACCAATTATACCAATATGTGAAGGTATCCACTGCAATATTACCTTCTTATTTACATTGTTAATTTCGTATAAGGTGCTTAATATAAAATAAGCCAGGGGTATACCTCTGGCCATTTGAGTACATCGCACTAAATGATGAAGTGCACTTTTAGCATCAGTAAATATTACAAAATTAATGTCTTTATTAATTGATCTAATGTATGACAGTGATTCTGCAATACCGATAAGCTCAGCGTGCATAATAGATATTTGAAGATTATTTACTTTAAGTTTTATGAACTCCTTTGTTTGTATATCTAGAAAACCAGCGCCTATCCCCTGCTTGTCCTTGGAGGCATCTGAATATATTTTGTAAAAGCCTGAATATCTTTCGTGTAAGAATTTACTACAAAGGAACAATATTTTTTTCATTTTATGTTGACGTTTAGGTTTATTGACGTTATGAATTTCGGAACTTATAAAACTACTTGTGTCCAAGTTATTCATCCAGGTATCTAAAGCAAACATCTCCAATTGCTTGCTTGAGTGAACAGGCTGTGATTTAAAATGCATGTGAATCGTCACTAACAATGGTGTTTTCTTGCACCTCCAATATACATTTTGTCTATGGGTTGCTAAATCTTCTAATAATGAAATTATAGGATTGTTGCTGAGTGACTTTGACTTAAGCCAAAATTTACCAGCAAGGAAGGCACGATGCACAAATAAAGGCTGCAATAGTAACTCTGACTCCATGACATGGATAGGAGTACTTTTTATAAAACCCCCTATAATGCGCATGTACTGATTCTGAACTTTATCCAGCTTGGTACAATTACTCATGGCGCTAGTATCATATAGAAAACTTGCGTAGTCTAATCTACTTCGAACGATAGAAATGTATAGCATTCTCAAATAGTATGGATGTATACCCCAACTAGACCCCGTCAATACTTTAAAAATACTTAAAAATTTCATAGCTTTCTCCCTAATTTCATTAATATGTTTTGTCCATCTTAATTTTCGATCTATCCACATACCTAAATATTTAACGCAATGTACATTTTCTAATGCTGTTTCATCTACCATTAAAGTCACCCTTTCATTATAGTAATTATTTTTAAAAATACATACCTTACTTTTATTTGGAGAAATTGTTAAGCCTAGGTTCCGAAGAAGTTCACATAAGGTGTTAATAGAATTTTGTAATATTCTGGTACCGTCATAAATAGATTGAGAAGTACAATATAAAACAAAGTCGTCCGCATATTGGGATATAAAAATATCCTTTTCAACAGCTTTACGTGTATTTATTGTTGCCACATTAAAGAGTAGTGGGGATAATGGATCGCCCTGGGCCAAACCTCTACCAGCAGTTCTAGTAATATATCCGACTTCAGTTTTGATTTTAATATTCCTATTATTCAAAAAATTCCAAAGATATTGGCATATTTTTGACCCTACCTTAATTTTATGTAAAATTGTTAATAAGGTCATTATATCAATGTTATTATAGGCATTGTCGATGTCAATAAAACAACTAATAGTGTGTAACCTTTCAGAGAAACCCTTTTGAATACGAGAAACTAAGCAACTTAAACTATCGAAACAACCCTTAGTTCTTCTAAAACCTACCATATTTGGTGAGAACATACTATGTTTTTCTAAAAACCATTCGAGCCTCTTATTAATTATTTGATGAAAAATTTTGCACACACACGATAATAAGGATATGGGCCTCAAAGACGAAATCTGATTAGGATCCCTTCCAGGTTTTGGGATTGCAATTATTTCAATATCACGCCACTGACTAGGAATAAAACTGAGTGAGAAGAACTGATTAAACAACAAGAGGAGAATGACCTTACCGTTATTAGGTATATTTTTAATCATGGAGTATGAGATACCATCGCACCCAAGAGATGTATCCTTCGCTTTAATACATTTATTTAACTCCTGCATGGAGATATTAGTCTCCAAATTTAAATTAGGTAATGTAAATTTTGGTTGATGCCGATGCCGATAACATAATCTGGCGTAAGACTGCGGATTAAGTTTTTTGCTTTGGTACCATCTACAATAGTTCTAGGAATCCGAAAACCTTTTATCCATTTCATCTTGCGCCACATTTCAGAAACTGATATATTATTATCAATTGTTGAGCATAACTGAATCCAGTCATTAAGCCTTGCTTGTCGTATTAATTTTTGTGCAATTGCAATTTTATTTTGTAAAATATCTAAGGAGGATTTGGATTTTTTCGAAAATTAGATAATGCTAATCTCCGGACTGCCACTGACTTAGAAACTTTGAGGCGGGATTTTGTGGTATTTTAGTCATAGGGATATGTAGATCTGCTGGAAGATTTATATAGTCAATGAAAATATCACAAGCTTTTTGAGGGTCCACAGGAAGTACTAAATTTGAAAACATATCTTCAAGACATGTTTTATACGACTCCCAGTCGGCATTTTTATAATTTCTTTTAACTACAAAATTTTTATTCATTCTACATTCAGTAGATAATTTGATAACCAAATGGTCACTTCCCAAAGTTTCATTTAAAACTGACCAATTAAAATTAAGCGCAATATCAGATGTAGCCAAGGACAAATCAGGAGAAGATTCCTGCAAAGTACCGTTTACCAATTCAATGCGAGTAACACTGCCATTATTTATTACAACATAGCTATTATCTACGAGTGAGTCTACAATTTGAACACCTCTCAGGTCTGTTCTATTGGACCAATTCGTATGGTGGGCGTTAAAATCACCGATTATGATTGATTTCTTACAAAATACTGAAAATAACTTATTCCAATCCGTTTGATTAGTCCGAACAGAAGGTGGGCAGTATACAATTATTACATTTTCTAAAAGAGAATAATTAAAAATTTTAACATGAAGGACTTCTAATCCCGGTAGGTACATGTCTAAGTTTCCTACCTGAGCTTTTAAAGATTTATGAGTAACAATAGCCACACCCCCATATGAGTCTTCCCTGTCTTGACGAAATATGTTTTAGTTATTTATTTTAAGATGACTGTCGGGATCTAGCCACGTTTCCGAAATAGCAGCTATATGTATTTTATCTTGGTTAAGTAGCTGAGAAAAATCTGCTAGCTTAGGTTTAAGACTGCGGGCATTCCACTGAATTATATTCAATTTTACATTTTCAGTGTTATCCATTAAAGAAATTAACAACCATTTGCAACAACGTGGACTCTGATATTTTGTCAACCACCAGCAGTATAAACCACTCGATACATAGTTTCAGAATATTTTTAATTTTAGTATACCATGAACAGTTTTTAAGGTAAATAACTTCTTTAATTCGTGATAGTAATTCGTTGCATGTTGTGTTGTGTTCAGTGTTACCTTTTGTTTGTTTGTTTTCATTTAGTTCGTATACGTATTCCTTGTCAGTTCGCGGTTCCTCTGCCAAACTTGACTGCCATTCTAATAGAAATTCGGATAGGTTTTGCTTCTTTTTCAAGGGCTTCTTCTTGTTCACTGGTGTCTTATTGTGTAAGTAAGCAGAGCTAGCTGCTTCTTCGACGTGAACATCCGCTTCAACCGTAACAACTTCTGTAAATGTGGGGGTATTCTCAAATGAAGATACATAAACAGCTGGATTATTTACTTCTGTCTGTTTAGCTTGACCATTTACACGAGGAGAAGGTAGGACGTACGCAGTTAAGGCCCGCTTGTATGAACAATTGAATTCAGCCATGATTTCACGTATTTTACGATCTTTTAGATATAGGGGACACGTTTTAGATAGGGCCATATGACTGCCTGAGCAGTTGATGCATTTAAAAAATTTCGTTTCACAGTTTGTATGATCTCCGCCACACTTGGAACATATAATTTTATTGGAAGGACAAGTCCTAAGTCTATGACCCAGTTTCCAGCAACGTGAACACTGTGAAACCGGATATGTATAAGGTTCAACCTTGATTCTCAAACCATCGGTATAAACGTACGGAGGCAAAGCATTTCTTTTAAAACATATTCTCACTGATTCACAAGGAGACCAGCCTCCTTCCTTGTTCCGACGATCTAGTCGCTTCACAGAGATAATCTCAACATTATCTTGACAGAATAAACTGCTCAGAATCTCTGGTTCGTTCATTTCCAGCTCAACGTCCTTTATAACACCGTAAGAGTAACTTACTTCCATATCTTTGGTAAATCTCCACCTCTTGGCAATAAACTCTTCACATAAACATAACTTATTCATATTTGATTCATTTGAAATTGTATTCGAACTCTAAATGGACTCAGATATTTAACGCGAACGATCTCATTAATTTTATTTGCTTTTAACAATTTAGCCAATGCAAACGATTTCGGAAGTTTATCACTGCATGATATCGTAACTTCTAATTTCTGTGTTTCCTTCTCCGGACTATTCAAACGAGATTTTTTACCTTTTCCTCTATTATCTACAAATTTCCACTCTTCATCAGATTGTTCATCCATACTTCTTTTTTGGCCGGTAATCGGTAAATCTTCAGTATTATTCATCTCAATCAAGTTTTGGTTGTCATCCTCTAATGTATTATCTAATAATTGATTTAGCTCCATTGCAAGTAAACAACACCTGGCGCACGCGCCCCGCGCGCCCGCGCATGCACCGGCCGGTGACCACCTGCGTCGCTTAAGCACGTAAACAACACGGATTCTTGGAATTGAAATTATAACTAATTAATTTAGTAAAAACACGTCTGATTCGCACGCTTGCCGAAACGAACTGAAAAAAAAAAAACTTTTATTTCCTGCTTTTTAAACTTAATGTAGTAATAGTAAACACGCTACGATCGACACATGCACGCTTAAATCTGCGCAGCTTTTTTGCCTATGATTCCCAAAGTGAAGTTTGTTTCTAATTTACCTATCCTCATTCCTCGTCCTGATCACCATTTATCTATAACCTATTTATTGAGACCTTTTCTATGAGCCCAAACACGATACTTGTGCTGTTGGTTTTTGAGGAACTTGGGTATCCTGGAAATTCCAGGTGATGCTCCAGCATCAGTTCAAGATACTTTTGTTCGTCTAATATCATTGAAGTAACAGAATACCAAATTTCGACTCGATCAGACTCGTGGGAGATGGTCAAATCCGTTCATCAGCCAGAAAAGAGCTGATAATCTTCAAATAGCTAAACCGATTTTCATCAAACATAGCTAAGAACACTTCCGACTAATTCACCTTTCAAACAAAATCAAAATCGGTTCATCCGTTCGGGATCTACGATGCCACAGACAGACACACACAAACACAGACACGTCAAACTTATAACACCCCGTCGTTTTTGCGCCGAGGGTTAAAAACACGCTGTTCGATTTTCGACGTGCTGAGATGCACTCTGTTTGATTATCAAGGCCCGATTCAACAAAAACGAGTTTTTCAACTCTCGGGAAGTTGAAAATCTCGTTTGCGAAAAAATCCCGCCGCCATTTTATTACGTCCGTATGAATGTCAACTAATCCTTGGATGTGAAGTTAATTGTACGACTAGGAACCTGAAATGTCTGAACAAAAATTCGTCTGTGATTTCCAAATTATTCAAGTTGTGACTTGTTTTGTTTCAGGAAACACTTATCGTCATGTTCTAAATTCGCTGTATTCATAGAGGGATACGAAGGCCGATGCAAACAAAAGTTCGTGTACCGCAAAATGACGGTGCTGCTAGAAGATGGTACAAATTTGGTGAGGTCGCTCAAAGTGCCCAGTTGTTGCTCGTGCGTTGCCAGAGCTGTCAGAAGTCAAATATCGAATAGTTTATGAAATGTGTGCTGTGTGAATCATGACTTATTTATAAGAATGAGGATTGGTGAGCTTACGGTTTCATCAGTCCTACACCTTTGGACAATTTACAGTGGGAACGAAAATGTAAACCACTATTAACACCTTTTATCTGTTGTAAACTAGTACAATCCCTAGTCGATTACGAATTATTGTAAATTGTATTTAATGTCGTACTTACAAATGTAACTCTTCTGTAGTGTTGATAGTCCTAATATAAGCTGTGAACCTGTGTTAAGTGTATTTATTAGCTGAATAGTACCTATTTATCGTTAAAAAAACATTTACTACTCTTCACCTTACTAATATTAGTAAATAAAACATAGTAGGTAACCGTAGTAGCCGTACCTAAATAATCCGTTTGTCAAACTTGGTTGTTATGATTAGGTATGCACTACTTGGTGATTTTCAACATCACTGTACTAGCAAGTACTGCCTTCTACGAATGTTAGATACTTACTTATTACTTATTTGTAATTTAAAAAAATTGTCAAAGCTTTGATAAACCGGCTTTCACAGACCAATAAAAAAAGGATTTTTAGCAGATTTACTACGCACGAATTTACTCGCCCGAATCGCGAATTGGCCTAAAGAAAATAATAATATAGAATAGAAAATAAGAATAATAGAGAATATCGAAAATAATAATAAAATAATGTATAGCCGCAGATTCGGGACATTTTGCAAATTGGCAATAGACGTTTGGACACGGATACTGATGGTCGTATTTTAGTGTCGGGGTGATTCTGTAATTTGGCCAAAAACAGTGTGTCTGAAAGATATTGCTAAAGTTTACAGAACACTGCTAAAGTTTACCCAGACTTACAAGTAAATTTAAATTGTAGTCAGTGGTTATACATATACGAGAGCAATCTTTGCATCTAAAAATGAAACTATTAACTAGATAAATATAAATATGAACTCGTTAGATCGAACGAACAAAATTATGTTTTCATAAGATATTTTGTTAAGTTTCTCATAAGTGAACTATGTACGTTCTTTTGAGATTTTTTTTTTAAACCAAATCCGAAATAAAGCCTGACATTTTGAACAAGGTGCAGGAAGATATAAAGGAGTATTTCTCAATAGATATCATCATGGACCCAGAACATATGACTTCATATCCCACTGAATTTTTATTATCTAGAGCTTTCCGGTGTACCCTCGCATAAACTTCAATTCAAGTTAGGTGTACCAGTTATGCTTATGCGCAATTTAGATGCACCCCGATTAAGTAATGGAACGAGGCTTCAGATTACACAATTAGGATAAAATATAGTGGGTGCCACTATTTTATCTAGTGCGGAGAAAGGGGAAAGTGTAATTATATCTCGAATCCCAATAAGCCCCACTGACCTAATATTTCAATTTTAAAGACTCCATTTTCCAATCAAACTAAGTTTTGCTATTGCAATGAATAAAGCGCAAGATCAAACATTGCATGTTCGCGTATGTCCAATGCCTAGAATGTATACGTATCAGCGCCAAATAGAAGGACATATCTACAACATTGTGTATGAGAGCGACCTAGAATAATGTTCCGTTCTAAGCCCATGATTGCAACGGCGAAACAATAAGCAGAGTGCGACCCGAATTGATTGTCAAATTCTAAATTAACGAGAGCGAAGCCGCGGGCAAAAGCTAGTTATTTTATAACTACGATATGTTGTCGTCATATTTTATGACATGGTTCGATTCTACTATATCGAACATGTAACGCCTCGTGATGTAGTTAGTATTTTTCACACACTTAAGTCTAAAAACACTGGTGATTGCTGGGGCATCTCTATTAAAATTTGAAGTAATATAATCGACATCGTAGCCCGTATCTAGCTATTACTTTTGATAAATGTGTTGACTTAGGAACTTTTCCCGACCTCATGAAGAGTAGTAAAGTCATACCATTATTTAAATCAGGTAATAAAAATAACGTTGGTCAATTTTAAGCCTATTTCTATCTTAGCGGCATTTAGTAAAACATTTGAAAAGTTAATACTCAAGCAGTTGGTAAGACAATTTAATTTAAGTTGCCCCCTTCATGATGAACAATATGGCTTTACAAAAGGTCGTTCAACTACAGACGCGGGCGTTGCTCTGCTGAAACACATATTTAACGCATGGGAGAACTCACAAAATACTACTGGAGTTTTCTGTGATCTTTCCAAAGCATTTGATTGCGTGCACCATGCCACGCTATTGCGTTAACTACGTCATTACGGTGTTCAAAATGAAGCTCTCAACGTAATAAATTCTTATTTAAATAATAGGCACTAATGTGTAATATTAAGGGTGTGAAATCTTCCGGGCTACCAGTTCAGTTAGGTGTACCTCAAGGCTCAATACTGGGTCCATTCTTATTCTTAGTGTACATTCATGATTTACCATTCTATTTAAAGGGTTTCTGTGACGTTTTACTGTTTGCTGATGACTCTTGTCTTTAAAGTAGACAGGAATAGACAAGATTTTGACGACGTCAACAGTGCACTTTCAAGGGTTACGCATTGGTTTACCACGAATAATCTAGTTCTCAATGCCAAGAAAACTAAATGTATAAAGTTCGCTTTACCGAATGTAAGAAATCTGGGACCCAACATCGTCTTAGATAATGAGGTGCTTGCAACTGTAGAATCGGCCGTTTTTCTTGGCATAACAGTAGATGCCAAACTTCAGTGGGGATCACATATATCAAGCCTAGCGGGAAGGCTCACTTCGGCCGCCTGCGCCGTCAGAAAAGTCAGACAATACACTAACGCTAATACAGCTCGGTTAGTCTATTTTAGTTATTTTCATAGCGTCATGTCCTACGGCATTCTGCTGTGGGGTAAAGCCGCTGACATTCAAAATATTTTTGTTCTTCAAAAACGAGCTGTTCGTGCAATTTACCAACTAGGTGCTAGACTTTCTCTGAGAGATTTTTTAAAGATATTGGTATTCTCACGGTGGCATCGCAATTCATCTTCGCTATCATCTTATATATTAGGCAAAATATACACTTATACACTAAAAACAGTGATATTCATAATATTAATACTAGAAATAAGGACAAACTACGTGCTCCCTTTCACCGGCTTCATAAAGTTCATAACTCATTTGCTGGGCCTGGTAAAACCTTTTATAACAAGCTTCCTTCTTCTTTGCTAGATTTACATTTTAATGCGTTTAAAGTGAAAGTAAAATCAAATCTTTGTTCGAAGGCATACTATTCTATCAACGACTACTTAAACGATAAGAATTGTTGGTCGCTGTGATTAACTCAAGACAACGTTTGTGTTCTTTCACCAGAATGAGCTTAACTACTGACAGGTCATATGAATTACTTCATATCATTGTTTATTTAACTTGACTTCATAAACCATTTTTTTTTTAATTTTTATTACTTAATTAAATTTTCATTTATTTTTGAATGTTAATTATGTGATATTATTGTATAGAATCAAGTTCTTCCAACATAACAGACAGCTGTGCTGCTGGGGAGTTTGTTGCACCACTTCTTCTTCCCAGCTAAAGCACTAGGAAGTGGTGAAGGGCGGGCGTTTTGGGTAACTGTCTTATGTAATTTTGACGTTCACAAAGTGCTGACTCTCAGCCTAGTTTGAATAAATGACTTTTGATTTTGAGTTTTTGATATACAGGGTGTTTGGCAGAACGGTGAAAGTGTAATTTTTATTAAAAATGGGTAAAACAGGCAATATTTTTTTTTAAATGCAAGTTGAAATTAAAATTTAAGTATTTTTTACATCTTTCTGTAAGTTTGAGGACCCATTACCTTTTTTCTAGCTTACATTTCACTAAAGCAATGATTTTATAAGAATCTGCCTAAAAATTACACTTTTAAGCTAAGAAAGTGGTGAAACTAGAAGAAAGCAAAAACATTTTTTTTAATATCCAGGGGGCCAGGGCCACATAAATTAGGGCTGAGTAAGTAGCAGATGACCCCACCTATCCACCATTTTCGTATGTTCAACGTTCTGACAAACACCCTGTATAAACAAATTTAATTTGAAATTCAATTTGATTGAAAGTCTGCTCAGACGGTTTAAATCGCTTTCGACTTAGCAGCCAGTGGGTGCACGGAGTTTTTAGACAGGGTGGGCAGAAATTAAAAAAGCAGCCAAATAAACAACATAATAACTGATTGCTGTACCAACACAGCATGCAACCTGTGAGGCAATTAAGAATCTACGATTGACTTTACCTTTAGTTCACATTAGTTGCAAATCCGGTGTACAATTGCTTTTCACGGTAACTTGTCTTTTTTTCACCAAAATATAGCTTTTAAAATGCACCATTTTTTATTTTCTCTGAACACACACCACCTGAACAACTTTCACAGCCTTTCACACCTTATGATCATAAAACCGCAAAATTCCAACTATCTCTTGTTATTGATTCCAGTTGAAGAATCAAAGATCACGTTCCCGGGACTAGTACAAGACGTGAGCAATCGTCACGGAACCGCGGACGTGCCTGAAAAGTGCAAGGACCAAAACTTCTGCGCA
Source organism: Polymixis lichenea (assembly GCA_949091785.1). NCBI lineage: Eukaryota > Metazoa > Arthropoda > Insecta > Lepidoptera > Noctuidae > Polymixis > Polymixis lichenea. Next base: position 5,033,483 of record OX420934.1, read on the forward strand.
GTCAAACCTCCTGACTACCCTCAAGCGCTATTCAATGAGATGTTTAAAGGAAAGTTTAAGGTAAGCTGTTGAAACAGTGTGATACTAATCCAATGTAATTAAAACTTATGACGAAACGGCCTCATAAATTATCTAACTTTGCAACATTTCAAAAAGTGACCAAGCTTTTAGAAGCATTATTAATAGCGTGCAAATTAATGAACCAGGCCCAAGTTATAGACCCTCACATAAGATTCAAGCATTACTTAAAACTAGTTTTAGCTTTCAACCAATCAAAAGGCTGTAAACTAGTTTAAAGTTATGGTTGTTGAGTCTTGAGTGAGGTTCTGTAATACGGGTCTTAGCATTTATTTAAGATGTTAGTTTACAAAAAAGTTTAATAATAAAGGGGTTTCTTTACGTACAGACGCCAGCAGGTCAACCTACCCGAAACTGTCAAATTTTCTCAATCAAATTTGAACCTTATGCTTCAGCGATAAAGTTGAAAACCTATTAAAGAAATTTGACAGATTGTAGTAGGTTGATGTGCTGGCGTCTGTACATACACATTGCTCAAAGTTAAGAGACGTTACAAAAATATGGTTACACAGTTGTTATTCACTACTTAACTTTAAGCAACTAGGAGTGGGTTGTAACAGGTATAATCGCATATCTGTTCGGCCTATTCCCGTTCCACATAAATAACAGTTCCAAAACTCTGTTACAAAATATCAGGCTGTTATTTCATAAGTAAGGACAAACCATTGTGTGTTGTCTGTTACCAGTTACCACAGTTTCAACCTGTTTACTGTAACCTGTTCTTAGGTGGTACATGTAAAGTAGCAGGAAAAACAATATCTGGGTTGGCATTATAGCACTTATAATTGTATAAAAAATAAACTTGTGAATGAATTATCTTATGTTAGGAGTGGGTTGTAACAGGTAAAATCGCATATCTGTTCCGCTAGTTCCCATTCCATGTACACATAGTAGGTACTTGGTAGGTAGTAGGTACTTGTCTTACTAAGATGCTACACCTATGTGAGAAAAGGAAAGAGCTCGTGACGATGTAACAGGGTGTTACAGTGTAACAGTAACAATTTTTTATCTTAATCTAACGATAACTGTCATAAGCATGAATAGTAAAAAGCTTGTGACTGTCGTGTGTAAGGGATTTTATTATTTCGAGAAACAGTAGCTGTTATTTCAGTTTGTTTGTCACAGTTACAGTCTTTTATCATCAGATACCTGTTATTTAGGTGTTACGATAAATACGCCTCACTCCTATAAGCAACATTTACAGATAAAGGGGAAGATTACCTACTTTAATTATAATTTTTTTGTGATTTCAGGAACAGGCATTCCAGCCAACTTACGTAATGTAATGACAGATTATCGCTAAGGCGACCCTGACGATGTGGACAGCTGTGAAACTACCGTCACGGTAAATAATCTAAATTTTGCATATCTTTCTTACCAGCGTTAGAGCTTTCTATTGTTTTAAGTCTATACCTATAAACTGCGATTAAATCGACTTTATTTTATAAGCAACACTTCATTGGAATTACATAATAGTACATGAGCACGCGACGAGGTTATCGAGGTGTTTTCCTCTACACTTCAGTTATAGACGGGTTCCTACGGAGCCAGTGGTGATAGATGTAATAGATATATTATATAACAACAGTCACGTCTGCCAGCCAGACATCATGAAAAGAATTTCTTGTACCTGAAATTGTTTAAAAAATCTCTGTGCTTCTAAGCAAATGCTTGTCCAACAGCTAAGACAATTTGGCCATGAACTATGCCGTAGCCTTCTAAAATAACCAAGTCGGTACAAACGGAACGTTCACAAAAATGAAATCAGGCGTTTAAAATAAAACATGACACAGCGGACTGCGGATTGCTGTTTCCTGTATTGACTGTTGTTGAGCCGTTTAGTAGTATTAGACCCAAACAGAACAGAAGCTTGCCCGTTGGACATTTGGGGACCTAGGTGGAAGGTATTCAACCTGTGTCCTCTTACGTTGTTTGGAAGTTAAGTTGTGGTCGAAGAGCGGAAGTTAAACTCCAACTTGTTCATAACAGGATTGTATTCGTCACACACATCTTATAGTTTAGATTTAGAATACACTCTTTAATACAGTCATAAAACTAATGAAACTATTAGTAGGGTCAGAATAAACTAATGTCTTGAGGCACGCTATGCGTAGCGCCCCGGATCGTAGTTTCGATTTGCCAAACAAACACAAAAACTTATACAAACTAAACATAGTACAGGTGTACAGGTGACACGACGCCACGTAATAAGGTGCGTACACAAATGCACAATACGTGACGCCACAGAAAGTTTAACGGATAGTTTCAAATGTATGGTCAGCTTCATCTGAATTTGACTATCCAATTTATTTGGTGTCAGCGCACATAACATTTTCATCCTAACATTACTATTATCCACAATCAGAATATTCACTCTTTTTTAGCCAGATCAACTTTCATACAGTCTATACTCGCAAGAGCTATGGTGGCCCAATGGTAACGGACTGGGCACGCCGCGATTGCGGCGGTAAGTCCCCTCTTCAAGGAGTGGCTTGAGAAGCGGCATAGCGTCCTCACCTCCCGCCTGACGCAGGTCCTCACCGCCCAAGCCCAAGACGGGCAGGGTGGCTGTGCAGGTGGTAACGGCCCCAGCGGTGGTGCAAGGAAGGACGGCCCCGCATCCCAAATCTCCTCCGGCCGACGCCGAATGGCAAGTAGCCGGGGAGAAGAGGAAGGCAGGGAAGGCTGCGAGGGCGGCGAAAAGGAGGGAGAGGCGGCAGCGAGCCAAGAAGCGGAGCGCCGCGGCTAGGCTACGCGCCCCGAAGTCCGCAGCTGTAGTTATCACACTACAGCCGGAAGCGGAAAAGAAGGGCGTGTCCTACCGCGACGTGATCGCGAAAGCGAAGGCGGCGGTGGACCTCGCAGACCTAGGCGTTGCCCACGGCCTCCGCATCAGGGTCACCGCGACTGGGGCCCGGATGCTGGAGGTCCCTGGCGCGGCCAGTGACCCAACCGCTGACGCTCTGGCCGAAAGGCTGAGGGCGTCCATAAGTGTGGACGAGGCCCGAGTGTCCAGGCCCACCAAGTGCGCTGATATGCGCATCTTGGGCCTGGACGACTCTGTGACGGAGGGCGAGGTGGTGGCCGCCGTCGTCAGGACTGGGGGTTGCTCTGCCGAGCAGGTGAGGGCAGGGACCATCCGTCCTGACAACACGGGAATGTGAACCGTTACGGTGAGCTGCCACGTGTCGGCGGCCCGAAAGATCACCGAGGAGGGCCGAAGGCTCCTGGTAGGCTGGGTATCCGCGCAGGTCAAGCTGCTGGAACCCAGACCTCTGAGGTGCTTCCGCTGCCAGGTGGGTCACCACGTGGGAGTGCAATGCACCTCGGAGGTGGACCGCAGCGGTCACTGCTTCCGCTGCGGTCAGCCCGGTCACAAGGCCGGCTCGTGCAATGCCACGCCGCACTGTTACCTATGTGCGGCAGCTGGCAAGCCGGCCGAACACCGGGCTGGGAGCAAGGCCTGCGCTCCACCCGCCGAAACCAGGAGCCGGGGCAGGGGCAAGCCCTCCGCCACCGCCGTCACCGCCGCAGCCGCCGCCACTGCCGCCGTCGCTGCCACCTCCAACGTCATCGTCGCCGCCGCTATCACCGCGGCAGGGCCCTCTCAGGGGGCTCCGGAGGGGGCTGAAATGGAATGCCAATAACGGCCCCATTTCACCTCCTCCAGGCGCCCTCCGAGCGGAGATCCTGCGGGCCAGGTTACTGGCCCGCGAGGAGTCGCTGGAGACTCTGAACAGAGACCCGTGGGGACGTCCCTACAAAACGGTGCGGGACAAAATCCGCCCGTGAGCTTCCCCGCTGACCCAGAGTCTCCGGCCTCAGCTCGTGCAGGACGTGGTGAGCGCTCTGTTCCCCTCGCGAGGGGAGCATGCTCCCCCGCCCATGGCTCCGCCTCCTGCGGTGCCCGACGCGGACCACACCGACGACGACGACGATGCTCCAGAGGTGACCGAGGTAGAGTTGAGAGTGGCGGTACGTAGGCTGAATGCCAAGAATACCGCCCCAGGACCCGACGGCTTGCCTGGAAAAGCCTGGGTCCTGGCCTTGGAGGCTCTCGGGCCTCGACTAAGAGGGCTCCTAAGCGCATGCTTGGAGGAGGGCCGGTTCCCACTTCACTGGAAGACGGGGAAACTGGTCCTCATCAAGAAGCCGGGGCGCCCCGCGGACTCTCCGTCCGCTTACCGGCCCATCGTGCTGCTCGACGAGGTGGGCAAGCTCTTCGAAAGAGTCATTGCAGACCGCCTCGTCGGGCGGCTGGTGCGGGTGGGGCCGGATTTGGCGGTGAGCCAGTTCGGTTTCCGCAGGGGGCGCTCCACGGTGGACGCCATCATGCGCGTGCGAGCCCTCACGACGGGGGATGCTGTGGCCCGGGGTGGGGTCGTCTTGGCGGTGTCTCTGGACATCGCCAATGCCTTCAACACCCTGCCCTGGAATTGCATAAGGGAGGCACTCCGTTATCACCAGATGCCGACCTACCTCTGTCGTGTGGTCGAGGCCTATTTGACGGACAGGGCCGTCATCTACCCCGGTCACCTAGGAGAGTGGAACCGGCGAGAGATGTCGTGCGGTGTCCCACAGGGATCGGTCCTGGGGCCGCATCTGTGGGACATCGGATACGACTGGGTGCTGCGCGCCGACCTCCCTAGCGGCGTCAGTGTAGTTTGCTACGCTGACGACACGCTGGTCCTGGCGCAAGGGAGGTCGTACCAGGCGGCGGCCGACTTAGGGATACACGGGGTTGCGACAATCGTGGATAGGATCCGGCAACTGGGACTCGAGTTGGCCTTGCACAAGTCCGAGGCCATGTGGTTTCATGGCCCTCGGAATGCGCCACTGACGGGTTCCCAGATAACGGTGGGAGGGGTTCACATCGGCGTCGAGTCGACGATGAAGTACCTAGGACTCGTCCTCGACAGCCGGTGGAACTTCGCGGAGCACTTCCGACGTTTGGCTCCCAGACTGGAGCGGGCCGGGGCTTCCTTGAAGCGGCTCTTGCCCAATCTAGGGGGGCCAAACGCCTCCTGCCGGAGGCTCTACGCGGGGGTCGTGCGGGCCATGGCCCTATACGGGGCGCCGGTGTGGGCGCCGACATTGAGGCGCCAACCAGCACGCCGGTTAAAGGCGGCCCATAGGGTCATGGCTATCCGGATGATCCGGGGATACCGCACGATCTCCGGTGAGGCGGCGGGCCTCCTTGCCGGATTGCCGCCATGGGATCTGGAGGCAAAGGTCCTCGCGCACACTTGGGAGTGGCGCGAGGAGGCCAAACGCCGGGGCGTAACTCCGCTGCCGCGTGAAATCGCGGCACGGCGGACAGAGCTCCGGCAGGATCTCATGGCGACGTGGAAGGTGCGATGGTCGCAACCCAGTGCTGGGCACGCCACGATTGCGGCGGTAAGTGCCCTCTATGAGGAGTGGCTTGAGAGGCGGCATGGCGTCCTCACCTTCCGCCTGACACAGGTCCTCACCGGACAAGGTTGTTTCGGGAGGTTCCTGTTTCGGATAGGGTGGGAGGAAACGCCCGGGTGTTTCCATTGCGAAGATCGCCCAGAGGACACGGTGGAGCATACGGTGGAGGTCTGCCCGGCTTGGGCGGAGCACCGCCGTGTCCTCGTGGAGGTGATCGGCGGCGGCGATTTCTCACGTCCGACCCTGGTCCAGGCCATGGTACGGAGCGAGAGTGCATGGCTAGCAGTCGCCTCCTTCAGTGAAGCAGTTATGCTCGCAAAGAGGGAGGCGGCTGAGGGAGATGCAGTACATGCGCCCTCACAGCCGTGGCCTTCGCAGGAGACGCCCTGGGCGTCGGGAATCCCAGGCTGATTCCCGGCCACCGTAGGGGCGGGCTTGCGGACTGCGTGTAATGGGTAGCTCGCTGTCCTGTAAGGATGCCTGGGTTGACGGCGCGTTGTGTTCCACGCGCGCCTCAAAGAAATGTCAGCACCAACTGATGGGGCCCGGAAGGGCCGATACCTGCCAGGAGTGCGGGTTGTTCGAAAGAGATACCGCGGCCCCTGGCACACATGCAACTGAGGGAACATGGGTGGGTTGTACAGACGCCAGCACATCAAGCTACCCCAAACTGTCAAATTTTCCCAATTGAACATGAACCTTATTTATTTGTGATAAAGTTTGAATTCTATCAAAGATATTTGACAGATTGGAGTAGCTTGATGTGCTGGCGTCTGTACCTAGTCAGTAAAAGTCTGACATGCCCTCCAGCCCAGAGCGCTCATGCCCAGAGCGGGAGAAGTTATTTGATGATTTCCCACCCAAGAAAAAAAAAATAGTATCGACCCCGACTTACCGAGTAGTGTAGATCGTGGGTTCGAAACTATGCATTCGATTTTTACTTTGTGTAAAGTTTTTTGCTAACACTGCTTTCAAAACGTGCAAGGAAAACATCGTGAGGAAATGCATGTCCTTGAACCAAAAATTCGAAGACTTGTGACATCTACCAATCTGGGCCTGCGTGGTAGATTATAGCTCGCTCTCACTCCAAGGAATGAGGCCTATATCCAGCAGTGGGAACATTATAGGCTGATTATGTTACACATCGTTGCTGGTTTTACTTCTGAGCCATCCACATTTATGCTCAAATCCTTTTTTCAGGACGTGTCGTCATTTGTTCATATCACAATATCACCTTGACAGCCGATTTTCACACAAACTTAATTAACACAAAGTAATTCTTTGTTTACAGTACGAACATCTCTACAAAGTAAAGACTAAGTCCCGTATTATAGAACCTCACTCAAGACTCAAGCATTAGTTAAAACTAGTTTCAACCAATCAAATGGCTCCAAACTAGTTTTAAGTAATGCTTGAGTCTTAAGTGAGGTTCTGTAATACGGGCCTAAGGTTGATGATTGGCGAACAGTCGTCCAAGCTCCTGAGGAGAATGATGAGCAGATGATGCGACTAGAGGCAAGCAAGTGAGTATACAGACATCAATCACGATATTATTACTCTACCTTATTTGCAAAGAGCTTTTGAAGATGTACTGTGTACTGTTGCTTGCTTGCCAAAAAGCACAAGTAGAAAAAAATGTGAACTCCAGAAAAATAAATTAAGTTTAATTTTGTGCGAGGAGGAAATATGAAAGAGAAGGGAGTGAATGAAAGCGTGACGGCTACCGGGGAGAATGGAAGAAGAAAACGTATTGCGCCGACCTCAAATAACATGGGACAAGGGCAGGAGGATGATTACTGATGTTATCGGATATTTGTTATCTCTTAATAATTTTAACTCCTAGAAAACTATGTTTTGTTGCTTGCTGATACAGCCCAGTACAGGTTTTCGCGTTATAAATTAGACGTGCACTGTGAAGATGCATAGCTGGAGCTTTCTATTCGGTGAAAGTTCGTTGGTAGCTTGAGACACTGCTAGGAGCTTGATACTCGAGTTGTTGAATATAACCCATCAACCATTAAAATCAATTAATATTTAAAATTAACTATGATATTTGATAAACAAAATTGATATTATCGAATAAAAATTTCATTTCAACTTCTTAAAAATATTCATTTCGTTACGTGCATTCAATTGTATGGTCTATCTCTGTTAGGATAAAACACATTTCCTTTAGGGGACATTTTTTTTAATATTATATTCTAAACAAACGCAAGTGATATTATTAACAAATATTTAGGTCGGTTAATGGTTGATTGATTGAATAGCTTAGTTTTGTTTTGTTATTCGAATAACAAAGCCGTGTCGTCGCGTTGTATTGTTTTCGATTAATGTGAAGATTGTGAAGCTGTTTTAACAAATGCCGAGACGAAATAATTATACTACATTATTTCAATAATGATATTCTCATGTGTTAAAAATATTCGAAATCTAACCAAAATAAATGCTAGTCAGTGCGAAGCCTGTTCAAGTATGAAGGAAAGTTCATTGAGTTTAACTTAATAATTTCAACATTAATTTCAGCATTAGTAGAATATTCAACCATTCACCATGTTGCAGTTAACTACTTGAATAAAAATAATAACTAATGTTATCAACCAATAAATTTAACGATATTTTTTCAAACCATTATAATAACCAATAAACAATTTCAACCAATATTCTCATCTCTACTTAATACCTTGCGGGTCGAGAAAAATTATTTCATAATACATTTTACTCCTCCACAATTATTCACTTTGAGGAGTGGCTTGAGAGACGCCACGACGTCCTCACCTTCCGCCTGACGCAGGTCCTCACCCAACACAGCTGTTTCGGGAGGTTCCTGTTTCGTATAGGGCGGGAGGAAACGTCCGGGTGTTTCCACTGCGAAGATCGCCGTGAGGCACGGTGGAACAAATGATGGAGGTCTGCCCGGCTTAGGCGGAGCAGCGCCGTGTCCTCGTGGAGACGATCGGCGGCGGCAATCACTCGCGCTCGGATCTGGTCTAGGACATGGTACGGAGCGAGAGTGCATGGGTAGCCGTCGCACTGTGTGTTATTTTGCCTTAGTTCGGACAATTCCGTTTTATGTGTATTTCGGAAAGCTTATAATCAAACAAAACTCCTAAAAAAACTCCGCCGGCTCTAACTACTGTAGTTTAAGAGAAATAAATAAAATCGAGAAAAATCCTTAAAAACCATAGAAACACAATATCTCGTTTTTTATTTTGATTTTTACACTAAATGTTTTAAGGTGTGATAGTAATTCCCTGCCTGAACCATTTTTTTCTTGAAAACTTTAAAAATATTGCTCACACAAGTGAGAATATTTTTTTTCTATGATTTTGAATTTTTTTTTTTCAGGACATTCTATTCATGGTCGCGTTTTTTATTAAGCCTAAATGTTGATCACTATAATAACTATCACCACAAAAAAACTCAGTTGCAACAGATCCAGGATTTCGGAATTATTGAATTTCTAAATTGTCGGTTAGGGTTGTCACTAAAATTTGTGTGTTTCATGAAAACATTACTGTTTAATTATTTTTGTCTTGAGTAGGTATTATCAATAGTCATTTTAAATTGAGACGTGCATAGTTTACACAATTTAAGTTTATATATGTCAAAATTGTGCAAAAAATCGAAATCAAAATTACCTAATTAAATTTTTACGGTTGAATTCGGTCACTACTTTTGTTTATGATCTATCTTCAATGAAGGATATTGTGTGGGATTGGGAAGGGGTCCGCCCTCGTTAGGCAAATGCTAAAACCCAATCCCTTTACATAATATCTGGAGAAGCGGGGGTGAGGTGTCATGGAGCCGTTAAAGACCCATGGCACTGTTTTGCCTCAGCAGGTACTGACCCGTCCTGTTGGGGGATGTCCGTCTGGGCCCCGACCAGAGGACTTATTGCAAGGGGGGCATGAGGGCGCCAACCCTCATGCTGGTCAGCGAGAGGCAATGATTACCGACGACCTAAGCCTGAATACGGATCCGCGAATACTAACGAAATTGGAAATTTATAATGTTTTAGTTGCAAAGGCCAAACAATTTGGGTCTAAACAAAGACCGGGCGACCTAGAAAGCAACGATCGCACAATGGTTATCTTAAATGCATTGTACCCAACAGGTATTCCAGACAATCTTGATGTACATAATAAAAACCTTAAAGATAGTATATCCAAATTTATTAATAATTGTGAAAAGCTTTATAATAACAGCAAAAGAAATTTTAAACGTTTTATTAAAAAGAATGAGAAATGGCTTTCTACAATTTTCGATATTCCAATACCAACCAAAATAGAAAAATCTCCTATAGAATTAAATACAAGTTCTCCTTCTGATTATCTTTTAAAACCTCAAGAACCAGAATCATCGGATATGAGTTCTGTAAGCAATATTTTGTTTACAGAACCGATACCTGGAACTTCACATGAAATTCCATCAACTTCTAGTAATTCAATACCCGGAACGTCTAATAATAGTCCATCTGCTTCAAATGAAATGAACTCTCGTCAAATGCTTCGAATTAGATAAAGTTTAGAGGAGTCTCTTCAAGATCAGCCGCGGTCAAAAATAATTAAAATGATGTCGAAAATAGTAACAGATGAAATTCACGGCGAAAAACTTATTAAAAGCTCTGCTCAAGAATTAGAGTTCGTTATTAATGAGTGCCTGAAAAGTCCAACTCGTCCTAAAAAAATTGCATCGTCAATGAAAGCGAAAGTCGAAGCCAAACCCTATACCCCTGAGGAAGCCCTTTCTTTAATCATTGATAGGAAACTAACTGTGGAAGATTATGGTATCATACAGAAAGATTTGAAAGAAAGAGGTTTCCCAGCTTATCCTCCATATTTTAAATTAAAAATAGCCAAACAAATGTGTTATCCTGACGAAAATATAGTTATTACTGAAAGAGAAGCAAGTGTTTCAGTTCACAGCTTATTACTACACACATTCCGCCGAATCATTAAATTGAGTACCGAAAACATTTCACAATATTGCAAACAAAAGCAAAAAAACATATTACATTGTAGATTTGAGGGTTCTTGGGGTTTCGATGGCAGTACAGGACAGGCTTTTTATAAACAGAAGTTTTTAGATGGTGATAACGAGAATGAAAATTGTTTATTTACAACAACGTATATCCCTTTACGATTAAAAACGAATGACGGTTTTGTTTTGCGTTGTGGACCCCTGCCCGCAATCGTACAGGTTTTGTCGACCATTAAAAATTCAATATCGTAATGAAACAAAAGAACTTATCACCGAAGAAAAAAATCGGGTACAGGCTGAAATAGATCAATTGACACCGCTTTATGCCGAAACTGATGAAGGTCAATCTATAATTTCAGATTCGAAACTATATTTAACTGTAATAGATGGTAAAGTATTCAACGTAATTACTGGGACCACTTCACAATTACGTTGTGCTTGTTGTGGAGCTACAGCAACGGAGTTCAATCAGTTGGATGTTGTCATCAACAAACCTGTAAATCCAGAAGCCTTGCGTCATGGAATAAGTCCCTTACATGCCTGGATTAGAATTTTTGAATTCTTACTGCACTTAGGATACAAAAATGATCCAGCAGTCATGAAGTGGAGGATTAATAAAAAATCACCGGCAGCCACAATTGTTGAGGAAAGGAAAAAAAAATACAAACCGCATTAAGAGACAAACTGTCACTTTTGGTTGATGTCGTTCGTCCGAATTCGGGGACAACCAATGACGGGAACACAGCACGAACAGCACTATCAGACCAACACCGGCAAACATTTGCAGATATCTTAGGCATAGAGACATGGTTGGTGGATGATCTGCATACCATTTTAGTAGCGCTGTCAAGTGGCTTATACATAGATGCTGCAAAATTTGATGCCTTTTGTAAATCTGTAGCTGCAAAATACGTGGAGAAATACAACTGGTTTTATATGTCTGTCACACTGCACAAGATATTAATTCATGGCCGTCAGATCATAGACGCCAGCCCGTTACCCATAGGTATGTTGTCCGAACAAGCAGGCGAGTCAAGGAACAAATACTGGCGCTATGATCGTCAACACCATACTCGGAAATTAGACAGGAAAACAACAATATTAGATTTATTTCACCGTGCATTAGAGTCTTCCGATCCATATATATCCACATTAACAATAAGTACACGTCATAAACATAAAAAACCTTTGCCCCTATCAAAATCAGTGCTTCAACTCCTAAGCGTAACAACAGACAATGTTAACTACCATAATTTAGATTCCGAAGATTTAGAAGAAAATAATATTACGCTGACGTCTGAAGAAATCATAAATCAATCCGATAGCGAAGATATGTCCTAAATAAGCGTTTACAACTTTTTTAAAAAATATTTCGCAGCTTTCACAAAACGCCATCTAGTTCCAAATTAAGCAGTTTGTGGTATGAATACTAGATAACTAATAAACATACTTAATATTTTTTAAATACTTGCTTATTATAGATATATTATACCCAGACACAGAACAAATGATCATGTTCACCACACAAACATTTGTCCTGGGAGGGAATTGAACCCACCACCTCCGTCATAACAGTTAGGGCCACTGACAACTAGACCAACAGATCAGTCAGTAATTGATTAGTATAAATTGATTTAATCAATTGAACTAGAAAAAGATATTTACTACTCTGCATCTTTGACAACCCTTTATTTTTAATTCTCGTTCTAGTTACGTTAGAGACTTGCACTTTCTAGAATTAATACAATTCAAACCCACAATTTAGTGGTAGTTCACAAGAGCCTGCAATTTTGCTTCATTCAAGAATTATAGACGAAAAACTTTTTTAAGAAGGTCAGTGACCTTTCACTAAAATATTTGTATCTCCTAAATGAAGTCAAATATCAAAACGGGGATTTTTTATAAAGGTTTATAAAGGGTTAATCTATAAAGAAAAAATATAAAACTGGCCTGTACCTAACTAAGGCAAAATAACACACAGTGCGTCGCCTCCTTCTGCGAAACAGTAATGCTCGCGAAGAGGGAGGCAGCGCACGTGAGGGAGAGGCAGTATATGCGCCCTCACGGTCCTAGCCTCCACAGGAGACGCCCTGGGCGTCGGAAATCCCAGTCTGACTCCCGCCCACCATAAGCGCGGGCTTGCGGACGGCGAATAATGGGTAGCTCGCTGTCCGGTAAGGGCCAAGCCCGGGTCGACGGCGCGTTATGTTACACGCGCGCCTCAAAGAGGTGTCAGCACCAACTGATGGGGCCCGCAAGGGCCGATGCCTGCCAAGGGTGCGGGTTGTTCGACAGTGATACCGTGGTCCCCGGCATACAGGCAACTGATGGAACACGGGTGGGTTTTAGTCAGTAATTTCGTAATATCTTTTGAATGGAATGTCCGATTTCAATCATTCAAAAAGTAATCAACAGGTATTGAAACATTCTTGAATACGAAATAATTTATTTGGATAAGAATTAATACAAAGGTATGGAAACGTGGTCTGATTTTGATCGACATTTCTATCAACTTTTAAAATGTAAAAAAGTAGTTATAGTGACATAACTACAATAATTGGACATACGGTCTCGCAAAGTTTTTTGTAGATATTGATATGTTCTATAATATTGTAAAACATTTTTTTGTTCTATCATCAATACTTTCCACTTTGACATTTTATGGCTAATTTTTTACACCTTGGGTTGGTTTTAGTAGGGATCTCTAAGGATCTCTTATTTTTTCTAGTAATAAATATAGCCTATGTTACTCAATGATAATGTAGCTTTCTAACGGCAAAAGAATTTTTGAAATCGATCCAGTAGTTTTTATGTTGATTCGTTACATAGAAAAATACAAATCTTTCCTCTTTATAATATTATTATTATATTATTATACATTATGTTAAATATTGTAGTGTAGAAGTGTAGATGTAGATTTAATAATTTCAAGAGTTAAAATGGCGCTTAGATGCAATTTCATTATTCTCAATTTGTGTGCAGTGGTCGACTTACGAGTTGTAGGTCGTGCGTTCAAACCCAGTCAGGCGCTTCACTTTGTGTAAATAATTTCATCAGTTACTGCTCTCAAAACGGTGAAGGAACACATCGTGAGGAAACCCGCATGTCCTAAAACCAAAACTTCGAAGACGTGATCTACCAACCTGCACTGGGCCCTCGTGGTGGATTACGGCCCACTCCCTAACGTTATAGGCTGAGTATTTATTCTCAATTTTAATAAAGGCTAACATGGAAACGAATGTTCGACAAAAATAGAACAGTTACAACGTAGCTGTAGGCAAAAGGCATTTACTCAGATGTGCTGTAAAATGAAGATGATTATCGACTTTTAATTTAAAAACTCGCAGTCTATAATTTATTTATATTTATTTCGTACAACATGATACAGTTCAGATTCTACTTTATTTATAATAAATTAAATTTAGGCTCAATAGTAAATTAAGTTTGAAGTGTAAACCTGTCTGATTCTAAAAATTTAATGCTACTAGTCAAATAAAGGTAATAAAACTTAGTACTTTCAACTGAAAGTATGTGTTTTTATTTATGTACTTTTACAAATCCCGATACGGAGATACATTAGGGTATTTTTAGACAATAATCTTATATTTGAACTAACATCATTTTTACATAGGGCCTAAACTAGGCTGGTTAAAGTTCAATGGGTTATAGTTGCGGTCCTCCTGTGCCCCAAAACTTACTTAAGAAAAAACAACCAACTTCCAAGAAAAAACAAACAAAGTGGAAAAAGTACGTATGATTGAAGCTAACTCAAAATCCGCTAATCAGAACTTGACCATATTTATAGGGAACCAACCTACATATACCTATGTACCCTATCAAACAAAAAAAAACAAAAAACAAATCGGTTTGAAAATGACTGATCTGAGGTAAAAATACAACCGAATTGAGAACCTCCTCTTTTTTTTAAGACGGTTAAACATAGGAAGTAATAAGAATACTATCAAAAGCTTTCATTGAAACGCCTAACAGGACTTAAAGTGATGTGTCGATGGGTATGGTGAACAACATGGGGCCGCGGTATCTCTTTCGAACAACCCGCACCCCTGGCAGGCATCGGCCCTTGCGAGCCCCATCAATTGTTGCTGACATCTCTTTGAGGCACGCGTGGAACACAAGGCACCGTCGACCCGGGCTTGGTGATTACCGGACAGCGAGCTACTCATTACTCGCCGTCCGCAAGCCCGCGCCTGCGGTGGCCGGGAATCAGCCTGGGATTCCCAACGCCCAGGGCGTCTCCTGCGAAAGCTACGGCCGTGAGGGCGCATGTACTGCCTCTCCCTCATGTGCGCCTCCTCCCTCTTTACGAGCATCACTGCTTCGCTGAAGGAAGCGACTGCTAGCCATACACTCTCGCTGGCCTGGACCAGAGCCGGACGCGAGAGATTGCCGCCGCCGATCGCCTCCATGAGGACACGGCGGTGCTCCGCCCAAGCCGGGCAGACCTCCACCGTATGCTCCACCGTGTCCTTAGGGCGATCTTCGCAATGGAAACACCCGGGCGTTTCCTCCCGCCTTATCCGAAACAGGAACCTCCCGAAACAGCCATGTCCGATGAGGACCTGTGTCAGGCGGAAGGTGAGGACACCATGCCACCTCTCAAGCCACTCCTCAAACTTACCGCCGCAATTGTGGCGTGCCCAGCACTGGGTTGCGAGTTGCGACAATCGTACTCTCAACAATTATGCTAGTACGATAACTAAGAAAAACTCACGGCGACCATGCGCTCGACAGAGACAAGTAGATCCAAAGCGATTACAAGCACAAAAAATAGATCGAGGTTATTATTTCATTATCGGTAATAATATAATATGAGCCCGTAGTTCCATTGCAGGGCAAAGCACGGCAGGATTCCATACTGCATGACAATACTAGACGGAACGCTGCGTAGTTAAAGCACGCAGGCGCTGTATTTCTTTTATGTCACTCGTATTTTCGAATTAAGAGAAGTTCGAAGTAAAACAAGAAAATTTTAATTTATAGGGTAGACGTATCATTGTAGACTTGTTCGTTTTTAACTTTGTAGGTAGTTGTTAAAGTTGATTTACTTTATATGTTTACGCACACACATATGCAATTGGAATATAGGTATCCTGCGTACTTGACTTTACGGAAACTTTCGTTCAGATTGAGCGCTGTGGCCGAATTTCGGTCGGAAGGATATTTATCATTTACCTTTCATCCCTCTTGAGCTTTTATGTACATAATACTCCTCTAAGAATCCCTTAAGCCCTGCCAGCATGTACGTCATCCTCAGTAGGCACGTTGACATTGGCTCACTGGCAGTTTTTGTCAAAAGGGCAGGCTAGCAGTAAAAAGCTGACTAACCTCTGTACACAAACGGGTAGTGAGTACCTATTACTACTTTATGCGTTACATTAGCGTCATACGTATTCTTCTAAACTAGGACAACCCCTTGTCCTTTTTTACGGACATTGGCAAGTTTGTTTGTCATCATTGCTTAATTACCAAAAAGTCCAAAGGATTTCTGAGACTGCCAGTCTTGGTCTACAAAACAGTATCACAAAACGCTTGTGTTTTTCTACTGTACGACACCAAGCGATGTTGCACAAAGTAGCAAAAGTGAAGGAGGGAAGCTTTTACCACAGTATGTCTTAGAACTGGTTCTGGTCACCAGGCAATTTGCGAAACTTTCACCCAGATAAGTGGTAACGAGCATCGTTATTGACTTAATGTTTTGATAAGTGCTACGATAAATACGCACCGGTCGTATAATTTCACTGCAAGTCAGTTTAACTGCAGTAAGTAGGGTAGTCTCTCCTCTTATCTTGACGCCGCCGTTCTGATTTCGGATAAAAGATAAACGAGCTAACTAACTAATGTTTGCAAGTTTCCATACCAAAGAGGTAGAAATAAACTCTATTGCCTATTCCAGTAATGCTACGACTACATTACCGCCATTACGCTTAATGCACTTCGCGCGCTCTCTCTCGCACACCGCCCGATGTCTCGACTCTCGTACAACAGAGAGCGCGCGAGGTCTAGTTCGCGTTATCGCGACAATGTAGCCTTAGCATGAGGAAACTAGTTTCTTTCAAAACATCATACTTTACTAATTAGCATTAACAATCTTAGATGTATCGAATTACTGATACAACAAGTTTTACCAAAATAGGCAAAGCACTTCCGGATAATAACACGCGAATGTAATGACAGAAGCGCCTTAGGCACTATGTGCTATGATAATGTTAGATTGCATGTCGAGGAACTAATGTTATATGTAATTATTTGAAACAATTATCTTAACTGCAGACGAACAAAAAGTTCGGAATTCTGGGATTCCTATAGATCAATTTAACAGTAGTTACGTCGGAGCTATCGCTCACATTAGAACAAAGACTGAATACCTACATTTGAGATTGCAACTTCGCATTTTTCAAGACCTTGTGGAATTTTTCACCGATTATTTAATTTTGTAACATTTAAAAATAATTTTAATTTATTAAGCACTTCCTAGAATGTTTTTAAAATGATACATTAACACTAATGTATCATTTTAAAAACATTTCAAACTATGTTTTATCGACAATAACATAATTTTGATACTTGAATGACTCACATTCATAAATATATAGTAGTGCATACACGCATAGTAAATTTTCCTATGTTGGGGTTGACTTCCAGTCTAACCAAATGCTGTTAAATATCGGTGTTTACAGGGAGCTAATGACTTGCGGTTAGGTAATAACAGCGGCTGGGGTCGATCTATCAGGTTAAACTACGCTTACTGCGGTTGGTCCGAGGATGGGTGACCATCTTTACTTACTATGACCCCTCCGTGCCTCGGAAAACACATTAAGCCGTTGGTCCCTGCTGTTATTCGTGGACCTTTGACTGTCGTTACGGATAGTCAGACACCCAAAAGTCTGGCAACCAATCTTTCCAAGGGGTATCGTATTATCCAATAACTGGGTTTTGCCTTATCCCAAGCCCATTCACTCAACATGTCACACTAAACGGTTTGCAAAATTATATTTTTTATTTTCTCATTTGCTCGCCAAAAGTAAGTCCCATATTAAAAAATAATTTGTCTACTTTAGACGTACCCACATGTTTAAGTCACAGAAAATCATATGGGCCCCAAATTTCAACTTAATCGATCCAGTAGATTCGAAGCAAATTGGCTGTGACAGATTATGAGTGCTCCTGTACCTAAAGGCTCGTGCAGACTAGCACGACGCGACGGTCGCGTCGCGACACTCGTAGAACAATTTCTATGAAAACTTAATGGAAATTGTTCTACAAGTGTCGCGTCGCGCTGTCGCGTCGCGCCTGTTTGAAGGAGCCTTAAGGGTCTCGTTTTGATCGTTCAGACGTACGGAACCTTAAAAACGACCACCATAATTCGACTGAAAATTTCCAGTGGATTTTAAATTCCAGTCTAACATGAATGTATAGCAGTGGCGAAAGCACTATACAACACGATTCCTACCTGCTTCCCTTCGGGGATTCACATGGGCAACTCTATCGCTATTAAAAAAGGCACGTCAATAGTGGCTACTATTGTCAAAAATATAGTTACACTACGGGTATTTAATTCACCATAAACGGTTATTTTTAGCTACCTATGTATTACAACAAAAAAAAAATGTTCTAAATTAATCTGGCGCCAAAACATCATAGTCGAGAATTAAAAATTCATACAACAGCGATCCCGTAATGTTGTCAGTTTAGGTCACGTGGCACCGCTTGATATGGACGAGAGCAAGTCGCTGTACAACGGGTTAAGGCAGAGACAGATGTAGAAAAATGCGTCAGCGAGGACGAGATGGAGGAATATTGCACATTTTATTTGGTTTTCAGCTGTTCAATTTTATTGTATTTAATTCTTTACGTTCTTATATTCATTTTAGAATGATAGTTAGTATTTTTTATTTATAAGTCAGTAAGTTAAAGCTGACTGTGCAGCCATCTATCGGCCAGTCGCAACAAAGCCCGCAAAGCAATGCCGATTTCAGTGTATGTTATGTTAGTTTCCATCGGGACCAATATGGCAATTTTATTTGAGTCCAAAAGATAGATCGCGGTGTTAACATTTTCCTCCAATTACATAAAGCATTCGTGTCATAAGGTTCAGATTGTACATTTTAATAATGTGACCGGGCTAAGGTATCAAGATAAAATAAACATTGGAAAATAAAGTTTCCAATGTTGTATTCTTGAACCCAGCCCGAGAAACGTAGGGAACCCATCAGGTACTGTCATTGTGACCCTCACAAAGTCCGAGGGTTCGCATGATCTAACAAGTATCAGCATATACCAGCGAGCAACCCCCAAAACCATCACGAGCCCGAGGGTATAACACCGACGTCGCTTCGGCTTCTCTCTTAGAAAAATTGACACCTCGCCGCTGGTGTATAGAAAAATGGAATTCGCTTTCAAAGCATTTCGTTTTTCTACAACGACTTTCAACAGCTTTTCGGTAGCTTACAATTCAATACATTTTGACTTTTCGATCATCGATATCGCTGATAGAATATCAGTTTGTCTAGGCTCTGTCAGTCGGTCAGTCAGTCTCTCAGTCAGTCTAGTCTTTGCAGGTCAGTATCATGGATGGTTGTACGTTGATTAAAATATGATTCGCGACCGTAATAAATATGGCTTTACGTAATTATAACCGTGTCTTCAAAGTTTATCAAACTTTTCCAGAAAATACCACGTGGTTAGGGAAACGCATGATTACGTATATTCGCTTAGCATAGATAAATTGCGGATATGTTTCGGCAATATAGCTTCTGATTGCTCCATTTATTTCATGAGTTGCCGAATATCCAATCAGTTTGGAAATTTTTAGTCAATATTCTTTCTATCTCGTTTGTGGTATAACTACGTCTCGTTTTTGCGAGAGGAACCGGCCGGCGCCGCAGCGGAGCGGCGGAGGCGGCGGGGGGGCGGCGTATTGCCTAGTTTTTTAAGTTGCTTCATATTGTATGATATTGTGTGGCCGTATCTCTGGCAACAGATGGCTACATGTTGCAATTGCCCTCAATTGCTGGATGTAGTCATGACGTCATAGTTGACGAGAATTGACCAGGATGGAGCAATTTTAGTTGCTCGTGTAAGCGCACCTTATTGGAACCTTATCAGTAGAAAGTTAGGTAGAAAAAAACCCACCTTAGTCAGTTCAATTATCACGTGTAACTAATTAATGGCTAATTATGCTTTTGGACAATTTAGGTAGTTTGTCACCACGTTATTTCATTATAATTGTGTTATAGTTAGTAATTTAAGGAAAATTTACCTGTCGAGCCAAAAGATGATGGTATGATGATGAACCTGTCGAGTAGGGATGTGATACAGTTCTAATAATATCGATAGTCAATTAGACTTCCATTACGTATATGATCCCAGATCGGATTGTGCCGGTGATTGTGCTGGTTATTAGATTTTATGTAAGTAATCAGAGCGAGCCTTTATCCAACGTGACTTTCTATGATCGGTAACAAAAATGGGAAAATGTACGAGACTGACGTAAGCTACCGAAAAGCTTATTCAATCCTATTGAAAGTCGTTGTAGAAATATCTACTAAAACGAAACTGAAAACGATTGCCTCAGCTCAACGTACAGTAGCGGTCATAAGTGGACTAGCAATCTCAAAAAGCAATAGGGATTATTTTGAGGTTTAGTTTCAATCTTCTTTTCGTAATTAAAATGAATACTTAAGCTATAACCTCAATAAATCTTATTAAATACGATTTGCTAACTTTGAGGTTTGAGATAGAACGAACTCACTCGCAGTAGAATAAAAGTAGTATCACTAAGTCATTTAATTGTGTTGTGACAACGCGACTGCATTTGTTATATCTAAGTGGGTAGAGTTGCGTAGATTTTTGTTGTTTCTTTAGAGTACCCACACACAGTAGTAATTACAGCACAATGTTATTATATTACTAAGGTACAATATTTTAAACCTGATTATCATAGTTTACCAGTTAGCTACTTTACTTCAATAAATTGTTCTTTATGACAAAATAAACTGTGTTAACAAGAAGTTATTATTATTTATGTTTATAGGTACTTCATAAAATTATAACGAATAAAGATTTTGTAACCACTCATTAAACATTTTATTCTTAATCCTTTATTTAATTAATATGATAAAGCTGAAGAGTTTGTTTGTTTTTTGCTTGAACGCGCTAATCTCAGGAACTACTGGTCCGATTGAAAAAATTCTTTCACTGTTAGATAGCTCATTTATCGAGAAAGGCTTATGACTATGGGCTATATATCATCACGCTAAGACCTTTAGGAGCCGAGCAAAGAAAAAAAAGTCACGAATACGAAGTACTCGCACAGGCAGGCGAGGCGAGCGAGGGGGTGGGTCGGGGAACAAGAAATTTGAGGCGAACGAAGTCGCGGGCAGAAGCTAGTAACAATATAAGTATAAAAATTATTATTATATTTTTATATTCGTTTATTAATTTATCGAATAATAAAAGAACAGATGAAAATTATTGTTGAGAAGAAAAATAAAACTCTCGTCACGAGATTTGAACACAGACCTCTGAGTTTCTAAATCCAAGACGATACGCTACGAGCTATCGGAACTTGCTAAGGGAACGTGAATTTTAGCAAAGGTATGAACCGACCAAGGTCATACTTAATTACACACTCTATGCGACGGTATGTTTTTTGTTTCATTCGACGCCAGTGTGTGTGTTCTGAGGTATACGTTCTGTGTTGATACATCACTTATACACACAGCTGTAGGTACGACCTGGACCGCGAGTTTATAGCAATGTAACCTATGCTAGTGCACATATGACTGCTTACTGTACTTACGTGTAGGGATTAGACACTTTATCATAATTTAATCGTCCAAGTAGTTAATATATATTTGGTGATTCCATAATTGCAAATTACTGTTCTCTACTTGCAAATAATTTAACGATCATAACTGAAATAAATTAAGTTTTCTACTGGGTAGGTTCCTATAGTAATATAGGCAAAATTATTGCTTAATCAGCTTAATTATAATGTTCCCACTCCTGGGTAAAAGCCTCCTTCCACTCCTTCCATCTTTCACAAGCCCGCGCGTCCCATTTCCACTTTGGACGGAACCTATCCAGCTCGTCCCGCCATCTAGTATATAGTCTTCCGCGACTCCGTCTCACTGTATCAGGGTGCCAGTTCTGAACTATTTGAGCCCACAGTTTGCCCCGCATGCGGCAGACATGTCCTGCCCAGTCCCATTTCAATTGGGCAGCCTTTTGAGCCACGTCAGCTATGTTTGTTTTGGAGCGCAATATTGTGTTTCGAAAACGATCCATTAAATTAACGCCTAATATACTGCGCTCCATTATTAGTTGCCCGACCCTGAGTTTGGACTTTTGGATGTTAGTCAGAGACTAAGTCTGTGCACCATAGGTTAAGACTGGAAGTATACACATGTCCATGAGTCTACGTTTTAGTGGCTTAAGCAACTCATAGCTCTTCAAGCGGTCTCAGTTCGATTTCCTTATCTTCCTCGCCTGGAAAGAAACTATTTGACCCAAGTAAAGGTATTCCTGGACATGTTAAATTGTCTCCCCGTCGACTTTTATGCTCCCAGGTGTTTCGGTACACACAACTATAGTCTTCGAAGATCAATTCTTAGAAGATGAATACATATTGATCTTCAATCAAATCTCAAGGCTTGCATCACTGAGCTCTAGGAGCACCCGTTCAAGTACAGTGGCTGACGATGAAAATCGAACAGGGTCGTCGGTGAAACGTGATTACAAATTGGCAAAATCATTACCTATAATTAATTATTAAATAATCCAGCCTTTAGTAAGATCGCATTTCTGATAAGATTAGTAAAGACTTAGTCTCAATAAAAACGCGTCTACTTTATTATAAGCACATCGGTACCTACCAGTGTGGTTACATTTTTGTACCTTATGTTTACATTTCAAAACATTATCTAAAATTTCCTGAATTGCATAAAAGAGAACGACAAAGATACTTATACAAATTGATTACCGACCTTTGAACTTGGAAAGTGAATAGGTCAACATGTAACACTATAATCGAACGGTAGGATGTCCTTACGAGCAACCAACGTATGAAGGTCTCCCCTGTCTCTTGACATGTTCAAAGTTTTATATCATGAGGGGAACTTGAACAGTGAGTGGAAAGTTCTCAAGACAGTGGTCGAATGACAACGCTGCGACGCGTCTTGAACCATTCCGGTCAGTTCAGCTGTGCACGGCAGTTGACATCTGTCCGCGAAAACAGGTGTACGTGTGGCGCTATAATCGCTATCGGTGTTTCGCTCAAACCGCATGCCTACGTCATATCAACACATAAATAGTGTCGCCGTTCGATATGTAATTATTGAGTGACCACTACCCGTTGAGGCCGGATTTATACAAAATAATGTTTTGAGTGCTACAAGTGCATAGCAATGGCCAGGATACTACATTTTCTCGTTTGGATAACTGTTGTGAGTTTATTTCACTTTTATTCATTTATTAAGATGTGTCAACAAACTATGTATATACGTCGGTTATTATAATATTTTATTGAGCATTCAAATTAGCTAGCAAGTTGCAACTTTGTTATTCTTGAAGGTACTTTTGCCATCAAACTTGAATGATTTTTTAAAGGCAAGAATCACTTCATGAAAACAAAATCGTCAGCCAATCAAACGAAACTCACTCCCCTGGGTTCTCACTCATCACACTTCAAACTATTTTTTACCGGAGTTGATAATTATGATATTTCAATGACATAATTTAACATAAACATAACATAAAAGAAAGCTTTTTATATATCCAATTTCGTTTCAATGACAATAAAACACATCGACGCAGAACGATTCACTTATACTTTTAGTGTGTTCGTATCGGCAATGTCATGAAAGTAAAAGTGTAGTCACTCTTACCGCGCGTAGGTACCTATATCATGGCGCATGAACGGTGATTTGAGTGCAATCTAAATTAATTGCTTTGTAATGCGCATTCGAATAAGTGAGGTTAGATAAACACAAACATGATTTGTACTCGATAATAGAGGGAATTACATGTTTCATCGTAACATGAATAGTTCTTTAAAGTAGGCAAACAATTCTAAATATGTATGGAATTGTTTGTCTGCTGCTATACGGTTTTACATAGCCAACAGCAGTTTTAACAACGTTCATACATAATGTGCTGCTCAAGTCGAAAAACTGATCCTTAGGTTACTCATTAGTCCCTTGAAAATACCTTGAACTTTGGAGCCATTTGTGAAACGTTTCAACAAATAAATCAAATGTTTATCCTTATTTGCACATATAGTCGTCTAGATTAAATGGTACCCTACCCGATATCCATTGAGCAATATGCGTGCAAAAGTTTTAATTTAAGCCAATAATATCAGTCAGACATAAGTATGAATCATTAGCAGATTAATAGCGTAATTATATTGATGACGAAAACGCTGAATAAATTACCGTGTCAAGGAAGCCGGTTTTATTGGAAAATTAGGAACTAAGTACCTATGTAAAACAGATGCAGTCTGCACTCGAGTTTATTCTGTTACGTTTTTGCCAACGTCAATAGATTGTAAGAACTGGAAAACAGAACAACAAGTACTGAGCTCAAAAATACATAAACTTAAACTGATTTTATTAAAATAATGAGTACCTAACAAATTGACGAGAGGCTTGTGTGTCGTAACGGGTCGTCAGAAGCCCGAAAATCTGACAACCAGTCTTAGCAAGGGGTATCGTGTCACCCAGTAACTGGATTGTGGAGGTCAGACAGACATTCGCTCCATGAAAAATACGGTATTCAGCTGCATCTGCTTAGACTGGAATCCAACCCTTACATAGTTGGCATAAGGCTAGGCAGATGGTGATGACAGACTACTAAATTGATAACCGTAGGTAGGTATATGAATTTAAGACTAGGTCTTAAATTGTTTATCGCACAAACTCGTATTTGTTATCGCCTATTAGACCTACGTCGACAGTTTCGTATAATAGAGGCATTTCAAGCACGACATCGACATTTATAATAGAAACAGTTATTATGCAAATACTTGACGTATTTTCTGCTTGCTTTTCCTAACAAATCGCTATTATAAATATCTTTGAACGTAGATTCCATTGTTTTAATCGTATCTGTAGGTACCACCGTTGTAATAAACTTTTTGTTGTCACTTTGTAATTATCTTGTCACATAGCTAAAGGCAATGTCGACTTGGAAAATGCATTTATTTAAAAATGCTCTTATTAAATTTCAGTAGGTAAGTACGCCATTTTTAGTCTTCCACAACCGCAGTCGAAATGTTAATGTTAATTATAACGTATACGCACATTTATAACGTATTATGAGTTTACCATGCTAATTTACATAGGTTCATTATGTCTACCTTTATTTACCTAGCTAGCCATTTAATAATAAAAAATAAATGAACACTAAACAAATTTGGGAAATTTTGTTATTGGCAAAATTTCCCAAATTCTGTTATTAGGTAGTTCTATAATAATGGTATCAGGTTTAACAGTTAGTTATCTTTAAATTACCATTTATAAAAACCCATTTTGATGTGGGTACCAGCTGTCCACCATCTAAACTCGATGTCAGTAGGCTATAAAATAGTTATACATAGCAAAACTTGAATGGAAAATACAAACGCCATAAAAGCTTTATTCGGAAAAACCTATAAATAAAATGTTAAATAGTCTCATCAGTATCAATAACATTATCAATCTATAAATAAGTTGCTCTAGACAAGATCTGTATGAGAGGTAATACCCATGATAAGCAGGTTTTGACACATGACATGTTACATAGCGGTTCAGGAGGTAGGTGGGTAGGCTCCATAAATCTTTATCGTGATCAGCACAATTTGAATGTCAAAATTACGTAAGGCAATTCCACCAAAACCGGGCGCCCTTCTCCTCTTTCTATCCTAGTGATTTCGCTAGGAAGGAAAAGCGGTTCTCCCCAACAGTCAGAAAAACTTGTTTCTATGTATGCAAAGTAATAATTATTATAAAACAAAGAAACACAAAACATTCAAATAAATGAATTGCTAAGTCAACTAGCTAACGCCAAAATACCAACGAAACATACCAAACACAACGTAAACAAAACATTTTTTTCGTAATTGCACCTACCACTGTTGTCTCTGCTTCACCTAAAGGTTGACTGGTAGAAAATGCCTATGACATAAGTAATTTTGGCCTTTGTACATTTCTGTGTATTAAACAAATTAATAAAAACCTCCAGACAGGAGTACATAATTGTGTACATACTTATTTGTTTTCACAAGCATTACATGTCCCAAAAAAGAATCTGCTCTACGACGTAAATAACGCACTGAATGTTGTATAGAACTGTCAAAATTAAAGCTATTCCTGTTGGCGTGTTACACAAGTACCCCGCAGATAATTCGCACGCAATTTAATTTTTTGTATTCAATCGTATGGCATAGGCTATCTTCAAATGTTAGTGAAAGATTAATAAATTAACGAGAGACAAGCTCGAGTTAAAATCTTATGCCAAATATTTAAAGAAACCTCTTAACAAATGAGTCATTGCTGTTTAGAAATTTAATTTACTTGAAACGGCAGCGCGTGTCAAATTGTTAATAGTGTCGAGATGTTTAATCATTCCTCGTCTAGATCGAAGCCAAAAAGGAAGTTGAAACTTGTTTTACTTATGTACATAATTATGTAAATATATAATTCAACGAGGTTATCTTCCTACGCGAACTGCGAGAGTAAATCAACTGAGGGAAGCAAAGCATGTGTCTGAGGTGCCAGTAGAGTAGACGAAGGGCAACATCTTATTTGTGACCAAAGTCTATACGAAACGTCGATCAAATTTTATGCAACGTAGAGCTTTTTCACACAATATCGGATGTCGTAAAACTAAAAACACAGGATAGTCACAGAATATATAGTAAGACGTAGTAACAGAGGGTGTAGCGTCCTTGCAGAATGCCTAGCCAAGATGAGATTGAACAAATGTCTAAAAGACTATTTATTAGGTCGATGAATGAATATCGGACTCGGAAACTGAACAGCACGGCTCAAAAGGGGAACGTACTACCCGTACTTTTATACCCAGCAATGAGTGAAACCAGAATGTCTGATTATATTATGGTCACATATCTATCTATACATACATGCAAACATATAATAAAGTGTCTGTGCGTAATTTTGATTTTGTGTGTTTTTAATTTTGTCTGTCTCCGGCTAGTCTCCGAAACGGCTGGACATTAAAATAACATCACGCATTGTTTCGCCGAAGGATTCGGAAGAGGTGTACCTACCTAAAGTACACCCACATTTCGCTAGACCAATTTGGCGAGACCAACTTTGATGAAATTTGGTATGGGGATACTTTTTATCGACATACCACGCGGGCGAAGCCGTGGGCAGAAGCAGATATCACATATATTTTACTACTGCGTGTAGGCATGTCTACAGATCCAAGGGTGCGCCAAACGTTAATTTATAACATCAATATTTGCAGATCTATGTTGAACATACATGAACATGACAAAGTTAACGTAGGTTTATAAGAAATCATTTTCAATTGAATTATTAGAATCGTTGTTGTGATAATAATCTTGGTTATTTACCTTCGTTATTTATAACCTGGATGGCCTAGAAATAAAGACGTTTGGTATAGTAATAATTATATTATCACATGTGTAATTTTATTATGATAAAACGTCGTTTTTTATATTTCCATCATCAGCTCATCCTAGCTATATTTGACAAACGTAGCTAAGTACTAGCTGACAGTGCCCTGTGACTGCTCCTTTGATAATAACTGTTTGTCTTATTACGCTTTGATATTGGTACTATTCGATAGAAAAAAGAAAGAAAATGCATTTATGTAGGCCGCACCTAATTGAGTCGATTGGTATCAAAATTGGTCAAATCAATTTATTTTAAATGAGTTTGACCAATTTTCATACCAATCGACTCAATTACGTTAGTTGGCACTCTTATGTAACAGAAGCGACTATGGTGTTTTTAGCATGAAGCGTGACGCCTTCACCGTATTATTTTGTTTCATGGTTCCTCCCGTAGAATTGAGACCTTCCGTTGATTTAAAAGTTGGCTGTAGTGCATAAAAACAGTAGATTGACTTGTAATTGTCGCACTTCAGCTCGAGGCATCGTTATTATTTAGTTCATACATTCGGGTTTCCCAGTGACGTTTTCCTCAGTCATATGCCGCTATATAATCATGAATGGCGTAGGTATACGCATGTATCATGCCATAGAACGATGACTTTTATGTATGTTTTCTGAAACATAAATTTTCTACATAAATCAAACGTTCGTTACAATTTATGTAAAATTCCAGTTCATTGGTCTGTCTTATTATTCCATTTGTGTAGAATACTTTTCATTATGGTAGGTGTTGTGGTATGTGGCTATCATTAATTATGATAGTAGGTACCTAGTCATGAAACCGCGTATTACCTACTTAGAATATATTAAATACATTTTCCCTTTTATTATGCAATAGTACAGATAATAACATGAATAATACCTTACTACACAGTTACGTCCATATAGTTTGTAATGACGTCAACACCATTGTGATATCCCATTTCCATAAAATAGGTACCTTTGATATTTATTTTACCAAATTGAGCAGTACTTCCCTATAGAGGTATAATTACCATTAAACAGGTACCTAAATAGTGATGTCTCACCACTAAATTCTACAGGATATAGGTAGGTGTCACAAAGTCTTAGCAATTCAAAAACCTACACCAGCTCAACGATCCACACATACCAACCATAAGGTATAAATAAATAAACAATAAACTGAGACCATAGTAAGTTTACCATGTATATTTGCTCTTAAAATTAACGCATTATTCAGTAACTCATTAATATTCATCCTAATGCTTAACATGTTGGTTAGCAAGCCAATTGTTTATTACGCCATCTGTAGATTTCACATGTAAGTAAGTATTTTATATACCTTGCTTCACGCAAGCAGATATACTAATCAAGGCAAAAGGTAACACGAGAAACTACTCCCTCCTGGTAGGTAGTCGTTTAGTCACTGCTGAACATCTTGATCTGCTCAACCAAACTTTTAAACGATCTTTCTCCAATTGAGAAGATCTTTGGCCTGTTCTAGTGCATCAGAGTTCTTGGTATCTAACTGTGACTTCACTTTTTCCAACCATCGTATAGAGGTATGTCTTCTTGGCCTCTCTTGCTATCTTATCGCTGACCTTTATGGCTCTCGCAGACAGACACAACGCGAAGGTGCGAGGCGACTCTGTTGGAACTATTTCTTCAAAACTTCGTGGAAGTTGCTCTACAGGAATCGCGTCACACCGTCGCGTCCTGTCGTGCCTATCTGCGGGGGCCGTAATTTTCTCCAGGTTTTCTGGGGATAACACTCGTAACTTATAACCATACTCTCAAACTCAAACTCAAAGCATTTATTTCAATTAAACCATTTACAGGCACTTTTGAACTGTCAAAAAGTCGATCAGTTGGAAAGTTGAAGCTAGTTGCCCATTCCAAAACGTAGATCTCTATGGAAAAGAACGGGCGAGAAACTCCACGGACACTCTTTTAAAATCAAGTTGAAATATTACAAAATCTTGGGAACATTATTCTTGTTGCGTCTGTATGTGAAAAAAAAATTATAAACAATTCTAAATACAAGATAAAAATAAGCCTTGGAAGTTAGGAGATGACCAGTCTCAACCGACAGCGCCCGTTCACGAACTTGACGCGTGGATCAGCACCATCCAGCTCAACCATTTTGTAGGGAACCGAATGATTCAACACACGCGCCACCATCAGTGAGCCATTTAAGTGAGTATGACATACTCTCAACTACCATGCTTTTTCAAGTCAACGTACATCATAACAACACAATAAACGGATGCATGGTACTCACATTTACAAAATTTGAACAAAATGCTTCTAAATTATACAAAACTATAGTTTGCAATCTATTTGAAATATTAATAAAATTTGATTTCCTAAAAGAAAGAACAGTATACAGTATATAGTAACTAACACTTGGTTCAGCAAAAATAAAACATTCGTAATGTCACAAAAATTATAATATTATGAACAAAAATGTTCGTAATGTCAGAAAAAATAAAAAAAGGGAAGCTAAAGCTCTTTCAAATATTAAAATTTTAACTAGTATTCCCTGGTGGCTGTGGAGCAGGACCAGCATTAAGCCAAGCATTTTTATGTACGATATAATCATCTAACTTATAATATGCTTGTCTACATAGTGTGATTTAAATTTCTTTTCATTTAGTTCAAGAATATCGACTGGTATTTTATTATAACATTTTACACAGTACCCCATAAAAGAAGTGTGTACTTTAGACAATCTGAAACGTGGTTGATCTAATTTGTTCTTACTAAAAAGATGTAGATTTTTCCGAACATACATAATGTTTTCATAGATATATTGACAAGGTACCGTCATGATGCTAATTGTTTTGAACAGTTCCTTTAGAGATTCGCGTCTGCGGAGGTTATAGATGGCTCTCACGGCCCTCTTTTGCAGAATAAAGATCGACTCAATATCCGCAGCCCGTCCCCATAGCAAGATACCGTAAGACATGATGCTATGAAAGTAACTAAAATAGACCAGTCTCGCGGTATCCACGTCGTTAATTGGCGGATCTTCCAAACAACGCTTACGCTGTTTGGAAGATCCGCCAATTAACAGACGCTAAGCTAAGCTCTGCCCCTTAGGGCAGAACTTAGCCGCCCTGCAAGTGATGTTAAATGAGGACCCCACTGTAGCTTTGAGTCAAGCGTGATCCAGGAAAACCGTCTGTTCGACGAATTCTAGTATCTCCTTATTCAATACAACATCACATTCACTACTTCTAACATTCGGTAACGCAAATCTTATGCATTTAGTTTTCTTTCCATTTAATACCAAAGAAAGCAGCTACCTGTCTACTTACAAACCTTCGCCAAGTCCGAAAGTTTGACTGGACTTGGTTCACAGCGCGAGAAGATACCAGACTTAAAAAATAGTTGACATAAGGAGCTATCTCCAATGAATATGAATGACATCCGTGATTAAATTTGTATTAGCTAAATAAAATATCCAAAGCCGTTATATCCGAACGATGTCCGGCTGCTGGTCACTAGTTTCAAACATGTCGTAATTTTTAATAACGTTTTATTATATCATTAGCGATTTAAATTAATGCTTGCATTGCATAAATTGTTTCCGAGATGTTTCGATAAAGCAATGAAAGCTTCGGTTAGATCCGATACAAATTTTACACGTTTTTTTCCTGGATAATGAATTGTATTTGGCCTACCAATACCATGGTCTTGCTTTGAGGCCCCAAAACAATTTTGTTTGTATCGATGTGGGTATCACTACATAGTATAAACAAAGTCGCTTTCTCTGTCCCTATATCCCTATGTATGCTTAAATCTTTAAAACTACGCAACGGATTTTGATGCGGGTTTTTTTAATAGATAGAGTGATTCAAGAGGAAGGTTGATATGTATAATTCA
Source organism: Polymixis lichenea (assembly GCA_949091785.1). Classification (NCBI taxonomy): domain Eukaryota; kingdom Metazoa; phylum Arthropoda; class Insecta; order Lepidoptera; family Noctuidae; genus Polymixis; species Polymixis lichenea. The sequence goes on from OX420934.1 coordinate 5,064,468, forward strand.
CCGACCTCCACGCGGGCGAAGCCACTGGCAAAAGCTAGTTTAAATTTAAATTATGAAGGGTTTAACAATGATTAAGTAAATCATTGGTAAACTTCGTTTAATCGAACTTTAGCGTTTTAACTGAAAATACCGAACATGACTCCGCCTAAAGTTACTGTTAATTACCTAGGTACGTACTTATCTATCGCCCCTCCACTACTTAGAAATAGGTTACAAGTCAATGAATTGACAATTTTATTTAATTAGTCATTGTAAATATTTATAGTCTACCGGACACTGTCCTCGAACATGCTTTTTAACTGCTTAGCTCATTTTAAGTATGCTTGTTAGTCCGTGAACAGCACTAAGCAGCAGGGACGGAATTACCGGTATTTTTATATAACGTTACCAATTACCGTTCTGTTAACGATAAAAATGTAACGTTAATAATACCGATGCCCAAAGACATCTTCATCAGTCATCAGTCATCATTAACGTTATCTAATTACCAGTATTAGTATAGATAAAAGTAATAATTCTTATACCAGTAATTTATACGTCTATCTCTTTCTAACCACGACGGTGGGGTGGGGAGACTAGCATCTTTCGGTGTGTACACAGAAACAATATTATATACTTACAAGCCGTACGTGCGACTACTTTCAGCGTGTGTACAATAATTATCATAAACAGGGTGGCAGGGACATCAACGCGAAAACTGAAACCGTGAATGACTACCTTCAGCGTGTATACAGTATTGTTTCTGTGCTGCAGAAAATTATTATAAACAGGGTGGCAGGGATATCAACGCGAGAACTGAAAACGTGAATGACTACCTTCGGCGTGTAAATAATATTGGTGCCGATTCTCTTGTACACCGAACTAAACTAAGTGATAGTTTAGTAAGTTTGTTTAGTGTAGGCTATGAGAATCTTAAAGCTAATCCGCAAAAAAAAAACTCTAAATTTAAAAATATTTTGACTCATCTAAAATCGTATTTGACAATCGCGACTCCACATGGTATTTTTTTTTGCATCGCAACGTGATACTTGTTTGCCCTACCCCGTGAATTTTATTTAGAGCCGGAGGCACGCAGGGGTGCCAGTCTCGGTGTCTTATATGGCATTATTCACTTTTTGTATGGAAAATAAGAAAAATTAATACTTTCATGTTGAGTTTTAGAGGTTTATAAATTTTATAAAAAGGGGTCGAAATTTTTCATATTTTTTGCGATAGGACACGCCGTTTTCGAGATATAAGCAAAAGAAAAGAAAAAAAAGATACAGTACTGTTTTTACACCTGATGTCGAGGTGTTGGTGTGAATTTTTAACCGACTTCAAAAAAGAGGAGGTTCTCAATTCGTCGGAACCTTTTTTTCTATGTATGTTCCCCGATTACTCGAAGATGGCTGGACCGATTTGGATTTTTTTTTTTTGTTTGAAAGGGTATACTTCCCAGGTGGTCCCATGATCATCAAGCCAGGATCTGATGATGGGATCCTGGAGAAATAGAGGATTCTTCAAATTTTATGGGCACACTTGAAGCGATTTGGATAGTTAGATTCCACTTTTCCCCCTAAGGGGGATTTTCAGGGGGGATTTGTGGAATAAGCCTTTTTGGAAGAGTACTTTCTCGGAGTGGTTCCATTTCAATTTGGTGAAGATCTAATGAAGAACTTCGGAGATAGGCAACGAAACTCCTCAATAAATGATAGCAAATGGATTGGAATTGCTGAAATCTCATGTCTGTCTATTGTTTACACCAGTTCATATCATAACATTACGCCGGGACGCTGTGAAGGGGTAAGCACATGTGAACCACTAAAATGTGAAAAATAAAAACTTAAAAAAAAAAACAACCGACTTCCAAAAGAAACACTAAAAAGTGATAAATAACTTTAATTATTGAAATAAAAATTCAAAATCACCGCCTTCCGAAATTAAAGTTATTTTTCACTTTTTAGTGTTTTTTTTTTTGGAAGTCGGTTGTTTTTTTTTTTAAGTTTTAGTTCCACAACTAATTTTATTCCACAACTTTTTAATCGCGATTAAAGATAGTCAGATTTAGTCAGTCAATCAAAATTTTAGCTGAAAATCGTCTAATTCAGAATAGCAAAATTGCCATTTTCACTAAACTAAATAAAATCTTAGTGCTGTCAAACTAAAATATAGTTAAGTTGTGTCACTTTAGTCTATTTCTGGAAACAAAAAAAAATACCTTGACATCGCCTTTATGAGGCACGTAAGATATGAGAAAGGTTTTAATATTGTATCCAGAGATATGTGGTCGACTGTACCTACATACAAACATAACACTAATTAAAAAGTAATAATATAGTTATAATAATACGATTTAAGTTGAAAGGTTGACATTTCTTTCGGCTTCTTTTTACACAAACAACTAGTTGCCAATCAAAGGCAGTAGACGTAGGTACGTTTGGCGTAAGCGACGCGATGTTTGATTATGAAATGAAGCACGCGCGAGCGCGAGTCTTATCGTATTCGTATCTTTCCGATCGTCGTAACATGCGTTGTTACCGCTCCGCTTAGAAGAGCCGAACGCAAGGCCGCGAGGCGTTTGACGCTTTTGCAACGGCACACACAATGTTGCTGCTTATTAGATTTTAGCGAGGTAAACATACTGGTAACTCTATTTAAATACCGGTAAATCAAATGACTTATCGGTAATTTTAACGTTAAATAGTTAACGGAACGGAACGAAATGTTTTGGTAGTTTCACCGATATTTTATCGGTAACGGTAACCGTCCCTGCGTAAGCAGTCCCTGCAGTAGGCTTGTTTAGATTATAGTAATCTTCGCCAGAAAATCCAGTTCAGGACTCCGGGTACCTACTACTTATGAATTTCACAATTTTCTTTTGAGGTATCCACAAAATTGGACTAAAATTCTTTTCGACTTTATCATACGAACAAACAAAGACATCTGTTTACGCAAATCAAGTAAAAGATCCTTAATGGGTCAGAGTAATCAATTTACTCGTTTTTAATACGTGAAGCTACTAATTCACTATTACATAATTTCGTTATTATCTTTATGATGAAAATAAACTTTTACTAAACCATAATATAAAGACATAGGTAATAAAATATAATAACTTGGTTATGAATATTGCCAATGTTTAACACTTGACCTAATAAATATGTTAATGTCTTAGATTCGACGTTTGCGTGCGTAGATATGGACTTACCTACTATATTAAGTCATTCTAGATACCTACACGATGTTTTTTTTCTGTAGCCATGGGTTTTCTAGGAACTGTCACAGTTTCAAGCAGGATTATATCTTCTATGTGAAAGTAAAGCTAAAGGTATTCAATGAAAGGTTTTTTTTTAAATTCCAAAGCGGTCGTTTGTGTTTGATGTCACTAATTTTGACGAAATAATAGAACAGTGGAAAAATACAGATTATGTAGAATGGGTACCTCCCTAAATTCCTGCCTATGTATTATGTTTTCATGGTGTTGGTAAATAATTTAAAAATTAATTGGATAAACCAGCCTGAGCGGAAAACCACGCCGTTTAACAATGCCAAAGAGATTACCTACATAAAAAAATAAAATGAAATAAAATAAAAAGATTAATAAAATCTTGTTATTTTATTTCATTTTATTTGTTTCTCATACAATTGTTTTACAGCACAAAATTGAGGCAGCCCCGGTAAGTTATAAGGATACTTGTAAAGGGATTACCTCGCAACTTCCATGGATTGCTAACTACAATATTGGGGCATAATTAAAAGACGATCGAAAAACCTTAGGTTCTAAAGTTGCGCTTACATGAGCAACTAAAATTGCTCCATCTTAGGCAATTCTCGTCAAGTATGACGTCACGACTACATCCAGCAATTTAGGGCAATGGCAACATGTGGCAACCTGTTGCCAGAGATACGGCCACACAATATGGAGCAATATGAAGCAACTTAAAAAACTAGGCATTGCGCTTCTCCCGCCGCCTCCACCGCCGGCCGGTAACTCTCGCAAAAACGAGTTATACGTACAAACGAGATAGAAAGAAAATTCACTAGAAATTTCCAAACCGATTGGATATTCGGCAACTCATGAAATATATGGAGCAATCAGAAGCAATATTGCCGAATCACATCGGCAATTTATTGTTGTTACTCCAGATTGATCCATTAGTGTTGCCGAGCAATAATTACTCAAAAAATTGCCTGTGTAAGAGCACCTTAAAATGTTGACAAAATTGTTGTAGCATATTCAGGTATGTGCAATGTTTGTGTGTGTGTATGTGTATGGATGTGCAGGGTGTGTGAGTCTAACTAGGTATGTGTGTGTTCATAATTGATTGACTGATGTATGTTATGATTCAGTACCAGTGGCGAAAGCACCATATAACACGAGTCCTACCGGCTTCCCTTCGGGGATTCGCATTGATTCGCAACTCTATCGCTATTAAAAAATGGCACGTCAATAGTGGCTACTATTGTCAAAAAATAAAGTTACACTACGGGTATTTAATTCACCATAACATTCAAACACCAAAAACATTAAAAAACGATTGTTTTTAGCTTTATAATAGAACAAAAAAAATGTTTTAAACCAAACCGGTGCCAAAACGTCATAATCGGGAACTCAAAAATCATAGCGATGGCAATAGCGATCCCGTACTGATGTCACTTTAGGTCACGTGGCACCGCTTGATATGGACGAGAGCAAGCCGCTGTACATCGGGTTATGATAGAGACAGATATATAAAAATGCGTCAGCGAGAATGAGATGGAGGAATACTGCACATTTTATTTGGTTTTCAGCTGTTAAATTTTATTGTATTTAATTCTTTGCATTTCTTAATCGATAAGTCAGTAAGTTAAAGCCGACTTCGCTTCGGCTTCTCTCTTAGAAAATTTTACACCTCGCCGCTGCTGGATACAGGCTCTTCATTAGCATATCTGGTTAACATGAGTTCTATTTCATAGTATGTTTGTGGTTTTAACCATTCCGTTAAAGTTTTTTTACATTCGCACATGGGGTAAATATTCAATTTACGGTTCAATTTATTATAAATAAAAGTGAATTGAGTTTTATACTGACGCCTGGCAAAAACCGTACGGACCCGAGGGTAATGGGCCACAATATCTTTATGTCTTTTCTTGAGGTTTGATGGATCAAATGAGAGAGTCTTGTGCAAATGTATGGTTACATTCAAAATGTATAATTTCCTAACAGTGAACAGATTGCTAATTTTTCAATTAAATATAAAATTCAATTAATAAAAATAAAAATAAAAACCAAAAAAAATATTACACTAAATTATTTTACATATTAAATATTTTTAAACTAATTAGTTTAAAAATACACATATATATTCGTGTAGGTAGTCCAATTACTCCTAAGTTTATACCTACCACACAAGGGATGCACCGTCGTTAAGTAGGTATATATCAATCATACAAGTTCGCAGAACTTCCATGATTTGTTAACCGCAAGATGCATCCAATTTACTGACCCCAATAAGTAGAAAATAAGGATGAACTCAGGTATCATAAAGTTGTTGCACAATTTGCCCTCCAAATCTTTTTACTAATGCATTTTTTAAATTTGCATTTTAACTACCTAACCAAATTTTCAACAAACTTGAAGTATACTCAGAGTCGGCAACTCGGCACTAATGATATCCCATTTTTTTTAAGACTCCGGTTTAATTTTAATAAAAGTGGTAGGCTTTTTTTTTAGGGTGGGAATTCATCAAATAACTTCTCCCGCTCTGGGTGGAGCAGGAGGACGTGTCAGACTTTTTCTGACTAAAACCCACCCGTGTTCCTTCAGTTGCCAGTGTGCCAGGGGCCACGGTATCTGTTTCGAACAACCCGCACCCCTGGCAGACCTAGCAGAGTTGGCCCAGTGGTACCGACTGTGACTTACGAGCTGTAAGTCGTAAATTCGGACCCAGACAGGCGCTTCACTTTGTGTAAATTATTTCAACACCACTGCTCCCATAACTGTGAAGGAAAACATCGTGAGGAAACCGCCATGTCCTAGCGCCAAAAATTCGAAGACATGTAACATCTACCAACCCGCGCTGGGCCCGCATGGTGGATTACGGCCCACTCCCTCTAGAAGAGAGCCTATGTCCCAGCAGTGAGGACATGATAGGCTGATGACGTTGTATGTTGTTATAGGACCTTCTAGAACTCAGTACTTGCTTGTACATAATTTAAGTCTAATGACCGTAAAGATAAAAACACAATGATCCCATTCATTATTATAAAAAAGCAACTACAACTACATATTTACAGTCGTTTGATCGACGCATGTGCTGATAAATCAATTGATAGTGTGTTTTAGTGACACTTATTATTTTTATTTTTTCAATTGTAACATACTTAGCTGCATAGCTATGATGGTGGGACACTTATTATAGACCGGAAACATTATGGTACATTATTAAAATCGTTATAAATTCGTTGAGGTACCCATCCATAGCATTCACAAAATAATAAAGTGTGTGAAGTCACAGTTGTCCTTCTGATGCCATAAATAATGTATATTTTTGCAGCATCATGTGTAGGTACTTTGAACTTATTGCCATCAAAGTAAGGTAAACGTGAGCTGATCATTTTCTTTCCTTGATATCATTATAGGTTAGAAATGCAAAATGAAATAAAAAAAAGTATTCGCTTCGAGTTCACCCACCCTTTTAAATGCAATGTTCAATTGAATTGATGATTTTTTTATAAATATACCAGCTGACCGGACAGACGTTGTCCTGCCCGAACAGTGCCACCTACCGAAACAAAGTGTCAAAACCATTCTCGAATCCACTTGAACACACACAAAAAAAATCGTCAAAATCGGTCTAGCCGTTCAGGATAAGTTCAGTCGCATAAACACGCACAGAAGAATTATATACAGGGTGTAACAGAAACCCTATTGCTATTCTTAAGCACTAAAGATAACAGCTGGTATAGAATCACTAAACATAGTTTCAGCTCAAAATAAAATACTTTAAGAATTGCCTACCATATTTTCGGTTTCATGTTTCTTAAATTCAAATGATAACAAACGTGTCACCGCACTACGGAGGTCAATAACTTTCCACGTTACTTGCCAATATCACGATAAATCTCTTCCGAATTATGTGTTTATTTCAATTTGAGAAGTTGGGTTTCTGGCATCAATGTATTAAAAATTCTCACAACTTCCGAACATGTGAAAGGATCGAAAAACCCTTCCAACATCGTTTGACATCATCCAAAGAAACCGTGCCCTTGGTATGTATATACGCTGTCTGTGTCACGTTGTATAAAAAACGATATAATTATATATTTATCAAAAGTTAAGAACCTACTTCTTTCGTTAAAACTTGAAACAAATAATTAGTAACCAGAGGGATTCCGCGCTTCTGAAGAAAGTGCCTTCCTTGTCACTCGGTTTTAATAGTTTTAAGAAGTAGGGCAGTTCGCTATCGAAGAACTATTTATGTCGCAGTTCGCTATCGAAGAACTATTTATGTCGAAGTCCTTCGTCTTGCTCTTTGCACTCTGGATAACCAGATAATACTGAACAGAGATAAGATCTTACAATTACAACAACATTTTTTTTTTATTGGCGCATCAAGCTTTGGCTGTAGTTGTACAGACAAAGCTTAGCTCTAAGTAAAATATATATAGTTTCTGTACCACTCTACTAAGGCGTGGTGTCTTTTACTTTTCCTTTATGCCTTGATTTCATGTAACTTGGAGTCGATCAAAACCCTTGCAAAAAAGTAACGTTCCAGCCAGTTTCAGCTTTCGAACCAACTTGCATTCCATTAGGTAAGATTTGAAAGAGCTGCAACTTATGTTCGCCCAATTGAAAGGCCGGTCCGACTTTTATAATTATTTCTTTGTATTTTGATATCTCAGAATTTACCAGCTAATTGCTACTCTTTGTTGTATCGAACACACAAAAGTCCAGAAGTCCTGTCCAAAAACAAGAATCACGCGGAAGTAATACCAGTTTCGGATTTCTCCTCATACAGACATACACTCATGACGTCAGTTTTAATTAAACGTATTATTTTACGTCTATATTTACCTGCTTTCGTTATTTACTACGCTCATAAAAATTTGCCGCTGTCAAAATCAACCTTGGGCGAATTCTTTGAATTCGATTTGCGCTGCACATTGCAAACATTACAAAAAATGAGTACTGACAAACATACGACAATTAGCATACAAAATTGAAAGCTGTAAAAGAAAAGGCTAAGAGCATATAGTTTTATTTTTAAATTAACATTTAAAGTGGAATTGAATTTCTACACCGCTAGAAATTTAAAAAATAAAGAAATTAATATTTAGCTCGTAGTCGTCATGAACATCACAATTTACATACGTCTTTAGCATAAGTAGAAGTACGTATATTTAATTAGAATATAGGAAGGTATATATATTTTGTAGCAGTTATTATTGTAGGTACGTGGAATCCATAAATAACTAGCACCTACCTGCTGTTTACTTTTAAGACTACAATCGTTAACTTTCATGGTCAGTTACCTGTACATTAAGGTTGAATGTAAGGCCTACATTATTTCCACACCTATTACTACAACAATATAGTTTTTTTACATATTTTTGGGGACATCTTTTATGTACTTTACCACGAACTTTCAAGGGCACGCAAATTAATATCTGGTTCTTGGGAAGTTGTCTTGGTCTTTCAAAGGTAAAAAGAAGTAGCCTTACCTAAACATGCTATAGCGACCAAATCGATATACCCCATACAGTGACAATAGGGTACCGAAATAAAACATGTCTTAAACCATGCCTTTCTCAATTTCAGATGACAGCATCAGCTTACAAATGCAAGCATACTGCTTACACGAGTTCAGACAGTCACTCCAGCCTCCATTATGACTATCCGAGCCAGGAACCTATAGGAATCCCTGACAACCGTGCCTATGACCGGATGAATATTCGATCAGCTAACATATCGCCCGCCAGCTACTCGGCAAATGTTCCAGATGATGTAAAAATTGCTCAGCTGAGAGTAGGAGATCAAACGGCGACGAGAACTGAAAATGAATCTAAAGTTTTAAGTTGGAAGCCTTACGCAGAGAGTAGGCGAGGTAAGACAATGTTTCTTCTTCTCTTTTCTTCTTTATAATGGATTTTACAAAAGTAAGGTAAGGTGGTGTATAGATTTTTACAGTTTATAAAATGAAACAAATAAATGCCATATTTAGATCTGTCAAAAACTATAAAACTGCATATCTACTTACAAAAGACATTGACCTTAAAACAATATTAGACACAGGTACCATGAATCTATACTAATTCTATATATATATGTATATATACACATATACTAATAATAAAGCTGAAGAGTTTGTTTGTTTGTTTGCTTGCTTGAACGCGCTAATCTCAGGAACTGCTGGTCCGATTTGAATAATTATTTCAATTTTAGATAGCCCATATATCGAGGAAGGCTAAAGGCTATATTACATCACGCTAAGACCCTTAGGAGCCGAGCAAAGAGAAAACAGTCACGAATACGAAGTACTCGCACGGGCAGGCGAGGCGAGCGACGGGGTAGGTCGGGGAGCAAGAAATTTGACGCAAATACTACGTCGCGGGCATAAGCTAGTTAGGTATAAATTGCCTTCGTACATATATTTGACACATCAAATCAAATCAAATCAAATCAAAATATTTTATTTCACATAAACCTGCAAGGGCACTTACTTATGAAACGTCAGAAGCTAGGTGCACGGTTCCAATTTGTCGCTTCCTATGGAGAAGAGCCGGCAAGAAACTCCACGGTTACTCTTTTAAAAATAATAGGCTTTTATAAAGTTTTCAAATTACAGTGATATTAGGTATGGGAGGACAGTGCAGGCCTGTCAATAAGTACCAGGTACTTAGAGGAATGAAAATAAAGAAAAGAAACTGTAGGCCTACAACGTTTTCTCATTCACAATATGTAAAAGCATCTACATAAGTAAAATCAACCTATTTAAACCAAGTGATATGATTTCCATGAGAATCACTACTAAATACTCGATATTACAAGTGTTGTATAATGTCAAATAATGACGAGAATATGCCAGAAAGTGTAAAAAATAAAATTAACATTGTAAGTTGGAAGCAGTTAATAGACGCTCACATAGTTATGCTGCTAATGAGTTACCAGGGAAGCCACATGTGCAGAAGGAATTAATGCCAAACTTCCTTGTCTTCAACGTAGTCTTTTATCTTATAATATGCTTTTTTGATAAGGACACGTTTGATGTGAGATTTAAACTTTCCATCGTTAAGTTCTGTAACCGACTTTGGCAACTTGTTGTAGAAGCGGATGCTGTTTATTAGAAATGACTTGCTAGTTTTAGTTAATCTAAATTATAAAAACACGTAGTAAAGATGAAATTGTGATTCCAATCACAATTTCATCTTTACTACGTGTATTTAGGTTATGGAAGTCGCATCTTTTTTTGAAAAGACCTAAATTTTTGCGAACATACTAGAAAATCTAGGATATAAAGAGAAGGCAGAGTTAGTATGTAAAACTTCGTTGAATTTGTTTCTAAGAGACTCGCGAGGCCCCATTTTATAGATTGCGCGGATTGCCCTTTGTAGAATGAAAACTGAATCTACGTCAGCTGCCGATCCCCACAGCTGAACGCCATAAGACATAATACTGTGAAAATAATCAAGTTTTAAATTTAGCCCTACTTGGGGTACATTTGGTAATGAGAACTTAAGACATTTAGTTTTGTTCGCATTGAGTAAAAGACTATTAGCCGCAAACCATTTCGAGAGAACAGCTAGACTATCGTTGACATGTAAGACATCCGTATCTTTTCTATCTATTCTAAAAATAAGAGAAGTGTCATCAGTGACTAAAATTATTTCCGAGAAGTTAGCCATCAGGTAAGGAAGGTCATGAATATAATCTAGAAATAAAAAAGGGCCAAGAATTGAACCTTGAGGCACGCCCATCTTAACTAGAGACCCGGAGGACGTTGCCTCGTTAGCATTTACTTTTTGCTGCCTGTTTGATAAATAGGATAGTACAAGATCAGCAGCTCGTCCACGAACTCCGTAGTGTTGTAATTTACAGATGAGTGTATTGTGGTCAACGCAGTCAAACGCTTTTGAGAGGTCACAGAAAATGCCAATTGCATCCTGGGACTTCTCCCAGGATTCCAAAATGTGACTGATGAGTTGTACTCCCGCGTCAGTCGTTGACCTACCTTTCGTGAAACCAAACTGTCCACTATGTAAAATCCTATTTGAGTTAAAATGTGACAACATCTGGTCTAGCATGATTTTTTTATAAATTTTGCTCAATGCTGGAAGCACAGATATAGGTCTAAAATTAGAGGGATCACTCTTACTACCCGATTTGAAAATTGGTACTACTTTACTATGTTTCATTAAGTCAGGAAACGTGCCGGTGTCTAAACATTGATTAAATATGCCTGTTAGGACAGGGGCAATTGTGTCAATGATATCTTCAAGAACCTTAACGGAAATGCCCCATAAGTCTTCAGTGTTTTTTATGTTAAGACTTTTAAATGCTGTTTTAATTGTGGCAATAGAAATGGGTTTGAATTCAAAACTTGGATTATCCTTACTGAAGTATTCTTTAAGAAGAGATTCAGCTAATACAGATGATGACGGGAGAGATTTCGTAACCTCTATTGAGATGTTGGTAAAGAAATGTTCTAAAGTCTCAGCAACTTTTAACTTATCTGAAATGGTTTCATTATCAATTTTTAGAGCTAACTCAATCTGATCTCGCTGTTGTGTGTTTCCAGTTTCTTTGTTAATTACCTGCCACACAGCTTCTATTTTATTTTTAGAAATACTAATTTTGTTACTTATTAATTTAGATTTAGCTTGAGCGCAGACTCTTTTAAATATTTTAGAATAGTTTCTTACATAATTATGAAGGGCCTGATCAGAAGTCAATGATTATTCGTGATACAAATTATATAACATATCTCTGCTTTTTCGAATGCCAGCTGTGGCCCATTCGCTAAATTTTGGTTTAGCAGTGATTGTAACTTTTTTTACAGGACATGCTTTATTGAATCCTTGGCATACTGTACAAAAAAAATGTGTCATAGTTTATATTGGGATCTTGTGAATCAAAACTTGCTGTTGAGAGATTGCTAAGAACATTATTTTTAAACGTTTTCAATTTTTTTTAGTCAGAGGTCTCAATTCAATGGTTTTATCTAGTTGTAACTTTTTATCTAAGTCAAACGATACAAGCTGACCAGTATGGTCTGGCCTGACGCCACTAGTTAAGGAAGAATCCTTTATTTTACAATTAGTAAATACATTGTCTATGCATGAAGCTGTGGTTGCTGTTATTCTAGTCGCTTCATTAAATATACATTTTAAATTGAACGATTTAAACAATGAGATAAGCTTACATTTTTCTGGTGAGTTAACTAATAGATCAATATTTAGGTCACCACACACAAAAACTAATTTATTATCTTTAAAAAGTTTACCTAATATTTCTTCCATAATGATCGAAAATGATGACAAGTTTGAGGCTGGTGATCTATAAACAGACAAGAAAATATGGCCCTCAACCTCTGCATCACATAGCTAGGTTCAATTCTGCATAGAACCGAAGTTCACCTTTCAGTAAACCTCATTGAAATCTAACTGCAACATACAAGGTCGGCCATTTACACCGCTGATAATGCAATACAAAGATTATTTTAGCACTGGCGTCATTATCGGTAATTCTCCTTTTACGCACTGTATGTGGTCAACCTGCCGCCGGCTTATCGACAAGTGTTCCGATAATTCGATGGCGTAAAGTTTAATTGAAACGCGTTTTCCTCTAACACCATCACCATGCAACATTTAATAATGTAATGTTATTAACAATATGTAAGTTAGAAATTTACCCCTATATTTAAAAACGCTGCTAGTTTAAGTCTAGTAACGATTAGTAAATATTTAACCATACATTTGTGACATTTAAACATATCTTAACTGTAATCAACGTTTATAAATAAACCCCGCAAAGTTCACAATTTATTGAACAAATTATGGTACAATGAGCAAATTAAACACGTAACAATAGTTATGGAAAATAGCTAGCTTACACAATCATTTTCATTAAACATACCCGTTTAGAATTAGATAAAAGAAATTACTATTGTGGTGCCATTTTACTTATTGGTAATTATGTACATTGATGCAGGAAGTACCTAGGTTTAAATTAAATACCCACACCGGCAGGTATACAAAGTTGTGGACCAAATGGCGTGCGTAGGTTAAAAAAAAACGCGTCAGTTAACAAGCAGCTTGTAATCAAATAAAATCGATAAGAAGTTTAGCCATACTTTTAAAGAGTACACTATATTGTTTCTATTATTTCTGTCAAATCTGTGAAGCATGCAATCAATTGGATGGTGTGTGTTTCTGTTTTCAATTTAATACGTAATTTTTATTGCATGGGTGTAAGTACCTACCTACACGTGTAAAATAAAAATCATAGCTTAGTCCATTCAAAAACAAGTCAGTCTATTAATATACTGACTTCGTTTTGAATGGACTAATTCAAAACGAAGTCTGTATATTAATAGACATTAATAGACATACACCCATGCAATAAAAATGACGTATTAAATTGAAAACAAAAACAGGGAACTAAAGTACCACACATATTACTTAGACATCCAAAAAACAACAAACCCATCTATTTGAATATAAAAAACGATATTACACGCTTGCAAATTACCTTATGACCACATTGTCTCCGATTTTAAGGTTAAATTGTACCTACTTGGTTCATAAAAAACGGCTATTCTAACACGGATGTGTAATTGTTTTATTTTTTTCTTCGCATTGATTACATTGAGATAATAATTCCATACACTTTTTCTTAACATAGGTACTTAGAAAAACATTGCATTGTTTTACTTAGATGTAATTCTTTTGGAATCTACTCTGTAGAAGTTTTGCAATTTCTTATATGACATCATCGTCTGCCTAGCCTCCTTCGAATGATGTTGGAACTGGCTTCTAATCTAGTCGGATGCAGCTGAAAACTAATATTTTCCAAGGAGCGACTGCCTGACTTGCTTATGTGATTGATTATTATGATCTGCATTGCTAACGTGATATTCCAATTGAAATTAATCTTTTACTTTTCAGGTCAAAATACTGACAAGATTGTTTTCCCCGGGCCAACGGCTGAAGAATTCCAGCTGGAGATACCAGAACATTGCAAGAGACTTGGGTTTTGCGAAGATGTTCCCAACTACCCAACAGAACAAGCGAAAAAAGTTATATCGGAGGCAAGTTTATTCAACTTCTTCAATTTAGCAGTCTTTCTCTTCAGTATACAAAAATACACTCCCGGACTCCTAAATGGAGCCACCCTGCATTTTTTGTATAAACATCTGTACATTAAACAACAACAACAACAACATTTGTAACAATGAAAACACCAAAATAATGGTGATTGTATTTCGGCTTCAAAAACCGCATGAAAATTTTTGTTTGACTCATCATTATTTTCAAGTTTTAAGCTTGTATTCCTAACGGAGTCTGTAGTTCTTAAGTTTGTAAATTATGCAGTAAGGTCTCTCATGTACTTACGGTTTTACCTACCTATATTAAAAGATCACATAACGCTTCCTAGAAGGAAATCTAGATCTTCATCACAAACAGTGATACAATCATAATGTATCTTTGTTGCAATTAAAGTTGTATTGTTGTGTTGTATAATGTATGCAATACCTAATTATAACATCGATTTCCCTTAATATTTCCAGCTATCCAACTTAGGCGCGTTCCAAGATGACAAACTGGACTTGCCAGACTTACCAGACATCAACCAGAGGGTAGGACCTCAAGAGGAAAATATAGAGTTGTGCCAATTTGAGGAAAAGGTATGATCAATATATCTCCAGTTTTGCTTAAATTCCATTCCAGCTGGTGTGCCTCAGGGATCGCTCGTTGGGCCATACTTTTTTATACTTTATCTGAACGATGTACCTAAACAGGCTCACACACAACTTGCCATCTATGCTGATGACACGGCAACATTCACGACAGACAAAGACGTTGACATAGTCACTGGACGGCTTCAATATTCACTTGAACTACTCAGCCAATTCTTAAAAAACCTGGAAATTGAAACTAAATTCTACAAAAACCGAAGGAATTCTGTTTACTAGAAAACGCTCGCTATCCACCAGATTCGTTAAAATTGATGACTTTCAGATACAGTGGCGCGAATCGGTTAAGTATTTAGGCATAATATTAGACAAATCCCTTAACTGGAACAATAACACTGAACGAACTACAAGGAAAGGTACAAAAGCCCTAAATTCATTAAAACCTATTTTAAATCGCAAACCTATTCTCAGTCCCTCAACAAAAATGCTTATCTATTCTACTTTAGTAAGACCTTGCTTAACTTAGGCAGCACCTGTCTGGTCCAGTCTGGCAGAAACCAAATATATTTAACTCCAAATAATCCAAAATAAAGCATTAAAACTATCATATAACACACCATTCGGGACAAATCTTAAAACACAACACAGGCGTATAAATTATCCTTTTTTTAAAGATTTTATACTAGAAATTTCACGCAAATTTTATTTGCTTAAAAACCCATCACACCGTAATGCACTAAAATCTGCAATTGGTAAAAGTAGACTAAATACATTATCTTCGCTAGTACGTACAATCGATACCGACTGCCCCATCACTACTTCCTGCGTGACATATCTTGACGATAGCTTGCTTGCTAGCCGACGCCGCTTGACCGGCCGTGTACGTATCTTTGCGGGGACTACCCGCTACTAAACTTACTTTATTATAACTTATTATATTAAGCGTACATTTTGTAACTTTAACATCTAATATTATGTGGGTCCAAACTAAGACTTGCACATACCTATCTACAAACGATGTACATTATGTTTTTGTTTATGTCAACGTAAGTTACTGTAATGAAACCATGTTTTAATGTTTGTAAAGGCGAAATATAGCCTATGTAACAAAATAAATCACGATTTGTGTATAAATAGAATAAGATCATTTGTAAACAACTTTGTAACAATCTTTCCAGCAATAAAGACTGAAAAATCAATCGATCAATCATCCAGTTTTGCTTAATACTAATACACTACATATTATAAAACAAAGTCCCCCGCCGCGTCTGTCTGTCTGTTTGTTGTTCACAATAAACTCAAAAACTAAATAGGTAGGAACTAGGAACTATAACGTGTTTGAAAAGTAAAATGCTGTAATCACCGGACTACCTGCATAGCAAACACATTATTCCCATTTTCATCACTCGTCAATCTGCCTAGCCTTTTCCCAACTATGTTGTGGTCGGCTTCCAGCCTAACCGCATGCAACTGAATACCAGATTTTACATGGAGTGACTGCCCATCTGACCTCCACAACTCTTGGTAAGACTGGTTGTCAGACTTTCGGGCTTCTGACGACCCGTAACGAATGACAGCCGGGACCAACGGCTTAGCGAGCATTACGAAGCACGGAGGGGACTTGGTATGTACCTGGTCTGTATATGGTCACCCATCCACGGGCCAACCGCGGTAAGCGTAGCTTAATCTAATCGATCGACCCGTTATTACTTAGCCCCTTTTCATCACTTGTATAGCGAAATATCTATACCTAGCTCTCATTTTAATGAATCTGAAATATTTTAAATACCTACTGCCGACTAATATTATATCGTCCGTCGTTAACTGGTCACACTGAGTTGAGTGAGTGAGAGTGGGGGTCTGATAGGCAGCCGGCTCCATGTAATATTTTGGTGGCTAGCAACAAACCGGATACACTGAAAATCTACACCAACATAGTTTTGAGAACGAAAAAGTTTTGACAGAAGGTGAACAGCTCATGTCTGTAAATAAACGATGTTTTAAATTATAATACTGGTTGTTTTTTCCAGTTGGTGTTCCCAAAAGCAGCAATCGATTCCAGTGGAAAATGGCACATCGTGCTAAATCAAGACGACAACCCAGTACAGGGATTCAAAGTGGAGATTTGCAAGTAAGTGCCGTTTCTAAGTTTATTTTCAATTAACCACGAGCTTTCAAGCAACGATCGCATAAGTTAGTTACAGGAGTTTTACTAATAAAAAAAATGTATTAGTTATATACATTGCTTTGTTTTCTTTGTTATAATTACCTTAACTTCTTTCAACTCGATTTATTACAGAAATGTGAGCAACAACGAGGGGCAATCTTCGGAATTGAAGATAAGGGAGGGGGAATGGTATTTGTACATACATTATTCATCATATTTAAGTAAAAATCTATGCGGTAAAAAATTTAATAAGAACTAGCTTTAGCCAGCGGCTTCGCCCCGTGTGGACGTCAGTAATTATCCCACGAGAACGTACTACCAGGATAAAAGAATCCTATGTGTTAATCCAGGTTATAAACTACTCCGTGCCTAATTTCATCCAAATTCGTCCGGCCGTTCTTACGTGATTGAGTAATAAACAGACACACTTTCACATTTATAATCATAGTAGGATCAGTGGGATAGTGCACAATATGTTATATGGATATAACCCTTTACCTAGTAACCTTACCTCAAAACAATCTCCCAAAACGGCATCCGTTGCGCTGTAGGTACTGTTTGTTTTCAGTCATTCACAAAGGTAGATGAACAGAGTGGCATCTTCATAAGGGTCTCTTTTTTACCAGTTTAGTACGAAACCTTAAAAACATTGCTACTACAAAATACCATGTGTAAAGGTTAACCACACGCCAAAATTGAACATCGAAAACCGAGCTGCTAGTAGTGGACGTCGCGACGCGACGCGCGCTGTATCTTCAACGCACTGCTTAACGCCGTGAGTTTAAAATCGAACAGTAAAACACGCTGTTCGAATTTCGACGCGCTGAGATGCACTCTGTGATTCTCAAGGCCCGATTCAACACTCTAGAGTTGAAAATCTAGTGTTCGAAAAAATCCTGCCGCCATTTTATTACGTCCGTATGAATGTCGACTAAGTCCTAGGAAGTGAAGTTAATTGTACGACTAGGTACCTGAAATCTCTGAACAAAAACTCGTCTGTGTTTTCCAAATTATTCAAATTATGACTTGTTTGTTTCAGGAAAGACTTATCCTCATGTTCTGGAGTCGCTGTATTCGTAGACGGATACCAAGGCCGATGCAAACAAAAGTTCGTGTACCGCAAAATGACGGTGCTGCTCGAAGATGGTACCAATTTGGTGAGGTCGCTCAAAGTGCCCAGTTGTTGCTCGTGCGTTGCCAGAGCTGTCTTAAGTTAAATATCGAATAGTTTATGAAATGTGTATTGTGTGAATCATGACTAATTTATAAGAATGAGGATTGGTGAGCCTACGTTTTCATCAGTCCTACACCTTTGGACGATTTACAGCGGGAACGAAAAATGTAAACCACTATTAACACCTTTATCTGTTGTAAACTATTACAATCCCTAGTCGATTACGAATAATTGTAAATTGTATTTGAATGTCTTACTTTTGTAAGTCTTCTGGTGTTGATAGTCCTAATATAAGCTGTGAACTTGTGTTAAGTGTGTTTATTAGCTGAATAGTACCTATTAAAAAGAACATTTACTACTCTTCACTTTATTAATTAGTAAATAAAACATAGTAGGTAACCGTAGTAGCCGTACCTAAATAATCCGTTTGTCAAACTTGAGTGTTATGATTATTTTGTTTGTTATGGTTAAGGTATGCTCTACTTGGTGATTTTCAGCTTCACTGTACGAGCAAGTACTGCCTTCTACGAATGCTGGGTACTTACTTATTTAAATTTTTTTTTAAAGCTTTGATAAACCGGCTTTCTCAGACCAATATAAAAAGGCTTTTTAGTCGATTCGCACGAATTTACTCGACCGAATCGCGAAGTCGTCTATAGAAAATAATATATCATTTAAAAGAGTCTATCCACCGGATTCGGGCGATTCAATCTGGTGCTAATCGACTAACAAGCCATTAAAAAGTACTTCTGTTCTTTTAACGGTTGCATTTTCAAAATATTCGTTTTGAAGACATCACATCTCTCATCTCAAAACTTTATTCTGAAATTCAAAACTTCGCTAAGAGGCTATTTAATTACTCATTACAATTTATTATACTTTTATGTATATGTACAACCAACCCTCATAAGGGTTGGACATGACTGTAATATAATCATGTGTGACGATATCAATATATCTAATTATATTGATTTTAAGATTTTAGAAGACATGACATTAACCTAACAGACAATTTTGTATCAGTTTTGTAAATAATGACAAATACATAATCAGCCTAATGTGGACTACACGGGCACAGGCGCCCTTTTTGTTAGGTGGACTGGGCCATTATCCACCACGCGGTCTTCACGCATGTCTTCGAATTTTTAGCTCTACGATGTCTTCCTTCACTGTTTTGAGAGCGGTGGTGATGAAATAATTCTCACAAAGAAAAACGCCTACCTACCTGGGTTCGAACCCAGGACCTACAACTCGTAAGTCGAGGCCGTTACTATGGGACACCACTGTTCTTTATATCACGCATGTGCATATCTATTATGTTTTCTGTTATACTTCCAATCGATGAAAATATGAAATCATCTCGGTCCTTATGGGTGAAAAAGGATTAAACTTTTTACTCGACCGACCCAGAAAGAGGGTAGTATTATTGTTTAGATATAACACCTACTGATCAAGGCGTTATTGTTATCGGTATAAAAAAGGTAGAAAAATATACCTACCCACAGGACAGATACTTAGTCATTTCTAAGAATAAACATTGTCTAGATTAAAAATAATAAACGATTATCAATTTAAACTGGTTTTTTAATGTTACTTGAACGTATTAAGTGGATTATGTTATGACCTTCACGTTTATTTACTACGGCTTAGCGCTGACAGTTAAATATACTTAATATTATTGCTTACCTACCTAAGCTATTAATGATTTAATTACACACAGCTCCACTCGTTGCGCTATAATTATGATTGTATTGATATCGTACCTACCGCAAGAATTATTTGATAATCCGGATGCTCATTTGAATATTGTTAATACCTACCTAGCTACTGGTTAGATACGGTCAGCCTCAAAAAAAATCCTTATCGACATTAAGAATTCGTTTATTTATGTACAGACGCCAGCACATCAAGCTATCCCAAACTGTCAAATTTTCCTAATTGAATATGAATGTTATGGTTTTGAGATAAAGTTGAAAGTCTATCAAAGAAATTTAAGAACTTGGGGGAAGTTTTCTATTTTTGTATGTAACGATTAAACTTAAAAACAACTGGACCGATTTCAAAAATTCTTTTGCCGTTAGAAAGCTACATTATCACTGAGTAACATAGGCTATATTTTATCCCCGTTTTCCAACGGGAACAGGAACTACGCAGGTGAAACTGCGAAGCGCTGCTAGTAATAATATATAATAATATTGATGCAATCATCAATGTCGGCAACAAAACTATAATCTGTCTGTATTGTCCCACAACAGGGCAAAGAGTACCCTTTCCTTTTTCCACTGAACTCGATCCTGAGTAGAGAATACAATCCCAGGGTCCCGAATCCCGGGATCACGGGATCCCGGCCGTTTTCTGACCCCGAAAATCTCGAGACTGTACTTGGCTAATCTCGGGATTTTCGAGATTTCCACAAACAGGTGTGGTTTCAAAATGATCTTGCGCGAGGACACATACCAGAGTTAACACAAGATGAAAATATTAATGAGATGATAAAGAAGATACGCAAAGTAGTAGTGTACTTATTTCAAGTTTCAACAGATCGCCATTGAAAAATGAAACAGTAGGTACTTCAAAAATATGTGAAAATTTAACATAGAAAGAGCTGTTACTTCTTTTGTAAAACCAGATGGAGTAGTCTTTTAACAATGCTGGAGCCATTTTTTTTTTGTCTTTTCTTTTCTTACTATATTATGTTTTGTTGTACAACAATATTTAAAACATTATTTTTTTAAATTACTCAAGTTTTTTTTATTTGAGTTCAATTAGAAACCACATAGTATAATCCCGGGATCCCGGGATAACGCATAAAAAATTCCGTAATCCCAGGATTGAAAATGCTCGGGATTGTGTTCTCTGAGTTCCTGAGTCAGTATGGACCAATCCCTCATATAAGCGGCAAATTCGTCCCGCCATCTACGCCTGGGTCTTCCACAATGCCGCTTGACGTTCTCAAGGAGCATGCTGTGGTGGTCTTATTCACAATGCATCAAACGTGTCCGGCCCAGTCCCATTTGAGCGTGGCTGCTTTTTGGGTGCGTCTAAGATTTCTGACTTTGCCTACTTCATTGTAGCTTAACAACAAGATTATTGAACGCAAATGGACAATCAAATTAATTTAGCCTTGTCATGTTAACATCTTTTTAAAGCTGACTGTACCTACTTCGTGTCATGCAAAAAATATAATCTAAGTATACTAATAATAAAGTTGAAGAGTTTATATGTTTGAAAGCGCTAAGTTCTGAAAGTACTAGTGGAATTTTTTTCTTGCATTTGGATATATAGAAGGTTATAGCCTATTTTACTCACGCTAGGACCCTTAGGAGCTGAGCAAAAAGAAAAAGTCAGGAGGCAAGCTAACGAAAACCAAGTTATGGCGCAGGCGATGCCATGTGACGGCGTGTGTCGGGGAAACAAGAAATTTCACGCAGTCGAAGTCGCGAGCAGCAGACTTTGCACGACGCTTTCTATTTCTACTCTACCGTAGAATAGAAATCGCTCGTTTACATTTCTCGGCTCAAAACTATCAACAGTCTACGAGAAAACGTCATTTTTGTCTACTCTACCGCCGACAAAACGCTTCTCTACGGTTCTCGTGCTAAGCCTGCTGAAGCAATTACTACCACTATTTTTGCAAAACTACTGTAAGGGACTGGCTGCTGGATTTGGACTATGAAGGTACAGAAAGTATCATCCAAACCATTAAATAATGACATCCCACTCAGTTCTACTAATAAGCACAAACACTTGCACCGGACTTAAATGCATACACACAAAAAACCCTCACACATTCACACACTACACACATAATCCTACAATATTATCACCTTAAATTACACTTCACCTGCCAGGGGTGCGGGTTGTTCGAAAGAGATACCACGGCCCCTGGCACACAGGCAACTGAGGGAACACGGGTGGGTTTTAGTCAGTAAAAGTCTGACACGCCCTCCCGCTCCACTCAGAGCGGGAGAAGTTATTTGATGATTTCCCAACCAAAAAAAATTCACAAATATAATCTTATCTTTATTATAGTCTTACCTCTCTTTCAAAATTGTTTTCTAATAGTGTTATTTATAGTCAGAATTAAAATTCCATAAAATATGATCATGTTTAAAGGGTTGTGAGCCTGGAGATCTGTCTTACAGGTCCAAAACCTAGTTCAGACTCCAGCTCACAATGGTTCTAGAATAAGGCAAAATTGGATAAATAAGTTACTGTAACAATGTACCTTTATGAGAGAAATAAACTATATATTATATTTATGTAGGTAGGTACCTAACCTAACTGAAAACCCATCACAACCTCAGTGAGTGATTTCGCTGGACATCTTTATCACAACCGAATTTTATGGTACAAGAATGTTACCACACTATTAAATAAAATGTCACATGTTCTACAAATTGTTGGTATTAGGATAAGGTTTCCTAACGACGTTTTCCTTCACTATTATGAGAGCAGCGGTGCAAATAAAAATCAGACTAAGGTTTACAGCAGTCAACGCATTGGTTCTAGTAGTTAAAGAGTAAGTGAACATATCCCATATAGCGCTTTTTGGTAGCCGTTACGAAACAGTTCGACACTATAGTGTCGACACTGATTTATTCTAGTAACATTTTTTGGTCGGTGAGTCGACTTAGTTCCGTCGCTACGACTAAAAATGGGGAACAGTCGACACAGTAACATTTGGTTTTAAAGTTAGGTTGCTGTGTGGTAACATTGTTCTTAGTCTGCAACCACTTCTCAGAAATCATTCGTTCGGTCAATCGTTCGCTTTTCGTTTTGCGACGTGAAGTTAAAAAATAATAAGAAGAAAATAACATACAGCCATCACTGTCTGTCAAGGTAAATTTTTATTCCTTTATTAATTGGTTTTTATTGTTCAAATGTAAATGGGAAAAGAATTTCATTGTGCAATTTGTTGAAATAGTTTGAAATTTATCAATGCGCCTCCATTTAATTGTAATTTAACCTGTGTAGTACAAAGTAAACAATAGTTTTTACTAACAAGTTTTAAAAAAAATTACATTCCCAGAGCTTGGAAGCTTTTGATATAATAGATTTAATACTAACTATATGATATGGAACCAGATATGAACCATAAAATTGGTAAATAATTAAAAAATGCCTTTTTAATTAGAGAAAATATTTTAGTCACAACTGGTCAGGAAGTTACTAGTGTGTTGACATATTATGTCGACGTGAAACCAAAAGTAGTTATAAAGTTACCGAATTCACAAAATGGTTTACTGTTTCCAGCGATTCTCAAACGTTCGGACTCCGAGGCCATTTATGGCGTCAGCGTTTGCTGCAGCTGACTGTCTTCTTCATGCGATGGAACTATACATATCGCACACCTAAATCTACACAGAGTTAACTCAAAAAAGCACTTTTTTCAGAAAAGGTCAAAAACTGTTTGCCGTGTTCCTGTGCACTGGAGAAGTTATCTGCATATTTGCTTTGCAAGTTCTACTAGAAAAATATTTTTACATCTGTTTTATTGGTCGATAGGTAGTGAGTTAAGGTGTTCAATGACAAGCATAAGTCAAAACTTCCAATTTTTGACTTAGCTCCCTTTAGATCTAGGTGTGCGATATATAAATGACAGTTTTGTAATTGGTTTTCGGTTACATTTGTTTGTTTTATTTTTGATAATTTATGTTATTAAAAAAAAAGATTTAACTGATTGTTTGAGAATGAAAAAAAAAACGAATATTTTATTTGTTTATTTTGTTTCCTAAAGTTGTCAATACTGGAATAAAAACCAATTTGAGAGTTGCAAACCATAGATGTAAGTTTAGCTTTGACATCACCAAAAATTGTATTTTTTCTTATTCTTCCAGTTCGTACGGAAGTTATGTTGCATGAATACCTATATAGGAAGAATTAAATGGTCGCTCGTAAAATTACATTTCTTTTTTATATTCCCTCCAACGATTTATATGTTTCCCTGATCAAAAGTCGCGAATTTCATTTCTACGATATTATTATCGGTAGGTAGTTAAAAACCATTTGGCTTTAATATATTTTGACAGCTGGTAATCCTCACTCATTTTTGCAGTAGTAAATACTTTTTCACCCTTATTCAACAAATTTTCGTATTTGATAAGAGGATACATCCGTTTGGATTTGTGGTCCTTGATATTTTTGAATTCCTATAAGCGATTCGCTACTTGCGCTAAGGGTGGGTCGCCTTTTTGTATTCCAAACAACATACTTTCAAATGGATATCCACTTAAAAAAGGTAGAAGGAGGTAAAGGTAGAGGAGAGCCGAACCTTGAGACATCATTTACAATGTGACAAAAAATATGAATATTATCTACTGCTCACATGCTGCTGAGTCATGACCGTAAATTTCTAGCAAAGACCTATAGTTGATCATATAGGCTGCGATTAAAAATGTATATGAAGCGGATAACCACTCAGTTTAGCACTTTCATACATGAAAAAATAATGGAAATAGGTAGTTAATTTTAATAAAATTTAAAGTAGATAAACAATATAAGATTTCGTATAACAAACACAATTTATACTGAATAAATTTATTATCTGTTAGTTACCTGAAAAATTATGTACTTACTTGGAGATAAATTTTGTGGAACTAATAATTTGTTTACTTTTCCGTAGAAGTCGATGTGAGACGGAATTGTTTCTGTTTTTACTCATTTTCAACTACAATTATTTGATCACTTTTCGAAACAGCTTGAGAAACAGTGCCATAAGGTGACTTTTTTATTCACATTTTAGCAATATATTGTTCAGTAATATTGACGTAACATTTCGACATCTCGTGTAAATATAAATTTTAAGTTATTATTCTTGTAACATGGTGACCACACTGCTACTACACATTTTTACTCGATTGTACGCAAGTTACAAACTGAACACTGAGTGTTTAAAAATAAGTCTACACAAATAATTACGTAACGTGTCAACACAAAGACTACTAACTTATAGTTACTGAAATATTTTTCAGTCAAATTATGTGCGAACTATTACCACACATAGAGACCAAACTCCACACAGTCACCATGTTTCGTAGCAGTTACGAAACTACGACAACTTGTTACTGCTTTAAGGATTCTGTGACCGAAAAGTGCTGTATGGGATCTATATTACATACCTACTTAAGTATGGCATTTCTGGTGATTTGCAATGTAGGAACCTACGATTAGGTAAGTATGTGTTGGTAAGAAGTTAATAGCCTTCTTTAAAGAACATAAAAACAACAAAAGCAAAAAGAGTATGCATTTATTTAAGAATCGCAGCAGGTGGCGTCCTGTAGTTTCTGCCTACCTCCAGGGGAAAATGGCGTGAGTTTATGTTATAAGGACATAGGTACCCACGTATTTATTTGGAGGTATTCATATTCACCCACCCAATGCTACGGCTACATTGGCGCGTTATCGTGAACTTCAAGTAGCGCTCTCTCTGTTGTACAGCAAGACGTCAACTTGTGTGCTACGGAGAGCGAGTGAAGTACTTACCTAATGTTCGCAATAAAGGCTCGTGCAGACTAGCGCGACGCGACGGTCGCGTCGCGACACTCGTAGAACAATTTCTATGAAAACTTAATGGAAATTGTTCTACAAGTGTTGCGTCGCGCTGTCGCGTCGCGCCTGTTTGAAGGAGCCTTAACGCAACAGTTTAGCCGCAGGGTAAGAAGCTGTTGGTCAACGCAATAGGCAAGAGTTTGATCGCTAAATGTATTGTAACGCTATTTAATCCTATTGACTTACCTGACGATATTGGGCCGTGGAGCCTTTTCAACAGTTGGAGCTGCATGCTACACGCTGCCTGCCTGTTATCCGAGGTGAAGAGTGGCTGAAAGCACCAGTCTGCAGTCCTATAAAAAGTATAATTTGTCATAACTACTAAAACTCGTATTTCCTATAAAATACCTATTTATTAACCGACTTCCAAAAGGAGGAGGTTCTCAATTCGTCGGAACCTTTTTTTTTTAAGTTAAAATTTCTTCAGGCGCGTTGAGCGATTTGTTGTAGGGACAATAGATGTAGCTGTGAGTATGAAGGGTCCCCGAAACGATCAATTGCAATTGTCAATATGTACCTAGGTGGGTATGTGAATGATACACCTACCTACATATCATCGTTACGGGTCGTCAGAAGCCCGAAAGTCTGACAACCAGTCTTACCAAGGGGTATCGTGTTACCCAGTAACTGGGTTGTGGAGGTCAGATAGGCAGTCGCTCCACGTAAAATAATGGTATTCAGCTGCATCCGGTTAGACTGGAAGCCGACCACAACATAGTTGGTAAAAGGCTAGGCAGATGATGATTTATGTGAATGATACACATTGATGCGCAAATTTATGGTCTACCAAAAATAATTTGACGATTTACAATATTACAACTAGTAATTGATTGTAATTAATCGTTTCGAGGACCTAGTTGACAGGTTGCGATTGGTTCTTTCTTTTAAAATGCCGCGTACTGACGCGTGTTGTTTTGTAGGTAAAGATTCGTGATAGGCAACGCGGATGGTGTGGTTGGTAGGTACATGAGTGGTTGTGGTTACATTCACATTTGTAGCGAGTAGTGCAGTTCTAACGCAGAATTTGCATTAATTATACCACAGACTGAGTATTACAGCTTAGATTACATTTACACGTCCGTCTGTACGCGACTAATTAAATAGCTAAATCTGAAAAAAAAATGCATTTTTGCAAAAACAAATGACTACCTACACTGTATTTAGCTACTGTAAACGACGCTGGGTGCATTGACCTACGTAAATGTTATTAGATACGAACTACTACGTATTTTACGTACCTAATAATATCTCCGTCTTGATTTTCACTTCACTCGTAAAAAAAACTTGAACTCAAACGAATTCTTTACATGTTTAGAATGACTGAAAATTATGTTCAAGAAAACGCGCGGCAAATATCACTAGTAGTAAACAAAAGACAATCTTTTTTTTTCATAAGGGTCATGAAAAGCTAATCATGTTTCAACAGCCAGTGATAACATTTCTTTTTTCTGAAACATTGTTTCAACAAGTTTTTTATACATTCATTTTGTTTCCTGATGATCACAAAACTCAAAACTGTACTGAAAAGATCAAGTAACAAACACTTAGTAAAAAAGAAATAGATTTTGTTGTCAAATCAAGAATGTCAATGTCATGTCATAGCATTGTCAAAACTCAAAACAAAAATCGTTTAGTCTGCTCCTGCTGGGCTTATAATGCAATTTTATTTAAATAAAAAGTCATTATTAGCATTATATTTTTCATTTCTAAGGCCTTGTTTAGTACTTGCTCAAGCTAACATGTCTTCTGGTATTGCGGATGCGGGTGAGTAAATATTGTCAGTGAATTAATTTTGTACAACTTTTTTAACAGTTTTATTCTTCGCTTTAATACCGATTTCTATGATAACATTGGTTTGAAAAAGTTGGTCAATGTAAGAACAATTGTGACGGGTTGAAACTATACCTGAAACTCAAACTTATTTCAATAACTTTCCACATTATCTTGTAAGATTGTCACTCGTCAGTAGCTCAGTCTATAGCTGCATCTTATGGACCCCACAATAACTCTCTCATAAATTCGATGGTTAATTCGTATTTTTTATAAAATTTCCAGACAAATACTCTGTGGCATATGTGACAGTTCCCAACACTGACGTAGGCAAGACTATTGGGCACGGTCTAGTGAAGAACAGGTTAGCTGCCTGTGTCAATGTGGTACCGCAAGTCACATCCATTTATGAGTGGGAAGGCAAAATCAATGAGGACAGTGAGGTATATATTATACTTATCTTTTGATATTTTAGCTTAAGTTAATTCAAACAGCAAAGATTATTGAAAGTTAACCAAAGGATGTACTTAATATGTTTTATGTTAAGGGGTTTGGTTTCCGCACTTAGACCTTCAGGTGGACCATTGTGCATGGGCCATGAGGGCCGTTGGTAGTCATGCTTATCAGCCCATCTACCTCCAGAAGTTGATTGTCTCCTGGTCTGTTATGAACATCTGTGTAAGATCTGGGTGTTCCAAGGGTTGCTGTCCCATTCTGGGTGACGCCTATGCATTCAAAGAGCACATGAGCAGCAGTTTCCTCTGCTTCCATGCAAGCCCTGCATAGAGGACTGACCATTATCTATGTTGTGTGGAAGTGTTTGTTTTGCAAGTAGTGTCCCGTGATGATCCCTTCACCAGGCTGTTTCTGTCCAGGTATAATAAACATCAAGTTAGCCTCTTCGCTGGACTGCGTGCAGCCTGGTGTTGAGGTCCATCAGCTCCCTTGAGCAGCAAATTTTGTTCCTTTTAAAAGACTTAAGGGGGAGGCCTATCTTCCGCAGTGGACGTCTTTCGGCTGAAATGATGAATGATGATGAAAAGACTGAACAATAGTATTAGTCCTAGAAAATGGATAGAATATATCTTTAAAAAGTTTGCCAAATTGGTACAGTGGTCAAGAATGGGTTAACCCCAAGAAGCTTTTTTCTCAATTAATTTATTTATATTTAAAAATTCACCATTATTCTAACTCATCTTCTCTCAATTTCCAGGCGCTGTTGATGATCAAAACAAGAACATCCCAAGTGGACAAGCTAACTGAGTTTGTGCGCAGCAACCATCCATACACCGTCTGTGAGGTGATCTCACTGCCAATCAAGAACGGAAACCCTCCATATTTGAAGTGGATTGGGGAAAGCGTGCCTGAGAACTAGTGTGGTACAATCAGTTACAAATAATTAATGATTACAGCTAGAGATAGTTACTTGATGAACAGATTAAATCTGAACATTCGCTTCGTA
Organism: Polymixis lichenea; assembly: GCA_949091785.1. Taxonomy (NCBI): domain Eukaryota; kingdom Metazoa; phylum Arthropoda; class Insecta; order Lepidoptera; family Noctuidae; genus Polymixis; species Polymixis lichenea. The sequence continues at coordinate 5,093,465 of OX420934.1, forward strand.
GGTTTAAGTAAAAGGTAAAACATCTCTGATTGATGATCGGAATTGATTGTGCATCTGAATCAAGGTTGTTGTCCTCCATGTGTTGGATTCAAATTTGGATTTTTTTAAATCTATTAATATTATGTGAATGTCTGGTCATAGATGATACTCTAGTGTGTTTCATAGGCTATTTAAAACATTCTTTACCTTTTAATTTTTCACCTTTTTTGGTACTGGTTTTCAGAGGAATAGCTTTCCCATTGCTGGACATAGATAAATTTAATCGTAAAAGGGAGAAAAACTCAAATTAGTAGCCAGCCATTGGTGGATTACTTATTTGTAAATAATTCATGAATACTGAGCGAATAGCTCTCTCTTCACATCAGTTTTTAGATAATACTGAGAACTCTTTTTTTATTTATGGTTACAAACCTACTTAACTGAGGCATTTATCTATTAGTTAGCATTATTACTGAATGCTTCCATTCATAATAACAGAAAACTGTCATTTTTGAGTGACTGGCTGATGTGTTGAAAATAACATTGGTCTGTTTATGAACTATGTTGTTGTAATTTAATCATTGAATTTCTGTAGTAAACTTATATCGAAATATAAGTAAACTGTTAAGCCAGAAAACGTTTTGTGTGTAAGAAATAAACTACATATTTAAATTAAACAGAGTTTTTTTTTTGTTTTAACTTTCAAGCACAAAATAATGGAAGATCTTGGCGAGCACGCTATACTACGCCGAGCCAAGTAAATTGTGTGTGGCGACGCGGCTTGTGCGGAGGCGATTAAAATGTTTATGCTTAGGCTACATACAATCATCTTATTAGACATTTCTAAGAAGTTAGTAGTGAAATTATATTTCAGTTGCATCACCATCCCGTAAACTGACAATTCATCATTCATATTTAAAAACGTTAGACTTTATTTCAGCGTCACACGCATTTCAAAAACAATGTAACGCATGAGTTCTTCGGCCCCTGCCTGATAATTTACTTGCATATGCACGGATAAAACGGCACAAGGTCTTGCACACTAAATAATGGGCCCCGGAAACTGGCGCTAGCATAATAATATAGTGACGTAGCGACAAGGCGGCAACACTTTCTGAGGTGCTTGAGCAGTGGAGAGGTACTCCACGGCTATCAGAACAGTCCCAGAAGATGGTTAGGATCCCTACCAGCACTTACTGAAATACTTTCTTTCCCGAGCACATTTGCTCTTATGAATCTCCACTCATGCCGGCCAATTAAGGCAAGGATTAGGTTCAGCTCTGAACCTCGTCATTATTCACTCCAGCCGGCCAATAAAGGCAAGCCAGAGATGAGGAACAAGACTTCCCGCGAGATAAGGTCTCAGTAGCGGTCGCTACTGCCCATCTGGTCTGGCTCCTCACCCTAAACCTGTTCCGGCAAAGTTAGCTACCGGCACAGACCTAGAAATTTGACCGCGCAAACCCAACGTCAATGTAGAGTTATTATAAGCAATGTTATTATAGCATCTTATAAATTAATATTTGCCTAAAATGCGTTTATCTACGTTGGTTAGCGAAGTATTACGCATCATACCTAATGTAGACGAGACCTACGAGACGTTGCAAAATACCTACCACAGTATGTGGGTAGGTAAGTACCATACATGGTCGTAGTAAGTAGGTACCTCCTTATTAGAACACAGATTACCAAAACTGCTGCCAGCAACGTCTATTACTCAAACAACAAGAACCGAAGTTGCCAAAAAGGTGACAAGATTAAATCCAATTTTAAAATACGTTTCTATTAATTTATCTTCAGGTGGTGTCAGTAAGATTTAACTGCGGCAAATATGTTACCTGTGGTGGATGTTGGAAATGAGCCAGCAACCTGTTACCGTCAAAAAGTAAGATCCAGTACGTAAGTACTTAAGGTACATACTACCTAGTCTAGTGCTACATACTTACCTAGGTACCGTTTCCACATTTTTCCTAAGCGAACTGCCGTATTATTTTTACGGATTTTCCCGGAAAAGCCAGGTCAGGAATTGAGTAAATAATAATGTATTTTAGAGACCAATTGGCACTATAATGGTTCACCGTGCATATAACTTAGTAGGTAGGTACCTAAGTAGAATACTTTTCTATAGGCCGACCTCGTTATTGAATTATCATTTTTGGCAAGAATTCTCGGTAAATTGGAACTCCATTAAAATTACCTATTTACCTATTTGAAATTATGTTACTGTCACACACACATGCTATACCTGGTCATTTTATGAGGTGCAATAAAGGGTGATAAAGCTGCAGTAACGTGCTTGACTAAACATTTTCTGTCATTCTTATCAAAATGGACGTCAACAACACGACAGTCCCAAAGGCTAAGAAGAAATAGAACTCGGAAGGTCGAAGATAGCAAGATCCTGAAAGGATCCGGATTTCGTCGGTAAACAGTTAAAGTTTATTCAATAAAGGTTCATGGCTGACCAATCAAGATCAGTTAATAGAACTACTGCAGGGTGTCTCCTGACCGACGATGTTATTGTTGGTTTAATAGAATAATTCCTTTGACAGTGCATAAGCACACAATACAAACTGGTTTATGTACCTGGTACCATATACCTAGTTAACCACTTATGAATACAACCCACTCTAAGAGTTATAGCTAATGTTTAAATCCTTGTGGAAAAATGAGAAAAATATCACAGCATCGCTGGTAGCTCCACCAGAAAACTGTCATATGGTAGAAATCTGTCTGTAACGAATTTTCAGGACTTATTACAAATATGTTTAATCCTCTTAAGTAATTGTCACGACAAATGTCTAACATAATCACTAACCTAGCTTTCAAAATACGTAGAGGTACGTAGGTACCTCTACGTATTACGGTACATGGTACCCGTGGTTTGAGGGTTTTTTTTTTTTTTTTCTGGGTGGGAAATCATCAAATAACTTCTCCCGCTCTGGGTGGAGCGGGAGGGCGTGTCAGACTTTTACTGACTAAAACCCACCCGTGTTCCCTCGGTTGCCTGTGTGCCAGGGGCGGCGGTATCTCTTTCGAACAACCCGCACCCCTGGCAGGCATCGGCCCTTGCGGGCCCCTCTGTTGCTGCTGACATCTCTTTGAGGCGCGCGTGGAACACAACGCGCCGTCGACCCGGGCTTGGTCCTTACCGGACAGCGAGCTACCCATTACTCGCCGTCCGCAAGCCCGTGCCTACGGTGGCCGGGAATCAGCCTGGGATTCCCGACGCCCAGGGCGTCTCCTGCGAAGGCCACGGCTGTGAGGGCGCATGTACTGCATCTCCCTCACGTGCGCCGCCTCCCTCTTTGCGAGCATAACTGCTTCGCTGAAGGAGGCGACTGCCAGCCATGCCCTCTCGCTCCGTACCATGGCCTGGACCAGGGTCGGACGCGAGAGATCGCCGCCGCCGATCACCTCCACGAGGACACGGCGGTGCTCCGCCCAAGCCGGGCAGACCTCCACCGTATGCTCCACCGTGTCCTCTGGGCGATCTTCGCAATGGAAACACCCGGGCGTTTCCTCCCGCCCTATTCGAAACAGGAACCTCCCGAAACAGCCATGTCCGGTGAGGACTTGTGTCAGGCGGAAGGTGAGGACGCCATGCCGCCTCTCAAACCACTCCTCAAAGAGGGGACTTACCGCCGCAATCGTGGCGTGCCCAGTGGTTTGAGGGTAACTTGTGCATTTAAATGACTTTCAGTAGGTACCTAAGAATGTCTGGTATTTTAATCTGATCTACAAAAGGTAAGTAGGTAGAGATTGTCTAATTTTAAAATGCAGATTGCTAGTTGCATACCTACACATTTCAAGTGTTTGTAGGTTTAACAATTTTAGTTATAAATTAGTCGTTCTCAACCTATTATACCTACACAACAAGGTATAATTTCATTTGCAAACATCGTTAGTAGTAAAATACGTTTTGTTACCGTAGTAGAAAGTAGTGCATTAACTTGGCATTGGAGCACGCGTTCAGCAAATATTTCTTCTTCAATGGAGAAGTACCAATCCATATGCAATATTTATGCCACTCATTTGGCAACCACATTAATAAACGATGTGGCCCCCAACTTGCCATTGTAGGTACATATTCAGAGCATAGTAGATCGCTGTAAAGGTCACATGTACTGTGTACTAGTTTTGAAGTTTTTGCCTATTTGGCGTTGTGCCAAACTGTGGGTGCTTTACCCTATGATAATGTACGTAATTACAATTAAAATATCACTTTTTGCAGTGAGTTTTGGCTGAAACTATTCATAGTTTGGTATTTTTGTTTTGTTGATTTTTATACGCAGTTTAGGTATACCTAATTATTGGTTCTAGAATAGTTTTGGCCATTCTTTTTTTAGTTAACATTAAGTAAAGTGTTTTCTGTTGCTAGTAAACCTATCTACTTATATAGTCTTCAAATGGAACGTGAATTTAATAAATGTTCCACACACACCATCACCCCTCATTGAAGAAAAGCAATTTTGTAGTTTTTCTAAGTTTCTGGTATATTTACCTACAACATACTATACAATATTTTTGTATCTCATACTATAAATAATTAAATAGGTATATTATTCCTTTCAAAAGGTCCTCATCATTAACATAAAAAAATATTATAAGTACTTAGACAAGACATTGTATGCACTTTGTATCGGATTTCTTAATAGGTATATACTTAAGTACGAAGGTACTCCAAAACCAATAGACACAATGTTTCATTTTATATATCGATATAGTTTTAGTGTAAAAAGCATGATTTACTTGCAATACACACAAAAATCGTAAAATAAAACCAAACAACATACAAAATCTTTCGACAAAATTACCTCCACGATTGAGCAAAGTGTTCAGTTCAATGTCAAAACATTTACCGAATTTAAAATATGTGACAGTATAAAAGTTTCTTACTGGTTCACTTGTGTAACCGTAATACATCTCTGTTACATTATCTACTAATTGCCTCATATATATTAACTGGAAACGTACATAAAACATAGACCGCGTGTAACAAAGAAAAGACAAATGGGTACTTTTGGAACGAAACCGAACACATCTTTGGTCGCTTTTCGCTCGACCAATTGTAGCGTTCGTAGACGTCTACGAGTTTCGTAGCGCCCGCTGACGCAGTAGGGCGGCGTAGCACTACGCTTATCGGGACACAAGCTGAATACATTGACCTTTGTTAAAATCGCCGAAATGCAGTTTCAATTAGGTACGTTATACAGTTAGAAGAGAAATAAAAGTACTCGTGTGTCGGCATCGCGTGGCGTCGGACGTGTTGTAGGAGCAGTTCTGTTATGGCTTCAATAAAAATCTTTACGAAAACATCTGCAGTCATAAAAGCTGTCGTATCGGTTTCGGCGATGCTCACTCTGACTCACTGAGGCTGAATCAGTTGGCGTCGAGGATCGGAGGCGAGAAGGTGGTGAACGGGGTGGAAGGATGGTCATGGTTCCGTCGGGTCGGTAGTGCAGTGCGGCTCGCGCCGCGCCGGCGCGGATCGATCGCACTCGTCCGACCGCGGGGCGCGGTGCTCCCTCAGTCGCGCGCGGTAACGGCGTGCGGGCGCGCGCATCGCTGCACGTGCATGGCGCGCCTGACTGGATGCCTCGCGCCCTCGGGGAATGGCTTCGTCCGAGGAAGAGGCGACTACAGCGTCGACCGACTCTTATCCTGAAGATGATGACTGCCTCAGTGTACGAAAATGGTGGTGCTTTCTGCTGTCGTCGATTGTCACCTTCTTATGCGGGTTATTCGTGGTGGCATTATGGCGCGGTTGCACGTACTTCTGCTGCCACAAGGAGCCGGAGCTGGCGCCCAACGACCCGAAGCAGAAGGAGCAGAAGGCGGCACGGCAGGGCAAACAAGAGTTCGAGGGCACGTTCATGACCGAAGCGAAAGACTGGGCCGGCGAACTCATATCCGGTCAGACCACCACCGGACGAATACTGGTAAGTACTGCTTCTCAAGTCACCGACTTCTCAGGCTTAATGTCGCAAGTTAGCTAGTTCAGAAGGTCCCTCTGAATATTTCATACAAATGTTCGCTAGGGTGGGTACCTAATTACTAATTCGCGTGGTACTGGTATATTAAAATTCGTGTGATACCCACCTTGTGACTTTCGATAGAATATAACGAGATAGTTTAGTACAAATTAGTTGAGATGGCCGTGTCATTAACGAGGGCCATCGATTGCTTTCATCGTTAAGATTAGAAGCCCCAGTCGTTAAAGAAATTAAACGTAAGCAAGAATTTTGAAACGAATCGTTTTCACTACAGATAGTTACACATTATTGATGTTGTGGATCTATATAGAAAGGCAGGTAGACGATTAGTATGTTCATTTGTATCATTCGGAACGATGTTCTATCATATGCATACTTATCATAATATGCGGGTAGATGGTATTTAACGTAAGTACATTCTAGATTCACAGTCGAATAATTCCAGTTTTATTCGCAAACATAAACCTCAATTTCAGCAAATCAATTTCCAAAATTAGTTGAATCATAAAACTTCTTGTTGATGGACGTAGCGGGCACATTTTTCATCCCACCCCCGTTAAGTGACAATATAAAAATAATGTTGAACGTTAACCCAAATCTGTTCCCTGGCCCATTGGCCCACACCCCTACGGCCAGTGATCACCAATGTCATGACGTCATATAGCCAACCTTGTAGATTGTCCAGTAGTTTGTACCAATATTGGCCGTTTAATATTTACTGCTCCATTAATCTTTAATCTAGTGCCCGTTTACTTCGTGCAAAGCAGTTTTATTCATATTTTATAATGTGAACTACATAGTAAGGAATAAAGTGATAGTAAGGCGGCATTTTCACAACGGTATTTTTACTGAATTTACAGGCCTAAAGATATTAGTTAGAAAGCCATTGTTTTCGTAAAAGATAAGATAATTATTGATTTTAAATGAAAATACCCTTTGCATCACACACTGTACCTACGTAGTCTTGTTAGTCAAAGAAAGCTATGTTTTCGTGAGTATTAGAATGACATCAAATGTACAACGGGTGGGGTTTGAACTCGCGAGATATCGCTCTGGAACCTAACACCTTAACCATTGCGCTATTGCTACTTATTGACCTTAAAACAATCGAAACAAATGTAAATAAAAAGTTAGTTCGAAAAGTACTAGGTATCTATATCCAACTATCCACGTTACGTTCGAAAAGTGCTGATTCTCAGCCTAATTTGAATAAATGAATTTTGATTTTGATTTTTGATTTTTTCATATCGTTAAGGGGAATCTAGTCGCGGGCTCGAACTCACTGGTGGGCCTGGCTAAAAAGCACGCTGTCTCACCAGGCATCGTGTCCGACAGAGGTAGTACCAGTGATGACCAGTTATACGCTAGTCTACACTCACAACGTTATTGAGAGAGATGCAGGATTATTTATAGTAAGAAAGACGCGTGAAAAATTAAGAAAAGTCCTTCGGAAGATATAGTTTTATGAAAAAACTAGTGCATAAATCAATGACCAATAAAGGTTATTGAACTATCCGATAATTGTGCTTTGTTGGTACTGACTTGGTTTTGGAGATTTTACACTTCTCTAATTACTTAAACACGCCCAAAGTTTAGTAAAATTAGCAAGAAAAACGAATCTTTGTTGGCTCTTAACTTTTTAGTAGCTTTTTATTTTAGTATTCTGTTTCCGTGCTCTCAAAACGGTGAAGGAAAACATCGAGAGGAAAACAGCATGTCCTAGAACTAAACATTTCGAAGACATGTGACATCTACCAACCCGCACTGGGCCCGCGTGGTGAATTACGGCCCACTCTCTCTCACAGAGAGGAGGCATGTGTCCCACTGTGTGCGCAGTGGGAACGTTATAGGCTGATTATGATGATGATGATGATTCTGTTTCCGTACAGACAACATTAATAATGAGACAAACCATTATGTTTAATTTTTGGTGTACATTGTCGAATAGTGGAGTAATACATTCCCCAAGTTTGTATGGAAAAAAAGTCGACAAGATTCACCTTAACATTAGTTTTTTATATATCTAAACCTGCTACGTTTATTTAAGTACTAATACGCTACATATTTAATGGATAGCGGAACATATCATCACGCCTTCTTTTCCCGAAGGGTGGGGAACATTTCTCCAGTTATGTATGAGTCCCATGTAGCATGTAGCCATGCCTAGGGGCGAGCCTATTGCCATCAACCGGGCACAAATCCAGACTCCGGGCTGCTACTGACAAATTCCAGATGGAAAAACCCAATAACATTATGCCCGACCTGGGAATCGAACCCAGGACCTCCAGGAGCCACTAGACCAAAGACACAGGCAATTAAAATATGACGCTGCATAATTACTGCTACGTATATGAAGTCTTCAAGGATAGCACAATGGAAACTAGATTACAAATGTTTTGCTAGCTCTAAAGCTTTATGGGAACAAACACACATGTTGAAACAATTTTCCAATTATACAACCGTCAACCTACATAAAATCCCGTGTTTATATGCTGCAATAATTAACACCTCATTTCAGCAACATTAAAATCATATAATTACTTTATGCTATCAGGTATTTAGGGATAAGCCCCTTTGTTTGTAAACGTCGTTGCTTACAGTTAAGAGCATTCATTCCACGCGGGCTGGCAACAAAGTATTTATATTCGTTTTTCGTGATTATTTCATTAAATACAAACAAAAGTAAAAAAGAAATATTAAAGAGTAAATGTTAAAAATAATTATAAATACCTACGTCTGTATTTAATGAAATAATCACGAAAAACCGCTATAAATGCGCTATTGCTAGCCCGCGTGGGATGAATGCTCTTAAGGAATGATCAGCGACTGTTTTAAGATGTTTTGACGTTAATACTTTTTTATATTTTTTTATTAATTATTATTAACGTCAAAACGACGACGTTAAAACGGCAACGTTTATAAATAAACCCCTTAAATGTAAGATAAATTTCACAAGTTTGAAATAGTTTCAATTTGAAGAAACATGGATTTTTTTTTAAGGAAACATAATGTACCTTGCAGCAGTGGTAACGGCCCCGACTTACGAGTTCTAGGTCATGAGTTCAAACCCCAGCAGGCACGAAGACATGTGAGATCCAGCAACTTTACACGCCAAGACCCCTCCGTGCCTCGGAAAGCACGTTAAGCCATTCGTCCCGGCTGTCATTTGTGGATCTTTGACAGTCGTTACGAGTCGTCAGAAGACCAAAAATTTGACAACCAGTCTTACCAAGTATCGTATTACCCAGTTACTGGGTTGTGGAGGTCAGATAGGCAGTCGCTCCATGTAAAATACTGGTATTCAGCTGTATCCGGTTAGACTGGAAGCAGACCCCAACATAGTTAGGAAAAGGCTGGGCAGATAATGATGTGAGGTCCAGCAACCAGCACTGGGCCCGCGTGGTGGATAACGGCCCACTCTCTCTCACAGTGAGGCGGCCTGTGTCCCAGCAGAGAAACATAGGCTATAAATACACGATGATGATGTGCCTTTTATAAAATTATAGATAAATTGAAATACTGCCACAGTAATATCGACTTCTTAAAACGACTTAACCCAACTAATTTGATACGATTTCACCAAGATCTTCTGTCCAAAAGATCCTTTGGTTTACCAATCGATCTTCTGTCCAAAAGATCCTTTGGTTTACCAATCGATGGAAACCTTTAGTAAACCCTACTGATCCTTTGGAGGAATTCCGAAGGTTACCAGTTATCGTGTTAACGCGCATCTAAAAGAAAAAAGGGTCCTCTGCTTAGGTATGATTTATTAACTAGGAACGGGTTTGGCACATGAATCGGTTATTAGGGACATGTTCAAGTATTAAGTTGTCAGACACGGATGTGTTAAATATCTGTTACATCGTTGTTATCAAAATATCAGCCGAAACACGTCCGATGCTGGAGGCCTCCCCCAAGCACACAACGGGTCTGTGGCGGTGCTTGGGGAGGCCGAAATATGTGTTTAAAAATTGCTAAATAGTTAGCTCATTTATTTTACCACACCATTTGGCTACTGATGTAGCTTTTATTAGGTAATTGAGTTTTTAAATATACAACGTCTATAAAACCACAAAAAGCCTTGAGACAGTAAAAACTGGAAATGCCCCAAAGAACTTTTGAGTACCAACCGTAAGTAAATAACGAATGATAGTAAAAATATTCTTGTTTTTTTTTTGGCTTGGTCAAATATTACTACGGATATAAATGTAAATAGGTGTAGATAAATCAGTAACCCACGTAGCAAGCATTGTTCCATCGATCCAAAACAAAACCATTGTGACAAAACTACATGTTCAATAACCTTTATTGGCCATTGATTTATGCAGTAGTTTATTCATAAAACTCTATCTTCCGAAGCACTTTTCTTAATTTTTCACGCGCCTGTCTTACTATAAATGATTCTGCATCTCTCTCAATAACGTTGTGCATGTAGACTAGCGTATAACTGGTCATCACTGGTACTACCTCTGTCGGACACGATGCCTGGTGAGACAGCGTGCTTTTTAGCCAGGCCCACCAGTGAGTTCGAGCCCGCGACTAGATTCCCCTTAACAATATGAAAAAATCAAAAATCAAAATCAAAATTAATTTATTTAAATTAGGCTGAGAATCAGCACTTTTCGAACGTAACGTAAAAACTTGCTTGTTATTGGATGGTTGGATATAGATACCTAGTACTTTTCGAACTTACTTTTTATTTACTTTTTATATACCAATATATTTTCACGAAAATTACTTCAATCTATCAACATTAATTTTCACATTCACAAAAGTCTATAAAACTGTTCGCGTTATATTTTTACTAACGACACAACAATAGAGGTTTTAATGGCACTTAAAAAAATAGTTGTAACTTTACTTTTATTGTTTCTATTTATTTATTGGTTATCATATATTTTAATAGCTTTGTCTTATTATACTGTTTGTTTATGCTGCTTCGGTTAGTCCTAAACTACTAAGGCAACACTATAATAAAATTTAAAACAATGAATTGAGGACTAAACTTGAATCTCTAAATCTAAACCTGTCTTGATTGTATAATGCCCTAAGTGTCACTACTAACAGTCTTCTTTGACTTAAATATAATTAATTTTATCATCAAAACAGTTATCACACTTCTTCAACATTTGAAACAAGCGAACGTGTCTTACAGAATGATGAAACTAACGCAATATGAATCACACCAATGACCTAATACCCGTAAAAACTCCACATAATGAGATTACAGTTCTGTAGACGAATTACAAGTGTTAAGTATACTTACTGATGTTGCTATGAGCGCAGCGCGGTACATGTTACTCACACTCTTAAATCTGTTAGCATAAGAAGTAGATGTTCGAGGAGATGAGTAATAAAGAAAATCAACTACTTAGCATTTAATCGAGTAATACTGTTTCGAAATTTAAAGGACACGAGGATCACTTCCGTAAGATGGTTTTGTCTACATTTGTATATATAATAGGTAAATCGCAAGGGCTCTGTATTTCATATATGTTTCCGTCAACTTGATTTCGCCGATTCCGGTATTATATCAAAAAACTTATTGTAATGTAACCTACAAAATTAAAAATTAACAAAAATTTATGTTGAACATAAGCCTTACTCTTTCCAAGTGCAAAAACGGTTAAAATTCCCTACATCAATCACAATCTGAATCATTTTGAAGAATCCATTGCTTCATATGTACGAAAAATATGTCTGCTCTACAACGTTGATAACGCAATGAATGTTGTTGAATTGTACAAATTAAAACCATTCCTACTATTAGTGTGTTACACAATTACTACGCTGGTAATAGGTATGAATAAAATTATTTGAGGCAAATTAACTTTAAACATTGGTTTTACTTTAATTAATAGAATATATTAATTTACTAGAATGTAATGGAAAACTCTAATCAAGAACGCACAAACAAAATCCAACGCATTCATCCGTTATTCAAAACCACCCACATTAATAAATGGAGCTTTCTTCGATCAATTTATTGTACACTAGCTAGCAACCCAAAACATCGATTTTTTTACCATATCTTTGTTTAATATTAATGTTCTAGATTTTGCCACGGCTTCGCCCGCCTGGAGGCCGGAAATTATCCCAGGGGAACATACTAACAGGATAAAAAATTTCATCCAAATCCGTTCGGCCGTGTTTTCTTAACGGAGCAACAAACATCCAAACATACAAACTTTCACATTTATATGATCTTAAAAATCGCACCTAAATTCGTTGCCTAGTTTAGAAGAACAACGCGGTTAGACATGAAAATCAACTTTAATTTATAATATATATAGATATAGAAATGCAACGTACCTTCTTCCCAGTAAATAAACTAACTAGGACAGGTTAGTAGCCAACAGTATGTACAACATTAGTCGCATGTCATTCGCAACCTCGGAGCTGGCATCCGATGCATCCAAGTAGCGCCAATAGTAGGTACGCCTAGGGTAGGCGTTTTTTGAAGAGCATCACACACAAACGGATATCCTGGCAAGAATTTCCTTCGACTCCAACATTCAGTGTAAGATAAATCACATTCAGATACTTGCTCATCAAAATAGGTTGAGTTTTATTAAGATTTCAAGGTGTCAACTGAAGTTGTGGTGAATGATTTTTATTATTATTATTTAGATACTACGTTGTTGGGTCTGTGTTCATAATTCTCTTGCCCTCATCCCCCTTTGCAGAGTAGCGGTGGCTCAGTGGTAACAACCACGACTTACGAGTTGTAGGTCGTAGGTTCGAGCCCAGACAGGGGCTTTACTTTGTGTAAATTATTTCCTCACCACTGCTCTCATAACGGTGAAGGAAAACATCGTGCGGAAATCGGCATGTCCTAGAACCAAAACTTCGAAGACATGTGACATCTACCAACCCGCACTGATAAATGATAAATGATTTTATTTCTGTAAGTAGGTTTTTACAAACACTTTTACACGTCAATCATATTTTTAAAACTAGATGAGATCGGCGTTTCCTATCTGACTACTCTGAGAAGACAGGCCGAAACAAACTCAGAGGTCACAGTCTCTTTTAAAGTCCAGACATAATGTTGGTCAGATCATGTGAAGGCCCGCGTGGTGGATTACGGCCTACTCCTAATTGTCGAGAGGAGGCCTGCGTCCCAGCAGACGGAACGAAATAGGCTGATTATGCATCCCAATTTATTGAAGGTCGGCGCAGCTTTTCTTCTTCTTACATACTTCTCTATTAGGCTTCATCTCAGTAGTCATCCCCTTTCTAGCATAGGCCTCTGGCATTTTTCACCCAGTCGATCCATTGTTTCTTTGGTCTTCTTTGGCTGAATAAATACAGGCTGGCAGTGACACTCATGTCCAAACTATTACCTCCTTACCTAAATTCAGCACATGAGTCTAAACTGGAAAAAAAATATTTGCTGCGGAGGCATACAATATTTTCAGTACTTACCGAAAAAAAAAAACACTTGTTTCATAGAAACGATGTGGTCATAACGTATGGAGCAGCACTTTAGTTTTAAATAAACGAAGAAAATTTTCAACGCAGGAGGCTTCAGAATCATCTACTGAATCTATGGTTACTGCAGGCTTAGCGTGACGCTTTATAAATATTTTCTACTCTTGAGTAGAATAGAAATCGCTTGTCTACATTTCTCGGTACAAAACTGTCGACTGTCTATACGGCAACGTCATTTTTGTCTACTCTTCCGACGACAAAACGCTTGTCTACGGTTCTCGTGCTAAGCCTGCAGGTCGCACATCGATATCCCTGATATCATGTATATTCTCTTTCCCTTTTTGTGTAGGGGAAACAAAACAATTGACACAGGTGATTCTCGAATATTCGATGCGAAGTGTGACGGTATTCTGTAATTCTGACTAAAATAGAAGTAGTTAGACTAATATTATATTTTTAATATAAAAAAAGTCAGTAACTGGAACTAGGTCATACTGGTCATCATGTAACTTGCTCACGTACTACGGATCACAATGAATCTTTGTACTGAAAATATTTCACAAAAAAGCCTGTTTGTACCACGACAGATGGATAGTTCCCGCAGGATATAGGATGATATATTGGTGCTCTAAAATCTCTGGTTTACATTTTGCTTTAGAAAGCTTAGCTTGGTATGTTTTAAATACAATGTATAACCATGTATTGATTGACTTTCCGGGAAAAAACACAATTCTTCCATTCTCTACCTACGTGCTATCGCAAGGGCCTTACTTTTCTTTGTTATGGTAACTAACAATGCGTCAAATACGCGTATGAAAACATGAAACATGCCACTGTACTAAGTGAACCCAAAAAAACCTCCAATAATAATTAAGACTAATCGTAAAACGTAATCACACGAGCTTCTGCTAAGTATACTCCAACACGCTCTAGCCCTACTCCCTCTAACGTTACGGTCCTGGTTCTGGTAACGTTCACAGCTCCGCCCGGACCGGCCCGGAATCGGCCCGGAATCCACCACGCGATGGCAGACCGTGACCCACTTTCCGCTATCGATGCGCTCCGCCCTGTACCTAGTTCAAGTACGTTTTCCCATTCACCATCCATTGATGCGTTCTGTCTCATGCTTCATTACTACACAAAGAATTTACGGGTAATGGTGTGCGTGCACGGGATATGGCGTCGTTTAAACGTTTTTCTTATCAAGTTATATGTGGGTAGGTATGTTTTGTGAAGATTGAGGGTAAATGTCCCGGATGACGTTTGAACTCGGATGAGATCTGGGGATGAATGAGAGTTATTAAGAAAGGGTGGAATCGTATTTTATTTTAGATTACTCTTTGAAGCTTGAATTACATCTTAACTTAGAAGAACGCTGACTATAGTAAACAGGCTTTGCATAATAGATCTTCCCATAGACCCTTTAGTGTGTGTAAGCCAGCTGCTACAAATATTTAAGTAATTGACAAAACTGGTATTCAATGTTATTAATGTGTTTTGGCAAAAAAAAACAAAAACCTGCCTGACTGCCATACACCTACTCGTACAACATAAAGTGTAAGTTTACTTATGCAAATCATGAACACTTAGTTATTCAACTATAACAACGCGCATCGTTCACTAATTAAAACGATTACAACAGTTTACTGAAAATTACGACCAGCTCTTATCTAACTCCTAAATTTGAAAAAAAAACGCAACGCGTTTCCCAGTATTCTCCCAAAACCTTTCGGTACGAATCAGTAATATTATTAAAGCTCCAGCAAAAGGCACGACGCGACAGCGGCAGCGCGCCGCGGCGCGACTCAAACGATTTCTATGAAAACTTCGAGAAAATTCTTCAACCAAAATCGCGCACACCGTCGCGTCGTGCCCGTCTACGGGAACCTTTAAAATTATGTGCTGTCTCTCATTTAGGTTAACTTATTATATGAGTTTCGATGTGTTTACGCATTTTTTTTCCAAATATTTAACTACTTGACCACATATTATTTTTTTTCTCACTCGTTACAGTACATCTTCACTGGCCTATTCAGTAATGAAGACGTAATTGTCTTACAACAAAAAATCTAAGTTACCAAGTTATTAACCGACTATCCTTGAAAAGATATCAACGCATGCGTACTAACTTGTTTTTGCTTATTTTTTTCTTTCGTCTGTTCATTGAATCACAATAGCTTTTTTTATGGTAGGTATACTGAAATAACATTGTATGAGTTTGGCTTTGGTTCTAATCAATACACGTAGGAGGTATTTTCAAATTATTTTGGTTACTTAAACTGATAAAAAAACTGTTAGGTATTTCCAGAACAGGTAACTTAGCAAAAATCTGACTTTGCCAATAAAATTCTACGATTTTTTGTGAACTGAATTTATTCTGTTTATCTTTCATAACATAACATCACGCATTGTTTCTCCGAAGGATCAGGCAGAGTTGTACCTACAATATGCCCACATTTGGCCAGTTATGTTTATATCACAAATCCAGAATTCAGATAGAAAAATCCAAACACCTCCTATCCAATAGAACCCAAGATCTCATGCCCATCTGGAGCGCTTATTGCAGTGCTTATCTTTTATTTCACCCAAAAAAACAGCCAAGTGCGAGTCGGATTCGCTCACTAAGAGTTCCACGCCACAAGGCAAAAAATGCCGAAATAAACCACGTTTCTTTTATGGAGACCCTATTTAATTTGTATTATTTGTTACTAGAGTGGCAATAGAAATACACACGGACAGCAGAGGCTTAGTAATAGGGTTCCGGTGGCACCCTTTGGGTACGAAACCCTAAAAACGAACCTTTTACAAAAACACAACTACTTACTTTCGTTTTCTTACTCAAACCTACGAGGAACCTCGCGTGCCACCCCACACTTGTCCTCGTGTGGACGATACCTATTTATTTATGATAAACACACGCCACTGCAGTCTTTTATATATTTAATAAGGTTACACATTACCCTTCGCCAAGTCGCCGTATTGTACCGTATTGATTTTTATCGGAAGCAAATGAAATAAATTATGCAGGTACCTGGTAATAGGTATGTTCTGTTCTAGAGAAAAATGGTTGGCTAAGGATTGTGTGGTTTACTTTCAAGGTAAGTTTGCTAAAGTGCATGTTATTTATTAGCTAGAAGTTTTCTGAGAACATTATCTTATTAATGTTGTTGAAAAAAGTCGCCCAAGACTTGCCTACGAAGGGTTCCATAGCAAAAACCAGAAAACGCGGAAAAAACACGTGTATTGTATGGAGATCTCCTTTAAATGTTTATTATCCTTTAACTGTTGCCATAGCGGCATTAGAAATACACACTCTGTGAAAATTTCAACTGTCCACCTATTACAAGTCATGAGATACACCCGGCTGATAGACAGATGGACAGACGGACAGTGGAGGTTCAGTAAAAGGTTCCCGTTGGCACCCTTTGGGCACGGAACCCTAAAAATATACCCCTGTAATTTTATTTTGTGTTATCCAACCCATGAAAACAGAATAAACAATTATTGTGTAGGTCTTTTAGAAACCATTTTACAAAACCTAATAGGTTCTACTGTATGAAATGACACCGTTAGACTAGTACTACCACCAGCACAAACTAAACGCTATCGCTAAAAACGCGCATGCAAAAATGCATCTAAAATAGAATTGCACACAATACCTTCAACGTGACCTATTAAACTTTAAACTGGGCGTCTAGTGTACAGTCAACCGCACGAGCTTTGTAACAACTTCACATGAATAACGCCTTTATGTAGTAGCAGTAAAGGCAGATTTCGTTGTTCAAGTTTTGCAGTTGACTGTACGAATAGAATGGAGCGAAATGTTCTCAAACGACATCTTTGGTAGTATACCGACTACATTCCACACAGTTCTACCCACTAGAATATAAGACGCAAGTTACGGGTAACGTTTCGTGAAAATTCTGGCAAACACCCAAGTACCTCCACGCAGAAAGGATTAATATATTCTTTCCATTTTTCACTAAGTAGAAATAGACTTTTGTATTAAAAGACTTGGTATAGTTATTATTAGAAATCTTAATCTTGGTAATTAATAAAAATCTTACATTCATTCATTCACCAAACATTTGTTTAGTAACAACTCACCAGCAAATACAGTTATTTCATTATTTTCATAGAATGTAGGTAGAATAGAGGCAGTCCTCATTGGTCTCCTGGTGTTGTTGTTCCTAGGTTCGATTCCCCGGTCGGGCAAAGTGGGTGTTTATATCTGGTATTTCTCAGTAGCAGCCCGGATTGGCGTCCGGTTGATGGCGATAGGCTCGGCCCCTATTACATGAAGCTTAAATAGAACTGGCGAAATGTGGTGGTGTGGTTGTACTAAAGGTACACCTCAGCCCTTAGGGGATACAGGGCGTGATGTTATTGTAAACATCTTCTATTCTATTCTACTCACTGATGGACAACGTTTAGCCTAAACCGCTGGGTCTAGAACCATGGAATTTTGTACAAGAGTTCCTTTTATAACGACATTGAGCAATATGGAAGGAATTTTGAAAAGGCAACTCCTAAATGGGATGAAACTTTGCATCCAAGTTCGTCAGTTTTGCCGAAGGGAAAAACCTTCGGACACACAGCTTCCAAATCAATATACTTACTTCATTTAGTAAAATTCTATTAGAATGTAATAGGTACTCGCCAAATATATGTATGAGCGTAGCAAAAAAAGAGTATGTGCCTATGCTGCAGTATTCGCCTAACCCTCTGGCAAAAAGGCGAAAGTTTATGTTGTAGGTACCCAAGCTATAAGCCAAGAACGTAAGAATGTGTCATATTTTACATATGAACACACCCTTGATGTACGTATACCAACCTAAGTGGAATCCTCTAAACGAGTAGACAGGGTAACAAAGAGGCGATATTGCTAGGAAAAGCAGGAAAACAAGAAACTTATCCGAATTTATGTCAACGACGGCATTCCCTTCTTTTTCGAGAGAGCCTTTATATACAGACGAGTATGTTAGGTTAGTTCGGTTTTGTTATTCGATTGTGTTTATGTGGATATTAAATAGATAAATAAAAATGTTAATGACTCTTAAAGAAGATAGGCAAAGCACAACATACTGTCCAATTTATAGACACACATGATGACTGTCCGCGCAGTGCTAGGGCAGAATAAGTATTTGCTATCGATTTAGATTTGACCTTAACATTTCCAGAAGCCTTGTCTCATACATTTCTAAACATTCACCGTCACTCGGTTGCATCGAAAGTTACATAAGACAGATGGACCCGCTCGAAATGAAACCGACCTCTGCATCGCGAAAATTGGGTCTTTTATTCCTGATATAGCCCCGTCAGGCCTGCCCTCCATCTGTCTCCGTATTTATTTAAAAATATCCCCGTTTGTGACGCCATTTTTGGTCAACTGTCGGTGGTCTGACCTTTGAGAGCGGGACTTATTGTTTATTCCTGGAGTTGTTTGAAATCGATTTTGTCTCGAGTGGAAGGTTGAGAGAATTGAGGTGTCTCGGAGCTTTGAATATTTTACTCAAGATGAAACGTTACTGTGAAGAGTTCACTCGATTATTATTTTACTTTGACATGGCTCGATGCTTAACTTATTTTCAGATTGAACCATTTATAAAGATCTCTATTGTCTGCAGAACTTAGCAATTATAGATTATGTGTTTTCGTTTAATTAAAGCTTTTGTTATTTATTTATTTTAAGCTAATTTTAAGTATTCTTCACACTTTTAAAACTTGTTAACCTTTGAATTCGACATTTTCTAGAAATAATAAAAAAATATTACCTTCGTACCATTCTGTTCTTAGAATGTGTAGGTATAATAATCACTACCAAGGAGGATATAATTTCCAATTATAGTCGTAAAGAATCTTTATTTGTCGTCATCGTTTTATTTTCAACGTTCTCACAGTGGGGATATTCAGAAGCACTCATCTCACCCAGGGTATACAGCGATCAATCAATAACCTAAATTCCGCCATCTATCACTCGGCTATTCTGCAGGAGAGAGCCAAAATCACGGACCCTAAACAAAGAGGCCACATAGCCCATAGCCTACGTATGAGAACGTTCCGCCTCAACGGGCTATTACGCATTCCAATGACGATAAAAGCCTTTATTTCGGTCGCCAAGTTCGGAGTTTGTTGAAAGTCTGAATCTGCAATATCGGTTACCGTAGTCGGCCAATATTTAGGAATGTCCCCATATTTCTGCGTCTGCACTTATATGTATTTGAACTGTTCAGGCGTTTTTGTTTGTTTCTGTTCTGGAGTAGTCATGGTTCTATTTCATTTAGAAACATTGCAAATTCCTGCGTTCTAGACGTTAACATTTTGTTTGTCTTCAGGTCTTAAGAATTACTTAGTCGAAAATACTGTCATCTCCCCGAAACAGGTAACAATAGCACCTTCTAAATAAAATTATTATACAAATTCAAATGAGCCAGTGCTATCAAGATTTCCTGAGTAAAGGTCAAATGTATTTTAAAATGAAAGATAGTCGGTTTATGTTAATGTCTTCATTTTGTGGATTCGTGCCCTTTGGAGGCAAGAACCGAACCGTAGCGATATCTTTGCTATTCTGCTTTTACTGTTCAAAAAAAATTATGTCAGCGGTTTGTAACTTTATTACAAACGTTATTTCTTTCTACGATAGCTTTTATGTTAAAGGCTATATTTTATATTGAAGAGTGGAAGTGGGAAATAGTGCGTAATACGGAGCGACCCGCTTGGCACTCAACTCACTTTTTTCCGTACGTAGGTTAAGCATTTTGCTGCTAAGCCTTGCTGCCCATTCTAGTAGCCATTGAGTACGAAAACTCGAGGACCATTATTAGAATATACTTTATAACAAGCTCGCTGGTTTGCCAAACATAGCTACTTAATAGTAACGAATGGTAAATGACTTTTATTTCTGTAAGTACGTTTGTACAAACACTTACTCAATACTATCTACTACTACTACTCTTACTTTTACACGTCACTCATATTTTTTTAAACTAGATAGCTGATGTTTTCTATCTGACTACTCTGAGAAGAAACGCTGAAGCAGACTCAGAGGTCAGTCTATTTTAAAGTCCAGATATAATCTTGTTAAGATTATGTAAAGACCATGTAGATTGGTGTCTGAAATGGCCTTTTGAGGACACGCACACAATTTGAGTGCACCTGTCCAGTCAGTGCACGCATTTGTCAGTAATCATGCAGCTCAACTCAAAACTTAAGGAGCTCAACGATTCGACGAACAATATCAAAGAAAGGACATTTTTGTAGGCCGCATAAACTACTTAAACTGCCACACCATAATTCAAACTGAGAAAAAAAAATGCCTAAAGAAACGTTGAATATACTATATGAAAGATGATATTGCTAGAAAATTACTACAAAGATGACGAGTAATAGAGAAGAATGGAAGAAAAGGACGTGTTGCGCCGCCACGAAATAAATTGGGGTAAGGGCAGGGGAGTGATGACGATGAAGTCGTACCCACAGAGTACATTTTACATAGGGTCGTACCTACTACACATTGAAGCACTAGACCTGGCACACAACCCCCGGCTACACACACGCTACGAGACTACCTATACGCCACATGCGTAGGTACCAAGTAAAGTAGGCACTCTGTCATTATAACGTAGAGGGGAAAACCTTGCTCGTCGTGATAATTGTACACTGAACAGCAGCTTTGTGGGTCACCTGTTTGACCATTTCCACTCCAGTTGGCCCCAGTTGACCAATGCTCTGAATACGGGACACTTTGCCAGATTGTAATGTCGGTGATCGATTGAATTCGGTATACTGTGGCTAAATGAACGGGATACTTCGGGTATTGATAAATTTTTCACCTATTTTATCTGGTACATCGTCATTACACATAATTTTATAATTACTGTATACAAAACATTTTAAAAGGAGCTTTCTGCCCATTCTTCACCATACTAAACTAGCTTTTGGAGTGGCTAACTAGAATCAATTCAATTTTCTTGAAGATGCCTTTTAATAGCGTACTTTAAATACTATAGTCAAATCAAGGCTAAATTTTCAGTAAAACTCTCCAACATGCACAACAAGCGCCATATTTCTTCACACTTCTCTCCGAAATCGAAAACAAAATGGAAATAAATAACTGTCAACCTCTTGAAAGGTAACCGGCAGCAACTAATTACATTCAGCGACTTTATGGAAAGCAAAGACAGATCTAGGTGAGGTGATATATAGTGTCGTTCATCACTCACACGCACAATGCGGCATTCCAGCCGCGGTTACAAGGCTTCTGAGGTTTCCCCATTTAGGACACCCTTACTTATGTCGCGTGACACACTGCCACCAATGGCCGCTTACACTGTACGTAGGTTCTTGGTAAATAACAGTTTAACTCAGAGAGTACAATAAAACCCTCAGAAAGAAAACTCGTCTGTAATAATCCTTTCTTCTCGATAAGACGTCTGTTTTATCCCCAACTGAGGGATAACCAAGCAAAATAATTCATTGTACTAAACCCATACAATTCTGAGCGTCTATTTCTTATCTGGGAAATAAAGCCTTCTTGACACGAGACAAAAACAAGACATCTCGGGCGGGCTGGCCTCTTCCTAATCTCTGCAATATAGGTCAGTGGGCGGGGCCTATCGATTGCCAGCACTTGTGCGTTCGCAGGAACGTTCGTTTTGTCGTTAAGTTTGTAGCCGGCCTTAGCTGGAGATGTTGAATTATTTATATATTATTTATTGGTAGTTCTGTATTGTGGAGTAGTTTGTATGCTGCAGTTGTACCGTTTGTAACGTCGGTATCTACTTGAAGTGCGAGTTTTCTTGAGAGACTACTTAAGTGGAGTACTTACTTAAGAGCGCTGGGTGCGGTTTTTATATGCGAACGGTTATCTTTGATTAGGTACCTACTTTAGGAGTAACTAAATTGGGAACTGGAAATAGAAACAACTCAAAATAAATTCATGAAGGGTTGAAAATGGATAACGTAACGACAATGATAGTTAACATGCTGATTTGAGCAATTATGTGAAAGAAAGTATTTTTCAATCAAACATTAAACAGCTTTACCTAACTATGCACGCGTCTTAGTTTTACCAAACACAATAGATCTTTTGGAAACGACAGTACTAAATTTTTGTCATTTAAAATTACAACAAAAGACCATGACCATATTAATAGATTTATCTCCTCAATTTGTTCCACTTTATTTTAAAAACATATCCCTATCTTGGCTTTCGCTCAGTCGGGTAAAAATTGCCAGCACATGTCAGTTCCAGAGCAATGCCGCTGATACGTGACGTCAGCGCCCCTACCCCCTGAGACATTGGCTGGAATGGATCAATCGAGCGGCTAGACATTAGTCTCGTCAGTGCCATTGAAATGCTATCAGACGACGCCATCTTATGGCTGGCCTAAGTGCTTCAACATTTTTTAAGAACTCATAATAGTAAAACCAAGGTTTTTATCAAAAATCGCCCATAAAGTCTTCTTAGTTCTTTTTCACATCCAAATTGACGTTTATTTAGGGATCTTATTGATAAAACACCGACAGCATAATAAACGTTGAATTTAATGTTATTATACTGCATTCGAAAGTCTATCTAATTTAGTCAAATACAGAAAGCACTTTCTTTAAAAAAATGGAATTAAAGTTGTTGAATTGTTGAAATGAAAAAAGAAAAAAGAATTTTAATTTGAAGTGAAAAAAGAATTTAAGACAATCATGGTATCAATAGCTAGTTAGCCAGTATTTCAGTTTACTATTTGTAGTTTACTATAATATCTATATCTGTACTAATAATAAAGCTGAAGAGTTGGTTTTTTTTTTGTCTAATTTCTGAAACCACCGGTCGGATTAACAAAAATCCTTTTGCATATGATAGCCTAATTATTGAGGGAGGCTATAGGCTATTTATTTACCGAAAAACAGTCACAAAGAACGCCAAACAAAGCAATAGCGAGGGAAGGCGATGTGATGCGGGGTGGGGAACAAGATATCGAGGGAACTAGAAATTTCCATCGGCCGAAGTCACGGTCAGAAGCTAGTCTATCTATATGAATTTTTCCAGAAGATCAGACGATCGTAATTGGCGACTCGGGACTGCACTAATGACATCATACAAACACTAACCATCTTGCAAACGGGGTGAGAGGTACTCAAGGATCGTAGCTTTTTAATGGTCTATGCGAATGCCCCATTAGAGGTTCAAACTAAACAAAATCTTTAAAAGCAACTCCACAGTATTGAGTGTACATTACAAGTTACAGTCTAGCAGAATCACTTATCACTTAGCCTGAATTTGACGCACCCTTGGCAATCAGATATCGATGTCACAAAACAGATGGTCGAAGGACAAAGTGCGAAGCTTTTACGCAGAATGTGGCCTTAGCAGCTAAATGTTTATACTAGGTAATCAATACCCTGCTGTAGACCTACCTCTTTCGCGAAACCAGGTAATGGTGTGGTGCCAACAGCCGGCTTTGTCATTGTTTAGATTGGCTGCGATAAAACATGTTTTAGCTAATAGCTAATGTACCGACCTGTATTAGCTTTCTTTTTGTTGATTCTTTCTTCGAACATTTTTTAAGGGAAATATTTTCTTTCATCTAGTAACGAGGAATAGGCCGCCTTACTTCCAAAGCACATGGTTTAGTTTATGATGACCATGCTGAATGACATTAATTGACGACCTTGTTCTACCACTGCGCATACATTTCGCTGAATGAGGACTTAACACTTTTGCATAGTTTTTTCAGTGATCTATGGTAGGCACGCGATATGTGCCTCATGCTAAGAAATAACATTTAGATTTATACGAATAGAAGCAAAGTTAGATTATAGGTACTAAAATGATGAGGTGTGTCGAAGTCTTGTTCCGCATTATCATCGCATAATTTTGTTTATACCCCGTGACTGACGTGTGAGTTAATGATGCACTTACGAATATAAGATTATGCTACTAAGACTTATATTTATTTATCTGGTGAACAGTAAAAACTATATTAGGTATCTTTCTATCCTTATTTTTATTTTAAATAGTTTAATATTTTAATTTTATGCGTTGTTTAGTACAAATTAAGCTTTATTTTTGTATGTTAAAATTTACGATTTAAGTTTTCACTTTGATCTCAATATTCATTTAATTCCGTTTTATAGAATCGTTTGCAATTACTTACCCATTGTCACCTTAAATTGTAGTGGTAAATAGCATTATGCCTCACAAGTCTGGTCTCCAAGAAACAGGCGCCGCCTAGTTTGGGGTCCGCCGTAAAGACTAAACCGAAAATTGCTAACAGTTACAGACCAACATTAAGTTAAGCATAAGGTAATAGTTGTAACATTGGTTCAATCAATTTATTATTATTTTCATCCTGAAAAAGACCCAGTCTTAACTATTCTTATCTTTTAGCCAAGTTGTGGGTACTTTAAAATTCAGTAAACTTTCGGGATATACATTTTAGAGACGTAAATAATGGTAGTTTTTGGCCCATTGCCTGGGAGCACCATTAAGTAAACCATTGCACTCGGATGACACCACAACTTGCTCTATAATATACCTACTGGTGTTGGTACATGCGTGCATTCACGCCGGATGCCTCGCGGTGTTGGCAGGGAGAACAAGGCACCACGTGCGTCTGGTTGCTGATAGCATGACAGCATAGATAGTATGTTAATTACCAACGAAAGTGTTTAAAAAATAACATTGGTAAATAGATTTAGATGTATGGAAGGTTGGAAAAATGACGCATCATACAATGATTTTAAAATGTAGATATTTACGGACTTGCTTTGAAATTTCGGGAAACTATCCCAACCTTGGTGAATCAAATTGAATAAAAAATAATATTAAGATAAATGAAAACATAAGTCATTATAACGCCCCATTTCACGGGCAAACCTGAAAAATTAAGACATAAAATATAAAAATTAAAACTTCAACCGCAGATCGTCGACACTCCCACTTTAATGACAAGCACACATGACGTGTCAGCCTGTAAGAAAGAGACAAAAGAGCCTCTGACGTCACAGACGTACGTTGGCAAATGGCATAGTACACTCTCTGGCAGAAAGCCACCACAGCTGTCTCCGAATGTCGCTACAGTTATTAACAGAGGATATTATTTATAAAATTGTATTTGTTTTTAATCATAATCTGGTTTCACGTGACTATCCACTACATCAACTTGTAATGTTGATGACGGTACTTGGATCGCAAAATAGAGTATATCAGGTGCTCTTGCCAGTTTTAGGAGTGAGTATAGAAAGAAGGTTATTGTGCTGTTGTTAGGCGAAGAGACCTCTTAAAAATAGCTTGGTAACTGGTAAAGTGACTTCGATAAAGGAAGAAGTTACTGTAATATTTGTAAGGGCTTATTATGGCATCAAACTAAAAAGAAAACCTAGTAGTCGTTGTCTATGGACATTTTTGGCGCCCTAAATTTAAAAAAAACCTTCATTGTCATTACAAATGTGTAAGTACAAACAAAGTGAAGCCCTGACTCCTCCGCCAAGTAAAAAAACCTGTCTTACAGGAGCCCTAAGCTTCCGAAGTAGTTTTTTCAAGAAAAGAATTCAATTGTAGCAAGACCATTTATCGCAGTAGTGTTTTCCCCGCAGTTTTCAATCTGTATCCCCATACATTACTTACCCGCGTCAGGCAATGCAATCCATCTAATATTCAGCGGAGAGGCCCTGAGCCCTGAGCCCTGACCTATTACTTCGGTAAGGCTACTACCATGATTTCATTTGCCTAGTTTTTCTCAGCTATGTTGCGGGATCGTACCTACGGTAATATGCAACTGGAACTGCAGCAGATTTTGATATTTTATCTAAACTAATATTATAACGCGAAAATATTCGTTTTTTTTGTACTTATGTTTGTTACGTGAAAGTCTATTAACTGCTCCCAAATTACAATGTTAATTTTTATAGTTTTTATTATTTTGTACAACGGGTGACGTATTCTCGTCATTATTTGACATTATACATCAATTCTAATAGCGACCATTTATTAGTGATTGTCACGGAAATCTTGTCACTTGATTTAAATACGTGCAGGTTTATGTGAAATAAAACTATTTTGATTTGATTTGATTTACGCTTTCACGCTAAAACAGCTGAACGAATTTGGATTAAATTTGGCACATGGGTGGACCATGACCTAGATTAGGATTAATGCTTTTTATTCCGAAATTCCCACGGGGCATAGGTACTCAAGAATAATGTTTTTATAAATGCGAAAATAACCGTCTGTCTGTCTGCCAGGGGTGCGGGTTATTCGAAAGAGATACTGCGGTTCCTGGCACACAGGCAAATGAGGGAACACGGGTGGGTTTTAGTCAGTAATTCTGAAACGCCCTCCTGCTCCACCCAGAGCGGAAGGAGTTATTTGATGATTTCCCACCCAAAAAAAGAAAGTACCGTCTGTCCGTAACCTTTCCACACCGTAATGGCTGAACTGATTTCGATGATAGGCACACAGATAGACCAGGACCTGGGCTGGATTAGGACATTGGATACTTTTTATCCGGGTACGTACGTACTCTTGAGGGATAAATTCCGACGTCCACATGGGCGAAGCCGCGGGCAAAAGCTAACATGCCATAATATTCATCGTGTGTGAATCATTTCTATATGTTAGGAACATATGTAGTCGTGAGTAGATATGAGTGAGTCACTTGAATAAAATCTATGTATTACTTTTTTGTATGTCATCCGGATTTCTTTTTGTAGTGCGGTAAGTATCAATCTTTCATTCAATCTCACACACAAGTCTACAAAATCAATGGAGCTTACACATTTACTTTACGTTTACGCCGATATTGCGAACTGTACCTTTTTATTTTTAAGTCCTCAGTTTGTACTCAAACCAAATCAAAATATTTCATTTCACACAAACCTACATGAGCACCAAAGAGTACGTTTTTAAAATGGGCACTTATGATTCGTCAAAAGCTAGGTGGGCTAGTTCGGTTCCAAACTAAAAAACATTTTTAAATTACAGTGTTAATAGGTATGACAGGATAGTATAGACCTGTCAGCAAGTACCAAGTGCTATTAATGAAATTGAAAATGGTCTACAAAATGGTCGAAATTAGAATTGTAGGTATTATCTTATGTTAAAATGTCAAAGAAGTATGTAAAAATAAAATAAGAAATTAACATCGTACGATGTCAATTTCTTATTTTATTTTTAGTCAAGGAAGTTTGGCAATAATTTCTTGACTTCAACGTAGTCTTTTATTTATTTATTTATTTATCAAGGTACACCAACAGCTTCTGTGAGTAATATATTATGTGTATTGCGGTTAATAGCTATGGACTTACACAGTCGCCAATTACAGGTTAACCAGCAATTAACTAACAATTAACAATTAACCAATAAGCTTATAATAAATGCTTTTTTTACTCTGCACGAAAGTAAAAATCCTCAGTGTTCTGTGAAAATATGAATTATTATATATTACTATTATACACAACTATGCGAATTCATAGGTACAAACACCACAAACATGAACCGTGATACGTGAAAACCTCAAGTGTTTACAATAATTAATTTAAAACATGAATTTATAGTAAACGCATTTCAATCAACAAAATGAATGACCCATAACAGAAAGCCAAACATACCGACACCACATTTTAATAGTTCAACGTAATTAATTCAGGACTACTATTTTAGTAAAACCATCAATTCGGATATAATTGCCTGAACCAAATGTAAAATACATGCGTTTATTGACTGATTGAAATGATTTCCAAAGTCCAACGTATGTTGGTAGATATTAATCAAACGTGATGATGATGATTACTAAGATCTCCATCGGTGACATCATTGTGTACCTATCAATTACCTAGAACGCTGAACTCCAATTAGCACTAAACATAACTTGAAATTATTTGTGGCCAGTAACATGGCTCATTTACACAAGGACAGTACCTCGGCTTGAATAGGCAGGCGATTATCGAAGGGAGAAATAAAAGCTAAAAGAAGAATAACAAAAGACGTGTAAGCGGTAGTGCTTACACGTCTTTTCCTATACTTCTTCCTATAATTCCCATCCGACAGCCTATCTGTGCTCAAAGCTTTAGAAAACAAACAAACTAACAACAAACTATTTTTGAGTGTCATCTAGCCCTGGAGAGTTTATCGACGTTCAATCGTATTACCCTCCAGTGGATCAAAGAACACAGTGGATCTTTAGCAGTGGCGAAACCACCATATAACACGATTCCTATCGGCTTCCCTTCGCTGATTCGCATCTCTACCGCTTTTGAAAAATGTCACGTGTAAAGTGTCTACTATTGCCAAAAAATATAGTTACACTACGGGTATTTAATTCGCCATAACATTCAAACAACAAAAAACCGCTTATTTTTAGCTTTGTATTACTACACCAACAAAAAATGTTCTAAATTAATCCGGCGCCAAAACATCATAATTGGGAACTAAGAATACATACAACAGCGATCCCGTAATGATGTCACTTTAGGTCACGTAACACCGCTTGATATTGGAAGAGAGCAAGCTGCTGTATAACGGCTTACGATAGAGACGGAGGAATATTGCAAATTTTATTTGGTTTTCAGCTGTTCAATTTTATTGTATTTAATTCTTTATATTAATTTTAGAATGATGGTTAGTGTTATTTTGTTATAAGTCAGTAAGTTAAAGCCGGCTTCGCGCCGGCTTCACTCTTAGAAAAGTTGACACCTCGCCGCTGATCTTTAGGCAATGATGCCGCCGATGAACTTGCGAAGAGAGGCTCTTACATGAAAGTGAAAGGTCGACCGAACTCCATAACAACAGATGGTCACGGGCAACAGACTGTAGAAAGTCAAAATTGGCTTTACCAATTGTACACTCGCGATTAAACCCATAACAAACATCTTTTTAACATAGGCGCCACAGACAGCCCGCTTTACAGGGGCTGCCTTGACGCCGAGGAATCAGCCAACCACGTCATCCTGGAATGCGAGGCCGTGGCTTCTCAACGTGAAGAAATCCTCGGAACAGTGAGGTCGCTCCACGAAGGCTGTGAAGCTCCCAGGTAGCTTCTGTGCTTCTGGGCGGAGCTAGGCTGGCTCTGTTAGTCACAATCCCCACGCACAACGGACCAAATGAGAGTCTAAGTGCGGAAAAGCGAGTCCCATCATCATCTTCACCATCATCCTATACTTCTTTACGTACGGTTTGAATTAAAATTGGAATGATTCCGTGCAAACATCAAATCGTAACTTGAAACACAAGTTGGAGAAATTGGCCGGTGGAGTCTCAAATAACATGATTGTTGGCGAGTTTTTATATCTCGTTTGGATATAAAAATACAAATGCAATGATCGGCCTCCGAGACATGCATGGCCATTCTCTGTATCTTTTCACGGATAGTCGAGAATCTCTGTAAATGAACCTTAATTGCGTGATACATTATTATCAACATGTCTAGGTTTTAAGTAATACCTAGGTACGCTTAATTATCAGCTTGATTTCGATGGAGCGTTTGGTGTAGGTGTTAGCTTAGTAATGTGTCTAATTAGTCAATGATTATCTACCTACATCCTATTGTGTTGTAATGCTTTCCATCATATATGGCTAAGCTAGATTGTTTGTGATAACATAAACTTGGTACTCAAAGATACGCCCTAGTAGCATAATTTACAAAAGCCAAAATAAATAAAAATGTACTGTTTATAAAATCATACTATAAGGTTCCCACTACTGGACCACAGGCCTCGTCTCGATGAGAGGGAGTGGGCCGTAATCCACCACGCGGACCCAGTGCGGTTTGATATATGTCACATGTTTTCAAATTTTTGGTTCTAGGACATGCCGATTTCCTCACGATGTTTCCTATGACCGTTTAAACAAGATCATGGAAGTGGTTATTTTGTTCTAAAAGTGTTACATAAACTAGTTTTATAACACATTTGCTCGTAAAGGGTCTCTTATTACACCAATTTCAATATCGTAATGTATGTCATTATCATTACGCACTTGTGCGTTATTGTAATGTAAAACACACGGTTTATCAAGATGCTCCGTCTACAACGAACGGTACTTTTTTAAATCTTAGCAAAGAGTTTTTATGTCAGAAAAGTGGTCAACATTCTATGAATAAAATTAACTTTGAGAGATAAAATATAAAACAATAAACATTTAATTATTTAATTAAACTAGTTTTGACAATAAATTACAACCATTTATCTGTAACAAAAACAAAAAAATATTAATTTACTTTATTAGTTATACTGGCTGTTTTTGTGCCTTTGCCTTTTAAAAAAAGCGCTGATGCGCGCGCATCGCTAATTTGTGAACAAGTAATAATCAAATTGTTCTAACTGCTTTAACAAGTGATTAAAGATTTACTCGTTTAAGAAAGTCCGACTTTTATTTATTTCCTCGAAAATATGTTATAAAACGTCGTATGACATACGAGTACGTGCGCTTTGAAAATTACAGCCTCTGCTTTCTTGGAGCCCTCGCCTACGGCTCGGGCTAGCAATATCGCCTCGGCTGTAATTTTCAACTTACCGCACTTATATCATAATGTACTATTAAAATAGAATCGGGCTCATAAAATGTATAAGTTCATGGTGTCTGAAAAAGACAACCGAATTTTTTTCGCTTCCACAATGTTGGTTTCTCTCTCGGAAATAAGCCTCCGAACAAAGAAGCGAATCACAGTTCATTAAAGTTTTCATCAATATTTTTATTTACTCGTAAACTGAATTATGAGGCCCGTTGAAAACATGTTTACAGTAGAGCATCGAACATGGTACATTACTCACAATCACTCAATGTCAGGAACTAAGCTGTTTTCGCAAAATAATGTGTTTATCAGTTCAGGAATTACTCGTGGATCCCACTTTTGACTTCCATCAACTTCTATTATTAACTACGGTAGGTGCCTACCGGATGTAAGTTCACTCGCTGAAAGAGAAGAAATTTTCACACATTACGCACTTCAACAGTCAGTGAAAAGTGTAACCATTTCATCTTTACTGAAAAAGTGAAAGTGATCATATTGATTTTGTTTTATAATAAGACTAGCTTATGCCAGCGGTTTCGCCGGCGTGGAGGTCGAAAATTATCCCACGGGAACGTATTACCGGGACAAAGAGTATCCTATTTGTTAATGGTTATAATTTATCTGTGTGCCAAATTTCATCCAAACCCGTTCAGCCATTGTTACGTGATTGAGTGACAAAAATCCAAACATCTAAATATCCAAATTTTCACACTTATATAATTAGTAGAATTAGTAGGATAGTCGGATCGAAGGTCAAAATAAAACGAACTGAAAGGAGTCAACACAATAATCTAGATTACCTATCATGCATGAATTCAGATGTTTCAGGCTACGGCCATAACATTTTATAAAGATGCAGATGATTGAGGCGTTTGGATTTGGAGTGTCAATGCCGAAAAACTGCTTAGTGCTTACCGACTTATGTAGTTACCTATTATTTTCTACCTATTACATACCTACTTATTATTCTCAGCAAGATTTAGTGCTCAACCTACGGAAATGAGTTTATAATAGGTGTCATTAAAATGCAATGACTTAGGATTCAAAATCCATTGTTTATTTTATGAATACTAAGTTCCTAATTTCGCCCATGAATGGGCATGTGTTTTGGAGCTTTCACAACACAGGACGTGCCTAATTTTTGGCTAAGTAGTTTTGGACTAAGTGCTAATTAATTGCATACTAAAAACTGTCATATGAATACTAATTTAATATCAATTCTTTTGGAATTTCTGTTACATAATTTAGTACTCAGGGTCTGACTGATGGCTGTCGTAGGTTTCTTCGATGTTCTCTTTAAATGAAAATGTTCTCTCAACTATTTCTGCAATCTTCCCATCTGATAATGATGTTCAAAGGTTTATGTATGCAATTTACGTCAACCACATGTCAACAATCCTGTAATTTGATGATAGCTTCATACACAATAATACCCTTACCTTGACATCAAAACCAGTTGCTTATCTAGCTAGAATTTATGTGTGTAGCATGTATGCGCACAAGAAATTCCTAATCAAAGAAAATGTCATGTCAGTAATACTCATTTTGTGTTTACGGCTGACTGCAGAATAACTTACGCTAGAAATGATCCGATTCGAGTGTGTGTTTTTCATAAGAGGATAGTTTTTTAAGAAAATACAAAAAAAAAAAAACAAAATGAGAAAAACAGGCGAAAACGGATTCAGAATAATAATATTTTTTGATAATACGTTCATAAGTAATAAAACATTGATAGAAGCCGATAAATAATAATTGGTCTTGTTATTCGAACTTCATTTAATCCTAAAGGCTTTAGTAACTAGCATCTTGTTTCCCAACTAACCCTTACCTCATTTGACACAGCCTTACAACACAATGTATGGTATGATTTTGTAGAAATGCTATTGATATACATACATCACACATGAAGACTGGCAGTTTCCACAGCTTGGAAACCACTTAAGTCAAAGCCTACGACGTCTTTATACGCCATTAGATATTAGACCTGTTCATGACGTCAGAAATGGGGCGCCAGATGACGTCACTAGTGGGCGATTATTGTACACTTCAGGGTGAACGATGAGGATGAGGCACTGAGTGAGCTTAGATCAGGAGCTAGCGACTGAGGAAGAATGCCTTTTAAAAGAATTTAATATCTTCCAGAGATTTCTCTAGAAGATATTAAATTTGCTTGAAATGACGTGAGTTATAAAAACACTTCAAACAACTTGTAGTTACATGGCATTAAAATGTAGAATAGAATCAAAGCGTATTATAGTTAAATTGGGTCCATTAGGTCCTTAAATAGAAAATTCATTAGCAAAATTCTGATGCCATACATTTTAATTAATTTTCAAACCATGCTTTGCCAAACATATTCTTCAGAAGTCCTTCAGCAATAGGCACTGTTAAATCCGTTTACGAGAACAATGTGATAGCAATATTATTAACTATGTATTATTCATAACTAGTTTTTATTCGTGCATACTAAACATGTATCGGATATTGCTAAATATTTTGTTATGTGTTGCCACGCTCCCTGCCTAACCCCATATGGTATGTGTCGCTACGACTCGGCGTCACGTAGAGCAATAACGTGTACCCCGAAATGTTATTATTGCTCGACACATTACTTTGTGGTTTATAGCCTATCATTGAAAACGAAGCGTCATAATTTTTATTCACTTTATTCGTGGCAACATCTTTTATACAATCTACTTCCGTATATAAGTATGCAATTTTTATTGTTAGAATATTTTCTGATAGGCAATAACTCCCGAAAGTAGCCATTGTCATACAAAAAACTCCTCTAAATTTCATTTAAATCTTTTACTTTTCTTATCCACATCCCACATACACTTGTTTGTCTTAAAACCAGAACACCAGTCTCATTTACAAAGACAAATAGACACATAAACAATAATATACGTAGGTATATTTCTCCATTTTCATCCCATATTTTTATATTCCACTTACATATATCCCATACCTACACAAGAGGGAAAATTCTAACAAGTCTGTCCTCGTATGGAAATAAATCCAAATTACGGCTCCGTAGTCTGACTCAGTTTATTGTCTAGACCAGAACGTATAGGCCACTGTTCCCAGCTATTTTTATTAAGTTATCCGACGCTGTCTACCTCGCAAAATTAGGGAAACTATTGTCGTGGTCACATCCGTGGCCTGGTTACTAGAAATACCTACGCTTCGGCGAAATTATTTTGATGGACAGGTAAATAAAACTTCGTGGTAACTGAGCAAAACATTTTCCATAGCCAAATTAGTAAAAAACAGATTTGGACAAAACTAAAACAGAAAATTTGACACTAATTTTACAGGCATTATTTGTGAGTTTCTTAGAACCATTTTAGGTCTATTGAGTTTCCGTCGTCCAGCGTTGCCACATTGAGAATGACTAAGAATATAAAATAAAGGAACTAGTTTAATCATCTCAACCTGCCTGAAATATTCCACATATTTACGTGTCGTACCTCTACGTACGCGAAAACCTCAGATTTGGCGACATTGTTCAAACTTTGGCACAGCTGACGTAATCATAAAAGGTCATTCCCACTGGCAGCGACAGACACACTCCCACCAACTGACTAATTCCAATATTGATCTAGTGTCAGTCACCCGCTTTGTTCTAGGTAAACAATCAGGATATCTAGAAACGTGTCGCACTTTAGCACGTTCAGATTTTGTTACGTTTCACGCCTTGTTCTCCCAAATGGTTGGGCAGAGGTGTATCTATAGTGCACCCAAATTTCGCCAATTATGTTTAAGTCCCATGTAATATAGGGCGAGCTTATTGCCATCAACCGGGCAACATGCAGACTGGTGTCTGCTACTGAGAAATTCCAGATAGAAAGCCCCAATAACACTTTGCTCATTAGTTATCAATTATTTTTACATTAGTAATCTTTTTACTTCAAATAAACAACTTCTAAGAAAAAAAGTTGGAAAACTGTCTTAAGATGTCTTCTTTATTTTGCACCAATAACAAATGATTGTCGTGTTAGTCTCATCAATAAAATTTACGGTCTACTGCAGTCTACTGTTTGAGGTCGGAGTTTTCTAAAATTCACCAAAACACTTTTCCATCTTCCTTATGGTTAAACCCCACAGATACGGCATGTTATTCTCTTCCCATCAGCATTTGTTTTTCGCTGATCCATTACGATAAGACGCCAGGAATTCGTTAAGAAAGTGATCATAGGTTTATTTAAAGTGATCGTCACGGCCAATGATGTTGGATCTACTAATAGAATCAAATAATAATGGTATTTTGTCGCCTCACGCTTGTTTTTGTGGTCATTAACAAGTGTTCGATTAAACATACACCGTGACATTTTAGTCGTCTTACAAAGGTGGTCTACTCAATGTATCTGTCAGAAAATACCTCTAGGCGCGATTAAAACATTGTTACCATTAGTTAACATAATAGGTACAAAGAAAAATAAATACAGCTTTAGAATTATGAAACACCCTCCCTGTTAATAATGTTTACGTATCAAACGGTAGAAGATATCTACCTACCTACCATTACATTCCATCATTAATTCCATCTCCATAACAGGGTGTTTCAAACTACGTCATGCGTCTTAGTGAATTATACTTTTTTTTAAATTATGCCAATTTTGAAAAAAAAAAATTTTTTTAAATAAATGATTATCTAGTAGTCATTGGATACATGAAGTGGGCTGCCGTTGTAAGACGACTAAAATATCACGGTGTAAAGTGCACAAATTTAGAAGACGACTGCAAGTTACTTTAAGGCTCGAGCAAACTAGCGCGACGCGACGGTTGCGTCGCGACACTCGTAGAACATTTTCTATGAAAACTTAATGGAAATTGTTCTACAAGTGTCGCGTCGCACTGTCGCGTCGCGGCTGTTTGAAGAAGCCTTTATTTGACTTTCTTCCTTCGATGTCAAAAAGAAAAAAATAATCAACACAAAAATTTGCTAATCACAACAATTGACATAATCATCAACAACTGTGATTGGCTATCTTTTGCCTGAAAGGACAACAGCCATTGAAAACATGACATGACTTATCCATGGTACCCTTCATTGTTGTTCAACGCTGCTTTCAGAATTTTTAACAGTATAACATCAATATAATGACCGCTCACTTTCAAAATAATAAACACTACAACATACAGCTGACATATACGACTGTTTACCGATAATAGCAAAACCCTATAAATGAAATGAGCTTCCAATTAACAACAACGTCAACTCATTAAATGGTATGCCACAACTGCGAGTCATATAAGCTATTTATCACATCGCTGAAATAAAATGCAAATAATGTGAACTGAAGCATCGAATGAATAAGTATGTCTAGCGATAGACTGAAGAGTTTTCGTATGATTCACTAAATAAAGAAGAGAGAGAATGAAGTTAATGAAATGTAAGAATGAATGAAAAGAGGAGGAATGGAGGGAAATGAAGGAAATGGGAGAGTGAATTTTAATAGGTTATTTAGAACCAAACCTTTGTTTTCGAAGAAAGAAAGGATTTATTTTCTTTATTTCCAAAAAGATCTCATACCATAACCTTGCATACACCTAAGCACTTATATTCTTGTTTTTTGCTGAGTCTACACTTTTAAAGATATTGTTAAGACATGTATTAATAAATTTAATTTCAGCTTGATCCTCATTAACATTCTCACGACCATGATCACCATTGTGACTAATAAATCAATAGCAGATACTCTGCGTATCATCAAAACCAAAACTCGGCTAACCCGTACCACGTACATTCTATATTTACCGAGCTATATTTGAAACGGTCGTGTCACAGAGCGCGACATCGTCTCGTTATTGCTTCAGTATAATTGGATACGCGACTTTAGGCTTTATTGACACAGGAAAAAATACTTTATTTGATGCCGATTTTGATAGAAACGGTTTTGTCGATTTGTTTCTGAGTCAGGTTTTGACCTGACTCAGAAACAAGTGATATGTTTTCTTGTTTTTAAGGAACTTCTGGTTTTGTAAATTTAGGGACTTATCTTTTGTTCAATTTGTGTAACTAGAACACAATTAACATTGTATTGAGCCAGTACGTTTTAATACATAAGGCATATAATGTAGCATAATTAAAAACATAGAAAAGGAGTTTAAAAAAATATTGCAATCTTTATCCTCAGGTCGTACTATCGCAAAGAAAGCTTGTTTGCCTAACTCTTCTAAATATTTGCGGAGAAGCTGACTGCAGAGTTTTTGTTTAGATTATACAAGACGAATACTAACATCGTTTCTAATATAAACGTTCATTTCAAATGAAGTGCAAATGTCAAATGCTTTGAAGATGTTTACCGGAGCTGCTAGCAAAATATTTGTTTTCTTTTGGTTGGATACAAGTGTAAATTAGCATATAATTAAGAAGTTTACGTGGGTAAAGCTCAGGTGCGCTTATTTTCAGTCAAAGCTATAATTATATTTATTTTAAGAAACGTGGAAAGGCGAAGTTTGTTGAAAATATTTTATGATTTTAACAGTTTTATCTAAACTAACGTGTGTGAATAGAAATAAATTATTATCTACTACTAGTCTATAGTGCACACATCACGTGCGCGTTTTTTTTAAACAGTTTGATAAAACAAACGAAATTTTTAGGCTCGCAAGGGAAATCTTATGTAGGTATTTGTATATATCTATTTTTAAAGGTTACTACTGTACTTAACAATGTATTTGCCTATATTGTGTAGGAGGCATAGATTTCCAATTTCGCTTCTGAATTCCCGGTAAAAGCATAGACAATATTGCAATTGAATCAGAGATCGCTCGGTGTTTGAGGGTTGAAGATATCAAACACGATGCTGAGATGTTGTCGCAAGCGAAGCTAAACGTAATAGCTTTGAGTACGTTGGTTGGCAAATGTATTTGTTGTTTGATAACGTCCAAGTTCTAAATAAGATTGAAAGCAACCAGTTACAAACATTTATCCTACTAATATTATAAATGTGTTTGTATGTTTTTACTCAATCAAACAAAAACGTCCAAATGGATTTTGATTAAATTTGGCACACAGCTAGTTTATAACCTGGATTAATAAATAGGATATTTTTTTACATTCCCGTGGGATAATTTTTAACCTCCACGTGGGCGAAGCCGCTGGCAAAATCTAGTTTAGAATCATTAAACACTTACCAGGTATGTTACAGATAGTTTTCATGGTTAAAATACAAGACATCGTAGAAATCTAAAAATCCATACGAACTTCATTATGAATAAGTATAACAGCAAATGAAAACAACATTAAAGCTACACCCAAATTGGGTATTAAGCATAATACGAGTTGCAAACAGCATTCATATGAAGCAGCTAACAAAAGATACACAGTTGCATTATGTGAGGACAATAGTGGTCATGCCACACTTCCTGTAGAGACACATTAAAACTGAAATTTGCAATTCCGGGGTGTACAGAATTGAGAATTTTCGTTAATGTTGCTGTTGTTTCTCGAAATTTTTAATTATCTACCCTCGAGTTTTAATTCTCTAACAAAATTTAATGGGAAGTGCAACTCGTCGTATTCTTCTTGTAATATAATAAGTAGGTATACTATAGCTATCCGTTTCAAAAATGTTGAACCTATCGTCGATACTTTCATAAAGGCATTTTCCCGAATTTCTCATCAACATTTACGTCATTGTACATTGTAGCAAATAAACCCAAAAAGCTTTCCCGAATTCCGTATTTTCTACATGGAGCAAAAACGCAAACAAGCCGACGGCCCGCAGCTTATAGCCACCTGCAGCGGTTATAAATCAAGGAAGCAAAAATCCGTTTATCGATATGGGGAAACGTGTAGGAGTAAATGTGTAACCTTTTATTCAATATGCTGACCGTACGAGGTAAGCGAAGACGAACGTAATCCGTTTTTGCCGCAGTAGCAGTTTTTATTTATTTATTACAACTAAAGAATATCCTCTCTTGATACATGAAACATTCTCGTTCCTGTACAGTTTTTACTTGGCTTTCATAAGTCTTAGTATTGACGTTTTCAATACAGCTTCGTCTTTACCGTTCATGTTCATTCGATCTTGACCTACTTCAATCCTTTCATCACTTTGTCGGTCTTTCATTACTTCATTACAAAACGGAGAAGCATATAAAGCATCATATTATTTATAACTAGGGTTCAATTCACAATTATCAAGTTTGTTTACGTTCAGATTACCAACAAACTAAAAATATCATCTTTATAGAAGATTTTCATGAGCACGAGGAGAAACGCTTCTATTTTGATAGTGGCACAAAAACCACTTCTCCCCACCAGAATGACAAATGTTAAGACTATTTATAAATTGTCTATCTTATTTTCTTAACGGCTGTTGAACCAAGAACGGTGTATATGCCTACTTCTTAGAAACCGAGCAATAGAGCAATTTCATGATATCATTTATCAAAAATTTTACCTCAGTTATTTATCCAAGGTTTCTCTTTTTTCTAGGCACATGTTTTTCTAAAATTATTATAAATAGACCTTCGTTTATTAAAATCGTGTTTGGACAAATAATATTATCAATGATACAATTTTTATTAGTTATCAATCAAAACACATGTTCGTGTTTATGTCTGTTTTATGAATGCGTATTTTATTTAATTATAATTCCGTATCGTGCCAGATTTTAAAATTCATCGTTAAAACTTTAGACATGAAGACGCCATACAACTTTACAAACACGCTTAAGTAATTTATGGACGGAGTCTTATTGTTCCATACCTTCTATCTTTATCATTTATTTCAAAAGACCATGACCTGTTTTATATACACGACACCAAAAGTCAAAAATATATAGCGTGAAACGATGTTAGGTATTTCAGCTAATGGAAATCTGTGACCAAATACAAAAAGAATGTCAATATCAGCGTACCCTGTTGGCTTACCATCAGTGTGGGTATTAAACGATTAAATCTGCCGTCCACTCAGAGTGTGGCAAAACAGAGCTTGCAAAAATACACCTATAAATATTTTAACGGAACCCATTACACATGTGGTCGGGTCACTGTTGACCTGTATTTTTGCTCATTCGGGATCCCGGATTGCCGAGTTCAGCGTCATAAAGCCAAAGTGTGCGTTTTGTTTAATTGCTTGTGAAAACGTTATAAAACTGGCCGTGTAATCTTGTTCAGTATGACTTAATAGTTGACCGACGCTCATAAATCTATTTTTGATAGATACTAGCGTCGAACTGCGGTGGGGCCTGAGTGGAGTTTATAGGATTAATCTTGCGAATTTAAGAGTTTTTTTTTTTTTAAGGAATCGTAAGACATTTTGATTACCATGGGCCGGGAAGCGGTGGACTATAAAAAAGTGCCAGTTTTTAATTAAACCATGTTAAATTTCTCGTAGTTTATTTTGACTTTTAGACATAATTACATTTTTAAACAGACAGAACAGATTCTTTTATACAATTTCCGCAACTCAAATTAATGAATTACGGCCATGGTTTCTGCCACAATAGTATTACCACTACATACATACGTCCAATTTTGGCAAATCGCAAAACTGTGTGACCTTTACAAACTCCCCAACAACAGAGTTCAAATTCTACACTATCTTTTGGCAATCTGCCCAGCGAACGAATATAAGGGAAAGTGCCATCCATCACTATAAACAAGGTCTTAACTGCCGTCCCTCCCTACACGGAAGTCAACCGATACCTTTACTAGTCCCAGCAGC
Source organism: Polymixis lichenea (assembly GCA_949091785.1). Taxonomy (NCBI): domain Eukaryota; kingdom Metazoa; phylum Arthropoda; class Insecta; order Lepidoptera; family Noctuidae; genus Polymixis; species Polymixis lichenea. The sequence goes on from OX420934.1 coordinate 5,134,063, forward strand.
CATTACTGTAAGCCATACGTAGCTCTAAAGAGATTAAACAGCCACTAATCATTGATAGGGATGTTACCGTCGCGTATCCGCAAGTTCCGCAACTATCGGATACACCAGCGAGCGTAGGAGAAAATGTAACGAATCGAAGCTAATTTTAAAATTCTTAAGTCTTTCTATTGAGTGAAGAATTGATTAAAAATCAGTAAATGTATTCCTCAAATTGTGTTGGTAAAAAAATGAACATGCAAAAACTGTTTACGTCTTTTTTTATTAAACCCACATCTGTATAACCAATTTATTAAACAGAAGCGTGCATGATACTCGCAAATAGTAATAGTGCAATCTGTCATCGCTAATACACACCTAATAGAGCTAGTTAGACCAATTAGTGTTGCCATTTAATCTGAGCCCGTTCAAGTAGTCGTCAACTGGAAGATTAATGATTGGTTGCAAATGTACCATATATCATGACACTAGTAAAGTCTAATTCATCGTTTGACCTAAGACCTTTGGTTACAATGACAACACAATGAACTATACGAATTAGGCAATCGGATGTTATTTATGTTGGCATTCGATAAAAAAGCTTTCATGAAATACCGAATAACTCAGGAGAACCATATTTTTAGGCAGATTCACAAAAACAAACAAAACTTTTATGAAAACTTTTAAGTATGTTTTTCTCTAATGTTTATTTTGACGAAGATGTATAACTCCATTAAGAAAAACAACGTAACTTTAATTCTGTGATCAATGTGATCATATCCGAATCTGCAAATATCCGCAGTTCAGGTCACATGCCTAATCAAGCCTGTGCGACACCTCGTTATAGTGGGGCCATGCCGTGGCCTGATTTATGGCCTTTAATTCCAGTCCACGTTTCATTACGCTCGTAATTCTGGGCCGGCTGCGTTCGAGTAGATTTTAATTCGTAAGAATACTTTGACACTTTTATAGCTGATTGGTATCCTCGCCTTCTCGACATTTATCGGCAATAGATCAATGTCTACGGTTTAATGCGTGATTTTTGAGTAGTTTCGCGGCATATGATCACGTTGTGTAATCTGTGTTTCAACAATTTCATTCTGTTTTTCTAAACCACCGCTTATGTTGTGGCCCATGGTTTTCGTAAGTTTAACATTCGTTTAAAGTGAATATGTTTGAAGAGTTTCGCATAAAATATTAAATTCACCTGAAGCAGGAATCTTCTGTGCTTTATTTACACAACATCAAGCTCTCTTTTCCTTAAAAACATTATTATTATCTGGCGTTTATACATTGTGAAGGCAACAAGTTGTCTATTAAATGACATCTCTATTACAAACTCGCTACTAATGTTGACAATATAATATCTATCCATTATGTCACCACAAACTACGATGATTAGTTTTGTTTACTTGTGGGACTTTGTTGACTACAACTTAATCCACCAGTTACTAGTGACCCACAACTTTCGCCTTGCAACACAATTTGCGACTCTTATATTGCCATTAATCATGTAAGGGTTATTTCAGACCTGTATCGCGGTGGCCAATAGCTGTTATACAATTCACTTTCAAAGTGTGAATAAAAACCAGAATAAAACAGTAGGTATTAAATGTTTTCCAATCTACCAAACAAATATATCAAATATGAGACTCGGCCATCTGTCACATAATAATTACTGAATGAATAAACGGAATGTCTAAATGAGTTGAGCGTATTCTTTGATCTGCAGCCTGCGAAAAAAAAACTCACTCAGCAAAATGGACTAATGATTGTTTGAAACATTAAATTGAAAATAATAAATTGCTAGATACGTAATTAAGTTCATGAATGATGGAAGAAAATTGTTCCAATTAATTCATAAGTACGTACACACTCAATTTTTTTTTAATTTTTGTAAATTACCGATGTTGTGGAATTCAGGGAACGATGCTTAGGTATAGCGAAATGGTAACATCCAGTTATTAAAGTAACTTTGGAAGCCACAAACATAGCATTTACTGTTGTATTGCTAAATGTGGCTTTAAGCACGTTGCTTACAAACATTGATATCATTGTGTGGGTGCAGAACATCGGTCTCAGTCTGAATTGTAATTTTCCCGCCAATCAAGATTACCTGATACCAACACTCTTAAATATTACACTCACACCTGAACCCCAAAAATATAACATTCATATGAACCCAAACAATATGGACCCAAAAATATCTGCTCAAAATGCGTTCAATACGAAAACTACATAAAATACTGCCCCAATTCCAGCAAGTTACCCACTCACACACAGACACACATATAATTCTACACAAGTACCTACCCGCTATAATTCTAGAATTTCTCCCAAGACGTCTTTCCGGAAAAAAGGTCAGTTGTTGGGAAAAGAGATCGTCGTCAAATCGTCGGATCTGATCCGACAATGGTCCGCAAACTTTCTTGAGACAAATATCTAGGTCCAAGCTTTTATCGGAACTTTATATTTTACAGATAGAAAATCCTTGAAGCAGCAAGTTTCTGTGAAATAGGAACTTCGTAGGAATTGGACTGTAAAATGAGTTGGCAAGTAGGTTATAAGAGCTGCGAGTCCGAGGGTAGGTAAATCGTTGGTATCATAACGTAGTACGATAAGAATATTTCATGCTGAATCTTTTTTAGAAATGCTTTAAGACTGGTTGTATTATAAATAATAATATATATTAATAATTTATACGTTTTATTTTAATTATAAATGTCTACAAATGTGTCCCAAATAGTAGCAAGTAACCGTAAAAGCGAAGCATAAAGTTATGGAAGTATTAGAAAAATGGCCGTTTTTAAACAATCCCAGGTTACGTCCCAACAATTTCGTCATTACATTTTTTTATGGTTTTATTTGTGAAAGTTAGTGGCGTGTCACGGGGACATTAGCAGAGTTCTATCTGTCGGCTAATTGCGAGCACAGTCGGAAACTTTGCACATAAATAGCGGTATACTAGCAAAGTTCGCGGGTGTTTTACGGCTTTTTCCGACCGTAATATGGTTGTACGTCGAAGATATGTTGGAGGCACCAGCGCCGTGCGCGTTGGACGAAGTTAATGTGCCAAATAAATACTAGCTTGTTGAACTTTTTTAATTTTGTATTTCTTACGTTCAAAGATTCAAGTAATAGGTATTGCGCGTATATTTTCCACTATTTTTCTTAACATTGAAAGTTGAAAATTAAAATGGAAGGAAAAACCTTTTTTGCTCTCTCCTGCTTCTCCTCGAGGAAAAGATTCTCATCCTGCCCAGCTGTCCCTTCATAATTTTTCTTATCACATTCATTAATCCTCAAGTGAGCCCCTCACTCAACATTTTTGTCAGCGCCAAATAGGCAATTTGTGCATCCGGGTAACCGCATTTTCCTCCTTATTATATAAGAACTTTTTCACTAAAAGACATCGGCGCTACGTGATGTTTAACTTATGTTTTATATAAGGTGGCTACTTCAGAATATACTTACACATTTTAAAGGCTGTAAGACCTGTCAGTATGAATGTAGGTGCTCATATCAATGTTTATATCAACCGTCCAACCGAAAACATAATTCTATAGGTACCGTTAAATAAAAAAGTACCGTTAAAAAGATTTCGTACCATTTCTTCACCCCATTTGTTTATTCTTAATGAAAATAAGTAAAAAGAAAGGGCTCACGCTACGGGTTCTTTCCTGCGTCTAATAAGATCTGTCTAAAAAGAAAAACTCCTAAATTCGGCTCCTACTGCGGCTTACCGCCTCGCTTTAAGTACACAATGCTCCTAAATACTTCCTTACTCCTGGAGAAAATGGAAAAGTCCGAATAACGTTACGCCAAGCATTCAGTTTCCACCCGGCTGACTCGCCTCGTATTCCTAAGCTCGTTCATACTTACACGAGTTGAAATTTCCATTAGACGCTAAGATAAAAGAAGCATTTTCAGTGGGCTGAAAAAATCGCATGCTCCGCTGGTTTGAATTGGATTGAATATTTCAGATATACTTATTTGCGTGGTTTGATTAGAAATACGGGAAAAGTACGACCATTTTGGTTTTAAAAGAGCAGGTAAAATCGTAAGTAGGTTAACATAAAATTTATTAGATGTAGGTATGTATTTTTCTTTTGTTGCGTAAAAAAAAACATGTGAAAACTTTTTTTTTCTATTAACTGTCCCTCTTTTTTATAAACGTTGCTGTTAAGAGGGGTTTAATTAAACGTCAAAAATGTATGGTTAAACAGACGCTAATCATTGCTTAACTGTAAGCAACGTTTATAAATATAGGGGCACATGTACCTATACAAAGCCTATCACTACGGGCACGTACTTAATATGGCTCGGGCACGATCTACCTTTGCGTAGGCAATTAGTATAAAAACATGGAAATAGTATCTTTGTATGCCGCCGGTACCTACTTATATGGCCTATTCATTAATTAGTAACTCTAAACTGAAACTCATTATATCACCAAGCAATAAACCCACCGCCACAAAAGCATTTAATATACTCGTTACAACGCTTAACAATGTTGCCTATAAACCCATGAAATCACGGTGCGGTAACCAACGGTCAACGACCTATTAATATGCCGTAATAATTGCCACTTAAATGGGAATTTATAAATTTCCCCTTTCTTTAGGAAAAACGAAAGCCTACGACTGTGAGTTAAATAGGTATAATTTATGGCGGCATAATCTTGCTTATAAATAAGTTTAATGTGTATTGTTCATGCCTGCCCTGAACCGGGTCACGGCCAGCGGTAGGAATGACGAATCGGTCGGAATGAAACTAGTTCGGATACCGAAGGCTCCGTTGTGTTTTGTTTATTGAACTTGAGGAAGCAGGTGACCACTTGAAAGATTAACAAATATATTTCTCAAAGGCTAACCTCATAGATTCAATATGTTAATCACCACCCTTTACAAGTGAATTAAAGATTTTAATTATAAGTCACCTACCATCCCATTGACATACATAATTAATCCCTAACTTACCTTCCACTGCACCCAGGGTGAGAGACACGGAAGGCTGCTCCTTCAACACAGTTTAAATCTCAATAACTTTCTCAAGTCAAGGCGGCAACCTTGCTGACACGCCACTGTGTCCGTAATTGGATATCGACCACAAACAAGATTAGCCTGCTGCGTGCACCGCGACCCTTGTAATCTAATAACATCCATAACTCGACACATTTCCTTATATCCTCTTTTATTGTGTAATAGCTACTTTGACTTGGAATTTAAGTATCGATCGCTTACTGCCCCAATTCAAGGTAGGTAGCAGTGGCGACGGGCCAATACAACCCGTTTCCTATCGGCTTACCTTTAAGAAACCCTACCTCCAACCGATGTACCATTCATTATTTTAACGTACAATTAATTTTTAAGAGTTTTTAAGTATTACTGAAGAAACGCCTGCACGCAAAGAAAAGCAAATCTTACGTAAACTATTCTCTGATTCCAACTCAGTATCACTGTAAGTGGGGCTTTATCTTCAGAAGAAACTTTAAGGCTACGCGGTTAGTATTTCTTTTTTTGGAACGGCGTATCCTGGCCATAATTCTACCCCTCGCCACTGGTAGGTAGTCACGAAACCAAAGCGTTGGCGTTTTGAATATATTTGTATCTGTGCAATATTTTGCTTATGTTAGTTGACCTAAGTTACCATTTAGACATCATATGCTTAGCCTTCACCCAAGTCTAACCGGATGCAGCACCAGTATTTTACATTGGCTATCTGACGTCCACAGCCCAGTTACTGGGTAATACGATAACCCTTGAAACTTTAATTTTTGAACTTGACCCCCAGGGTCAGACTTTAGAGCTACTGATGACCCGTAACGACTGTCAAAGATCTACGAATGACAAAGGGGACCATTAGACCGGAAGGTTACCATTTATTATGCAATTTTTTAAAAAACCACAATAGCAAGTACTTATAAGAATTGAGCCTACAAACCTGTGAAAACAAACGCATTCATTCATTCAGATATGAATTTTCAATGTTGGATCAGCTACGCCGCGAAGACACCACGTGCTACGCGTGCTATGATTGATCAATAATTTCTGAATTGAAGTTATTTGGGTAGGTACCTTATTCACCGTCAGATAAGAATAATTGTTTCACGATAAATAAGGTAACCCAAGTTACTTGAACGACTGACGGAGGTTAGGTGGTCCCAGTTAAACATAAGAGATGTTATATTTCGTGCTGCGAAAATAAATAATTTAGCCAAGTCAGTACCTAGTACTTACGTAGTACCTAACTGTAATGTATTACCCACTTACTAATATAACACGTAGTTACGTGGCTCATAAACTAAACTTTTAGGGCCTGCAAGCATCGTTAGTGAAAACATTTTCATGTAAACTTTCATGAAAAGTTCGTTGCTTCCAAACCGAATGTTTACCGATAGAAATAAATTTAAAAACCTTTTATGAGGTTATATACCCCACAAGCGGCAGTTTCTCCAAGTGCCAAGTTATCGGCAAGTTGCCAAGTCTGACCACTTAAGTGACAAGTTGATGCAATTTCAAACTTGGCCTCTTACACTTCAAAGCTTTGATGCAATGACGGAAATTATTTAAGGAGAACATTTTTCAACTTTCTCTGAGTCTACAAGATAGCAAAGTACACTTCAGTGTGGTTCTTTTACTTATATTCGAAAGGTATTATTGATTCTAAGCTTATTTCAAGTTCTTTTTATTTAGTTTAAAGAGTCACGTTGTATGTACAAATATGCTTCTAGCACAAGGACAGAACAGTTTGATTTGTGATATTTTACATATAGGCAAAAGTTTCTAAATTGTTATAAATAGACTTAAACAGGCAATAACAATAACACGCCCTTTTCAACACATCCCTAGACTCTATTAGATTCTCCACCGACCTTGTACAAAACACTGTTTTTGCTTTAAGTAGCACTCTATTCATTCAATCATAATTATGTACGTACAAAAAATATCTACCTACATTAATATGTTTTTACATTTTACATTTTCCCCGATGGGAAAATTACAAAAACAAAAACATACTCAGCTTTACGACGTAAAACAATATGTCGGAAGCTATTCCTATGCTAATACATAATGATTTATCTAGAAGGATGGACACGTTGGCAGGCGCGTCACGTCGCGTTATGTCACGCTTTTTGCTCTTACGGGATGAACCTCGTCGCGGCATGAAACATGTATTAGATGCAGGCTGTTATCCATATTTTAATAACGGAATAAACTATGGGTCTCCAAGGTCAGAATATTTGTTTCTGTAATAGAACAGTATGGTAAAACCGACTCTTTCTTTCATAAAAAAAGGTTACTTGATGAAAATCTCTGCTGTACGTAATATTTATGTAGACTAAGGAAGCAACATATTTTGTACCTACCTACATATTTCACTAAATTTGCGATATGAAGTCATGGTCGGAAGTTATTCCCTTGTAAACAGGTGTATACGGCAGGATCAGATTATGTAAATGTATGTAACGCGGCTAATACTTGGCGTATTGTTATACTCTGTGGGCTCTGTCACTCAAAATGGCGCTGGTTCAATATTGAAATGTGCCTTGATAACGTCGATGTCCAGTACTAACCCCACAAGATCAACATTAAGGTCAACAGATTATTATAGTCTTTCTTTTTTATTTTTGTGTAAATAACGCACACATGCTTTTCCAATTCACTTTAGACATTGGCAGAATAATCGACATTGGCTTTGCTTGCCATAGTAAAAAATAGAATAGATAACGTCGATGGAGCAGAATGTGAATGTTGAAAAAGGTAAAGCAGTAAGAAATGCGACACGTTGTGGAAAGTCAAACAAAGTGAGTCTGCGCGATAATATAAATAATAACCTACCATTTTTACACCTTTCAACAAATCTTTACCAGTTGTAAACTTCCACTAGTTTAGTTAGTAGATATAGTTATGATTGAAAAGCTAGGTATGATCCAATAGTCGACAAAATCGGAAGTAAAGTAAATAAAACCATTTTATAAAACTGATATGTAAAAATCACTCGCACTTAGTATCTCATGAATCTATTACAAATATAAATATTCTTCACTTGAACAACAACAGGAGTATCCAGTATCTTACATCATCAATATTTAAAGATGCATCCTTTTCTGTGCATCGAAGTATCGCGACGAAGAATACAATTTACATCCATTTCCATCCGATGCTCACTTGTTATTATGACAACGTCCTCGTTTATTCTACTACTTCGCATTTTCCGGCTTAGAATGGAAATATGAACACAATGTACAGACTTCTTTGAATGTCGGAATATGTTTTTGTCTATAATGATGTGAAAACCTTTGTGTAAAATCCTCTAACACTCGTTAGAGGATTTTACCACAGTAGCTCTTTGTTACTGCTACTGTTTTCTTTGCGAAGACACAGATATTTTTTTATTGTTACTAGCACTGTATTTTCTTGTCATAAGGCAATTTCTTATAACCTGCACAGACAGTGAACGTAACTTCAGAGTTACCAATAAATATAGTTGCAACATTTAATCTGCCTATATGTATAAATATCCAAATAAGCTTTTCTTTTATGAGAGTGGGATCACGTCCATCTTTTAACATTATCGTGTAAGGAGTATGGATCGAATTCAAATTCATTCTTTCAACAGTCTGCCCCTGAACTAGGCCATTAAATGGAATAGAATATAATAAAATAGAATAAAGTTTATTGGTATTACTGCTAGCTGTAGTAGGTACACATATGCACAAATCTATAATACCGGGAGCAAAAGGTTTAAGCGTCAGCATTATGCTTAACGGGTTGCTAAGCGCTATTTTTAACAACGGCAAAATCAAAAGTTGAAACATTTAGAACAAACGAAATGTACAATTTTTTTATTTTATTGTGTTGCTACTTACGACTTAGCAGCCTTTTGCAACCATGCACAAAAACAATGACATCACAAAAACAAAATAGTGACGTCATATGAGCAAATCCACAAATCATAACTAGTCATCACATTACTGATAGTTATACTCAGGGTGCCAAGGATGCTACCACAGCTGATTCATGTGCCTAATCGTGCCATAACATGAATAATAATGAGCGTGCATGAACTCATAAACTACACAATATGATTTAGGTACTAATATAGGATGTCTACACCCAATCCTTGGAATACTAATTTAGTTTATTAAACAATTTATGGTCGTTTATGGGGAGACAGCCATTAATTGTTGCAGCCCTAAAAGTGAGAATCAAAATTAGCATTGTTCTAATAAAATATTTAATAGAACTGCGGTTACTGAATAATACGAACTAAACTTGACTTGTTACAATTACAGAAACAATCAAAATCAATATCAAAATATTTGATTTCACATAAACCTGCAAGGGCACTTATGAAACGTCAGAAGCTAGCTGCATGGTTCCAATTTGTCGCTTCCTATGGAGAAGAGCCGGCAAGAAACTTTACCACACCATTACACAATAAAAAAACAATGTCGTAAGGTAACTTGGGGGATCACCAAATCAAACTCGTCGGATTAGCAGAAGATTTGATTGAAATCTTTATGATTCTTCGAATATTATCACTTCATAAAATCTAGCCTCACCGCATTCCCAACCATCTAATTTTTACTGTACTATTATTGTTTGATGCGAATGTTTAGGCAATGAAAAGTTAATCAATCAAGAGTCTACACAGGGCGGCAGAGCCATCCACGCGTGAACTGTCACCATGAATTCAGCAAATGATTATAGACCCATGGCGTAGCGTAGCAAAAAATTGCTGTTTCTTAAAAAATGCAATACCTACGCAGTCAAAATATATGGAACCGGTAATTTGTTTTTAAATAACCTACAAAAAAGTGCAACGTAGCGGGCTTCAAAATTGTGTACCGAGTCTTTGGGAACAGGTTCCGCGTCAAAGTCCCTGCTACCTGGTATTTTGTAACCGATATCCAGTAATGCCAACTTTGCTAATAAGTCATCCATCAATGTCTTTCATAACGTAACTGATTTCCATTCGATCAGATGACTAGGTATTGGACAGGTAAATTGAACCCAGAAAATTTAATACTTTGGTGTAATTCATGTTATTGCAAAACCCATATAATACGTACTTATCCTCTAGTTTCACTAACTTGAAAATAAAAAATAAAAAAATATTAGTTCTGCAAATACAATCAAACACAGCGGTGTAGCATATAAAGGTCTGCTACACCATGGCTACACCAACGTTTTATAATTCCAACGCTTCTTGTTTTTATTCATTAAGGTTTCACCTGTTCGAGGTGAAACCTTATTGGATAAAATTATAAATTTAAATCATAGTTTAAAAGTTTGTAGACATTACTGTAGCCCCCGTGGTACGCTCTACGCCACCGTAGCCTTCGTAGCGCTACGCTGGCTACGCTTTCTACCCCATACAAAAGAATTGAACGAGGACATAAGTGAATAGCGTAGGCCCTGTAGCCCTTGTGCTACGGGCTACGCCACCGTAGCCTTCGTAGCGCTACGCTGGCTACGCTTTCTACCCCATACGAAAGAATTGAACGAGGAAATAATTTATTCCTTTTTAAATTTACGTACTTCTGAGTTGTTACATTGTACTAAAACAACAATTATTTTCTATTCCAGGTAGTGTTGGTCTTCATCCTGAGTATAGCATCGCTCATCATCTACTTCATTGACGCGTCCAGGTAACAAACGTTCCATATACTCTTCGAATACATTGCATCGCTAACATTATTAATAACTTACTAATCTTGATAATGCTGAATTCAAGGAATAGGTACGTGAGTCAATGCTCATAATAAATGTGGTCGAAACTGTTTGCTGAATATAGTCCTATATGTAGCTTCTGTTTATTTGTCAGCTGTGATATATTAGTGAAATAGCTTCAAGTGAACCTGTTCCTAACTGTTGTTGTCCTAGAGCGTGGTGCATGTGCTATATACAGCGTGTTTGATTTCAGTGAAGAGGTTGAACGATGCCAGAAATGGAGCGACAATATTACTCAGCAAATCGACCTTGCCTTTAACATATTTTTTATGGTCTACTTTTTTATACGAGTAAGTTGAACTATCAATTTTCTTTTTACATCGATTTCATTAACTTTTCTCAATTAACCGTTCGAGTTTCTTGTCGTATTTTAACATCTTCTAATGTACATATTATGTCACATGACGAGAAACTCATTTAAAATGGCAGAAACTTATGTGTTGTGACATTGTTGAAGTTGAGACATGTCTCACAAGTCGTACGGTTACGTTAACGAAAAACTTTCTGAAGACAAAAACAAATATAAATAGCAGAGCGATGCTTTTCTTTATCTTTGGCTCTTTAATTAAGTCTTCCCCTATCTCTGTTGATCTCTGCTCTCAAAACGGTGAAGGAAAACATCGTGAGGAAACCGGCATGTCCTAGAACCAAAAATTCGGAGACATGTGACATCTACCAACCCGCACTTGGCCCGCGTGGTGGATTATGGCCCGCTCCCTCTCGCAGAGGGCCTGTGTCCCAGCAGTGGGAACACTAAAGGCTAATTATACTATATCTGTTCCTTTTGTATTTTATATTGTTTAATTTAATTTTATATCGTGTGTGTTTATTTCTGTTTCAGTTTATAGCAGCTAGTGACAAACTGTGGTTCATGGTCGAGATGTATTCATTTGTAGATTATTTCACGATACCCCCATCCTTTGTATCAATATACCTGGATAGAACGTGGATAGGTGAGTACATCAGAAACTTTTTCATTTAATATACTCGTGGATGCCGCTGCCTCGCTTGTTTACTGGTCGCAAGCGGACGCTGGGTTCGATACCCAGTACGAGAGGTGTTGTTGACATTCTAATTAAGAAATTTCTCAGTTGTACCTTGTAGTAATTAATGGTAATAAGCTCACCCCTGATTACTACATGAGACTTACCCAAAACAGGCGAAATGTGGGTGTAGATACTATTTATACCGAGATAAACGGCTACCTACCACTCTAAGGCATGCAAGCGTGGCGTTATGTATGTTGTAGCTAATACAGGCTCAATGTTGTGACTGGCCCACCACGGTTCTCGATCCATTTGAATCTCATAACGCAATCTGTGTGTCAGCTGTTTAAGAAGGGCGAAGGGACGACGAATTGATTAATTGATTTTCGTCATCTCATTGTGACAGTTCAAAGATCAGTGGAATTGCCAGAACCCAAATATCTTTTAGGCATTTAGACTTTAGCTACAGAAAAACAAGGTTCCTACTTTTGGCAGTAAATCTGAGATCAATTTTAAGAGGATACAGCTGCTTATTTAAATTTTTGTTATGCTAGCAGTGAGATTCAATAATCTATCGGAAAATGCTATTAAGCATGTTTTTTAACTGGACTACATTTAAATCACAGCGCAACACTCTGATCTAAAAATCAATGAAAACATTACTTCTTTATCCCTCATCTTGCTCAAAATATCTACAGTTAATAAAAATGTATTTTTGTTTTATTATATTTGTATTAAACACAAGCTTTTCTCTGTTCCAGGGCTGAGATTTCTCAGAGCTCTACGCTTAATGACCGTGCCTGATATTTTGCAATACCTCAATATATTAAAAACATCGAGCTCAATTCGGTTGGCGCAATTAGTTTCTATATTTATATCAGTGTGGCTGACCGCTGCCGGCATTATTCATTTGGTAAGTGTTCGACGTCAAATATATTGCTCTGTGTGAAGGTGAATCATGGACGGATTAGGGGATTTTTGAGGTTTATGACTCAACGCTGAACCAATAATATTTGGCGTATCAGATCAGCCATATGGCAAAACATGACTGCAAGAAAGACGAAACAAATAGGATCCAAAAATGACGTCATTTTCACTTGTTGTGTTTGGAAAAACGCAAAGGAAAAGTTTATGAGGAGATTAGAAGTTCGTAATGCGTATTATAATAAAAACTTGCTATGTATGTAATTGTACACTCAGGAAACATTGGCCTTTTTGCCTATCCCCCACATGAAAATCATGGTGTTCAGCCGAACCAATTACAAAATGTATATTAACATTTTAATGTAAGAACCATGAGTAAAGAACAAATGGAGAACTCAAAAGTACGTGGGTGCGATGCGATAGTGGGCGTGTCGACCTTAATATTGGCATTTTTCCGTATCAACATACTGAATGTGTCCAGTAGAAGTGTCATAATCGTAACATTAGGGAACCGTGAACTGAGCTAAAGAAACGCGTAAAACAAACAAGAGTCTCAAAAATAAACCTTTATTAACATTGATCCTTAGTATTGTAGTTGATCTCGACACAGACTAGGTTCAAGTGTAAATTATGTTTTCTCTGGGTTCGATATCACGCATTAGCTTTGTTTCCATGCCTTCGAATCTATTGGTTCTTTATTATCACTATGTTAGGATATACAACAATATCAAAAGGGCTGGGCCAAATAAAATACAAGTAGGCAAATAAATTCATACTGCACATTGCGAGAAAACTACTAAAGGAACAATAATAAATTACTTTAAAAATCACACACTCGTTTAATTCTTCAAATAATCCTTCTTTGTTTATATCTTAATAATTATAACTTATTGGCTAACCACAGTCCAAAACTTCGTTCAGCACACTTACGTATGAAGAAGTCGAGCCCTTACGTCCGAACTCGACAAGAGGTAAACTCCAAATGCTAGTCCCCGCTGCCACAAATAATGTTGGGACATCATTCGTCTTCATATTATAAAACGTTATTTAATATTACTTCCAAACTTACACGTGTTCTAATGTTGCCATAAAAACGACTTTTAAAATCAAATTAAATACCAGAATTCTTAAAGAACATAACAATTACATATTATAGAAACAAAGTGCCTCCGCCGCGTCATCATATGCGTCGTATATGTACAGATAGATTAACACATAGGGTACTTTTAATCCCGATAGTACTCGTATTTTCCGTAGGACATCTTCCGACAGCGTAGTTGGCGAAGCCGCGAGGCAAAAGCTAGTCTAAATATTATTATTATAAGTACCTACAACTATTTTCTTGACAATCAGGTCGTCTCGTATCAGTCATATTGTTTCAGACGTTCACTCTGATTTGTCGTGTTTCAGCTGGAAAATTCTGGTGATCCATTTGACTTCGAGAATGCACAGAAGCTGTCATATTGGACGTGTGTGTACTTCCTTATAGTCACCATGTCCACCGTAGGTTACGGTGACGTGTTCTGTCACACAGTACTTGGAAGAACATTTTTGGTTTTTTTCCTCCTCGTCGGCTTGGTAAGTTTCACTTTCAACTGTTCAATCTAAATCTCTATGAATTAAATATTTAATGAAATGAAATGAAATACCTATAAATTCAAATATCTGAGTTGTCTTTGCAAGGAGACGCAAGTCTCTAAATTTTTTCTGTAGTGGCATTTGAAACACATTTCTTAATTTTCAAGTTACTAAAAGTAGTTTCATATTTTCTCACGGCTACTAAGTCGTTACGACAAGCTTGCGGTTCCTTGTACGATGCTAAATTAATAACAAAGCAAAAGGAAACATAACAAACATTTGCAGTGTAACGGTTACGTATAGTTCACATGGGACTTGCTAGACAAGTGGTTTATCGCACAGCTCGTTGAATGATTGTAAGCCTGACTAGTGCACCATGTATAGACAGCATGACGTTACAATGAGGCTCGCGAGACGCCGAGCGGCGCCCCGCCCGGGCGGACTCCTCACCGCCCTTATGTGCCATTTTCTAACTTCCCGGCTTCGGAGGACTATCCTTCGACTATCGCCGACTACTCAATTTTAATACGCTTTTCTTCGAGCGGCTGCATGGGTGTATTTTGTTTTTTCTTTTGCTTTGTTACGTGATAGTCACCACGACCGTGCCGGAGGATCTGTCTCGCCGCGCTTAGAGTACGGAGTGTACTGGGGACTGGTCCGAACGAGATACGTTGCGCGAGCGAGCGCGTGTGTTGCGCGTTATGTCGCGTTATGTCGCGTCATGTTGCGTTATGTCGCGTCATGTGGCGCCCGCCGCCTCGGCGACCCGGTGCCGCGTCCCACCCCTCCCACTCGCGATGCATGCCGCACCACGCCTGGCTGTGTTCAGTTGCTCACATCACCGGTAGACACACACTACTTCCTTTTATTTTTATTTCGCTCCGCTACCGGCTACACTTTACGACTCAGCGTCACCATAGAGAGAGTATACCGATCTCAATGTGGACATTGTCGTGCACCACTCGCTGGTGTCCGCGTGGGTCGGACTGCATGTTCGATCGACACCGTGGTCTGTTGCAGGCAATGTTCGCTAGTAGCATTCCCGAAATTATAGAGCTGGTAGGAAGTAGGTCCAAGTACAGTGGCGAGCTGAAGCGTGAACATGGAAAGAGGTATCCGTTTGATAATATAAAATGCTCGGCGAAAGTGAAGGCGGTTCATCTCGCGCCACGCTCGGAATGAATCGCCCGAGCTTTCGGCGATCATGTGGAATCATCACCTTATAAGAAAGCTTGCTCAGTGCCGTCAGATGTATTGTGTTATCTACTCGTGTTCACGCGTGAGTCCGTCGGCACGCGGCAGGCGGCGTGTCGCCCCGGTGTTACGAGCGTGTGTCGTACCGCCAGGGCGAGCGCTGCCGCGCAGTTTGCCGACTCGGCCCGCCCGTGCTCGCGTCTACCAAGCGTCTATACCGAATGCCCACCGTTTTTAGTTTAGGTACCGGTCGAACCGATTTCTTTTTAAGTTCTGATCATCGATTAGTTAGCGTATGTATCCTTAGGCTTTGCATGCACCCGGTCACGAGTCCCGTCACGGCTCCCGCCGCTAGCGTAGCTCGGCACGGCACCCAAGTCCCGCACACCCACACACAGCCACAGCCACACGCAGACAGACGACACTCACCGCACACAGCCTCGTGCGCGAGGGGGCGGGCCGGGCGGGCGGGGCGGGGCGGGGCGGGCGCGCGGGGGCGGGCCGGGGGCGCGGCCACTCACCTCACGGTGTTGCTGTGTATCGTAGGCTGTGTTCGCCAGCTGGATCCCCGAGATCACGGAGCTGGCGGCGCAGCGGAACAAATACGGCGGCCGGTACAACAAGGATGTCCGCCGCAGGTACCCTGCTCTCACGCCCCCGCTCCACGCGGCTTCCTGCCTTCCTACCTCTCACGGTTTCGATCTTGGTTGATTGAATGCGGAGTTTGCTAATGAAATTTATTAATCCTTCACTAGAATCGGTCTCTCGGTGCCGTGGCGCATGCTCGAAGAGTTAGCTCCCGGCGGCCGCGCCCCTCTCCCCGAACTAGAGAGACAGGCGCGCGGTCGACCGACGCACTACTACATGCCTTTTTTCGTAAATTTTACTCGAGATACCGTTGAGCTTTTTAATCCTTTCTAACGAGACTAGATCTGGAGAGAGCCGATGTAAAGTTTTGTAATGCTGTCGATGAAGTAGTGTTTGGTTTGTTCGCTTGCACACGATGCCTGTCGCCACGCTGTAGCGCTAGCTCCGGCACTCGCCACAGTCCCGCGACACACAGCCAGTGCCGCGCCCGCGCCGGCCCGCGCCGCCGTCCCGCCACCGCCGCGCGTCGCTTGGTGGGGCGACTCGCCGCCGCGCCGCCGACGGCCGCGCGCCGGCGACTCGCCCCCCGTCCTCGATTGAATGAATGTGAACGTCTTGTTTTGTCTGTCGGCGTTTAGGCGATATTTGCCAGTTGTATCCCAGAGATAATTGACTTAATCGGCACTAGACCCAAGTATGGCGGCACCCTCAAGAATGAGCGGGGACGCAGGTGAGCCGCTGTCTTCACTCCGTTCCGTTGAATGTGTTCCGTGTTGTGACATCTATTCTTCCTTTTCCTCTCTTAGCACGCTTCTGTGTTCTCACTTATCTTGGCGGGACGCAAGTCCCGCGAGTTGTCTTTGTTTTTATGAGTCGATATTGATTGTAAATTACCTTTGACTTGATTTGAGTTCAGTTGAATAGTGAACAGCAGATAGTGGCTAGTGTTATCGCTCGTCATTATAGGTATCATGATTATGTTCTGTTAGTATACGTACGTAAAGTAAAGGAATGTTAACGTAAAGCTTAGTTACGGAGAGTTAAATGTTGAGTGGTACCGTACTGTAGTGCGTTGTTGGAGTTCTGGTGTGCGTTGCGAAGCGAGGCGTCGACAGCTCCTGCCTGTGGGCGGCGGGCGCTGCGCCCGCGCCGGCCCCGGGCGGCGCTGTGGACGCGCGCGCACCACCCTGCCTGTCCACCCCCGCCCCCGCCCCGCCCTCGCCCCCGCGCCGTCCGCTACCCCGCCCCCTCCCGCAGTCCGCTCCGCTCCGACTGTTCTCCTGCCTGCACGTCTTACTGTTACTTGTACTTGTACTCTTAATGTTGACCCTCTTTAATGTTTTTGATCTGTAATGTAATTTTGAATCGACCCCCTCGGTTATTTTAGTGTAATGTATTTTCGTAAATATATTCATAGAGCGTGGCAAGGCTGTGTGCATTGAGGACATTTTTAACGCAAAATTAGTTTAGTTTTATTGAACATATCATTGACATGATTGACATCATCCTAGCAACGATACACCAATCATTTTATAAGAAACTTTTGTATTGATTTTGAAAATTGTTTGCAATGTTTATGGATCGTATTAAAAAATACAAAGGTAGACAGATTTAATGTTTATATGAATAAAAATGAAATCAGTTCCTTTGCCACACCTTAGATGAATACTAGTTGCATGATCGTGTAGACATGAGCTGTTTGCATCCTTTGGTTTATTTAACTTTCTTATGTTCTGCTCTGTGATGATTTTTCTGATTCTGAGACTTCTTTACCTTTTATTTTAACAACATTAACCTTCATCATTATACGGACTGTCGACTGTCACATTTCAACAAACGAAGTGTCCACCTAACAGTGTCGATGTGAACTTATTAAGAATTGCGACTCTGGCTCCAAAACAATATACTTACAAGATTATTTAATATACAAACATATATTTGTTCAAGTGATTACATGATTCCCAAATACATAAACTGTACTGAGACGCAAGCTTTTACTGTTTATATAGGATTTTTATCTAAACACAGTACAAAAGGCGTATTCATAGATGCTATAGCGTAGAGTACAAAATAAACTGTTATACTCATAGAAACACGCGCCGTACTTACACTAATTCACAGTATATTGATATAAACCACGAAGTATGACAAAGTAACTAGATCACAATTTATATGTAACAGAACAGATTGAAATATTTATATATATTTTGCTGTGTCTAGATAAGAATTACACACGCTGACTGTTTTGGAGTTTCTCAAATGGTGACTGATTTAATCATGAATTTAATTTCTCTGGTCCATACATGAATACATTTTTTTTAAGTTATATAAATCTTCTAGAAAAGTTGCGATTACTTACAAACGACATTATAAAATTAACACAGCTCATACTAATTTTATTTGAATACGTAGATTTTTAATTGATTTTACATTGTGAGTAGATTAAATGCTGTTTGTAAGACTACTAAATAGTCAGTGTGTTAACATCTAGTTATCCAAATCATCATAGCATCAAAGTATTCTACTCCATGCAATGTATGCTATTATTGTTGTATATCCCCCCTAAAGACACTACATATAATGTCCTGCCACCAAAACAACCCCCTACCCAATAGTCGTCGTCTCATTTATTTTATTTTAGTTTTTATAGTGTGGTAGATAGTTACACAAATCCTGAACGAAACTGAGCTTTCTAGAACAATGTTCATTTATTTGTGGCTGTAACAAAATTTCTCCTTTGTTATTTATAATGTTGAAGCTTTTAAACATAGTCATATTTTTCAAAAGTTAATGTTTTTTATTGACTACCACAAGCCACAAACTAATGAGCGTAAAGTAATTATAGACGTTTTAATTTGCAAACCACGTCGTTGTTTTATTAAAAAAAATCTTGAAATTTGGACTTACGTAATTTTGAAATATGTTACACTATGAACTATTGGCGCAACAAAACAATGGCGTGGTTAATATAAATGTAGCTTCTCTTCACGCTTCTATCACTTACTGTTTTGTTTAACCCTGTCGTGACCTTTTTCTTTCAATATTTTATTATAAGTTAGTTACTTCCGTCTGGTCCCAGGTGTTAAATAAGACTTCAAATTGCTGTTACTTCTATCTTTTCCTTACTTATAAGACGAGCTTTTTGAAAATTTGCTTCTTAAAAAAAAAACAAGCCAATCTAAAGTATTTTCAAGTTTTAACAACACGAAGCTTAAAAGTAAATGTCAATTTTGCAACTTGCCACTAAGTTTTTTTCCAACTTAACAAGCTTTGAGACTTTCTGAGAACTCGCTTCTGAAGCTTCTTTCTTTGTTTTTCAAAATGCAAATTAATTTGGTAGATGCACCTTGAGCGTAGCTGAGTGGGCTGGTGGTATAATAAAGTTGTACGTTTTCAGGCATATAGTGGTATGTGGACACATAACATACGAATCAGTAAGCCATTTTTTAAAAGACTTCCTCCATGAGGACAGAGAGGATGTGGACGTCGAAGTTGTTTTTTTACACAGGTATGTATGTAAACAATAAGTTAGTTTTTAATTTTTGGGTAGGCCCAATTGTGACTACATAAATATGAAATGCGACGTCACAAATTAAAATTGATTCGATCTCTAAAACTTGGTTCAACTAGAATATTTTTTCTGATCGTCGTCCACGAGAAAATAATGATGAACGATTGATCTGTACGGGTTATTCTTAAAATAAAGTAGCGTATATTGGTTATGCGGTAGAAGAGTATTGCTAAAGTTGTTAATTAATTATATAATAAAAAAAAACAAATACTAAAATATTCTCCTACCTGCCATTTTACGCAATATCTGAAATAAGTAATTTAAGAAGTTATTGATAAGTACTATAAGTCTGACAAAAGACAGACATCAGAATATAAATACTGAAAAATATTATTATTGTGATTCATGATAACAAGTAAATAAATATAAATACTGAACAAATTATGGAACTCGCTGGTAAAAGATAAATGTGTACTGTGGAAGCAAAGTCACGCATCACTGTGTGACTGTGGGTGTGTGACGTAGCTTGTGGCACTGTCGAGACGTGGTGTGTCATGTGTGATGACGACGCTTTCAGAAAAGAGCCCGACCTTGAGCTGGAAGGTCTCCTCAAGCGTCACTACACCACCGTCGAGTTTTTTCAGGGTACAATGATGAATGCCGTCGACCTTGAACGAGTCAAGGTTAGAATACAACCATAGAGCAGGCATTAGATTAACGCACGGCCGTAATTCTCATTGACGCGTCTACGTGAATCAGTACTTTTTTTATTTATTTATATGTGCATAAAACAGAACTCTTTCTTCTGTAAAGATGCTGTTTCATAGTCACAGTAGGTATTGATCACTTTGGTAACGTTTATCTTGTGATTATTTTGATGCAATCATTGCTTCTCACGGTGCTGCGAGGTCGTTCGCGGAGCTCTGCAGAGCGACCCCGCACCACCACACGACTGCGTATTTTGGTACATAGAGTTGCATGGTAAGGCCACGCCAGGCGGCGGACTGTCCGGTAACCATGGCCAGCGGTGTTAACTGAGCGTTCATGACAGGAAACCGCCCGACCTGGAGCTCGAAGGCCTGTTCAAGAGACACTTTACCACTGTGGAATTCTTTCAAGGCACCATTATGAACCCAATCGACCTTCAGAGGGTGAAAGTAAGTAGCAATGCAAACACGAGAATAATCAAAATGGGCGTGGTGTCGGTTTGACGATGTAACATATTGTCTAGTGTAGAGCGATGCTCGTTGACTAACCTATCGCGCGTTGTCGGCGCGGCGCTCGGTACCCTTCGCCGTGCTGAGCGCCGCGTGCCTGAAGCTGCGTGCTATTGAGTGTTGTCGGCAGCGCGGCGGCCGCCGGCTGTGCGTCGCCGTCGCCGCGCTCTGCCCGCCCGCCATGTGTCTGATTGGGTGTTGTTGCAATGCTGGCCCGTTTGTCACTTCGATATCGATTTTCTGTACGTTCCGATGGCAATATTGGCATTAATGGCTGCCGAAGAAAGGGTTTCCATTTCAAAATTTAACATTTTTATAAGTAGTCGAGTACAGTTATCGATTTTCGATATTGTTGGGTAAGTTGGCATGGCTTATGGAATGCTGCGCTTGTCTGCATGTTCTCTCTTCTTTCAACCCCACCTGCTTCTTATAAAATGAATACCACCCAAAGAAACTCATGCAATTCGAACCTAATTGGTTTATTAAATTCTTACTAAAAATGTATTAAATGTAAATGGAGTAGTGGTGCTCATTTTTGTATTTTCGGCCAAAGATCTGCATGCGCAATGTTCACGCTTTTGTAAACCTTCGCTTGAATAGAAAGTAGAACTAATTTAAGTGAATATTAGATTAATGTCTTCTAAAATGTTCTATGGTTTTCCTCCTAATAATAGATGTGTAAAACTAACTATTAGGTAACTTAGTATGTTTACGTTTGATTGGTAAGTGTTGTGACCCTATAAGTGTTTTATTGCTTACTGCAAATCGAAATTCCTCAAAATTTGCATTGATGTACGAGTAACTTGCTTGGAAAATGTCCAATACAACCTAAAATTCTGATCAAGGATACCCAGATATGTTTAGTATTCCGATTCGAACCACATTTTTGGTAAACAAAATGGAAAGAATACCCTGAGCTACAGCTTAATTCTAAAACTGTAAGCGTGTCATACAGCTGGTACCAAGAGGGTAACTAAGAGCGATCGTGGATACCTGTGCATTACTGGACCTCACGTCCATCCTCAAAAACAAAAGCTAATCAACTTAAGAAAATCCACCATCACTATTGAAACCTCTACTTCACCATCTACTTGACACGCGCTTTCTGACAGGAAATTATAATACATTTTAAACCTAGGTACATGAAGCAGATGCGTGTCTGGTCCTAGCCAACAAATACTGCCAGGACCCTGACGCGGAAGACGCCGCCAACATCATGAGGGTCATCTCTATCAAGAACTACTCCGACGACATCCGGGTCATCATCCAGCTGATGCAGTACCATAATAAGGTGGGTTTAAAGAAAAAACGTAAAAGTATGCATTGGCATAAAGAAGATATTAGTTGTTAGTCGTGGAACCGATATGATAGGTGGGTTAGACGTGATGTGATAAAACCGCGTATCGGCAAACTTAAGGCTAAGAATGGAAGCTCTTAGGCTAGGTGGAGCGAAGATCTTCGTGGAGTGGCTGGTAGTAGCTGGATGAGAGTAGTCAAGGATCAAGTAAATAGGTGATTGGAGAGGCCTTTGTGCAGTAGCAGACTGCTATAGGCTGATGATGATGAGAGTTGGTATCAGTTGCTTCCGACTTCACGTGTCTCTCTATATTATACAGGGTAAGTTTTTATCCAGTACGCAAATTGTAACCATGAAAAAAATCAGCTGTTTCATAGAATAGTGCAATACCTAGGCGGTCAAAATGTATGGAACAGCTGATGTTTTTTTCGTATAACCGACGAAAATTTTCTACTCTGGGGGGTCTAGAATGATATGCTAATATAATTTATCCTGTATGTCTTGACACTGAAAACTGATCCTGCATTTTAATGACAAGGCAAAATGATGTTTTTACAGGCCTACCTCCTAAACATTCCATCGTGGGACTGGAAGCAGGGCGACGACGTGATCTGCCTGGCGGAGCTGAAGCTCGGCTTCATCGCGCAGAGCTGCCTCGCACCCGGCTTCTCCACCATGATGGCCAACCTCTTCGCCATGCGCAGCTTCAAGACGGTCAGCCTTCTTCTTACTTACTACACCCCACACTTCTATAAACATGACCTCAAGTACTTTCAGAGACCGACCCTCGACCCTCCGCCGGATAAAGCTTGTCGCTCTCTGAACGTACCACAAGTTCTAACGATACTATGCGGCATTTCCACAGTCACAAGAAATGGCTATATGGACTAATGACTACATGCGAGGTACCGGCATGGAGATGTACACCGAGACACTAAGCTCAACGTTTATCGGGATGCCGTTCAAACAGGCCGCAGAGTAAGTGGGCAAGGAACGAGACGCTTTCCATAACGTGACACGAGACAAACGTCACACACAAACTTTTATACTTTACAAGTGTTTGAGCATTCCATACCGTGATTACAGGACAATCAATACTAACCAACTACGAATCGCATAGCTTATCATTTTAGTGTTTTTGTTCATTTTGTTTGCCAGCTTACCGTCTGTGGTTTTGAATAAATATCAATGTTTTTTTTTTCGATTTAATTGTCATAGGTACTGCACTGAATAACGTTTTAGTCGGTAACATCTAAATACAGATACAAATAATATAGGATTATGTTATACTAATTGTGAATAGTTGTGTAATATAGCTGGCGAGCAGCGAGGAGTGTGGCCGAAGCACGGACGCGATAGCCCTGTCGAGGTGGCTATGACTAACATAGCACGAGCTTTAGCGTCTCCTATTGGTTGATTGCAGTCCCCCGACACACAAGCTTGGCAGAACGATTACCTGCAGGGTACTGGCTGCGAGATGTACACCGAAACACTGTCGACATCCTTCACGGGAATGAGCTTCCCGCAAGCGAGCGAGTAAGACTCCCCTCGATCCTTGGGCCGCCTGCACCGCACCGTAGACTGTGTGCCAACTTGCTAACCCCTAGCTACCTGAATGTGCACTGACAACTGATATAACCTAGTCACCAGTAGGCTCGATATGTTTAGAACTAACATGTCTTTCTGATTTTTCAGAATAGATTGTGCATGTTGAATGGGTATTAGTCAATTTATTAGTGGTATGTATTTTAGACTACTGTTCGAACCGATAGAGAATTGTGTTAGTCATCTAGTGACAGCACCTTTTCAAGTTACTTAATTTTATCAACTATTTTGACTTTTTAAATACACACACATTGACATTTTTATATCACTCAGGATAATATTGATTCATTTTACTTATGGTTAGTGAAACTCACGTTTTCATAAAATGACTTCAGTGCAGTAAAAGCGGAAATTGTAAATATTCTGTCATTGATGTGAATCATTCTTCTTGACGCACTTGGTCTTGGCCTTCATTGCACACTTTTCGATTAACTTTATTAAAACTATCATCTTCTTGAAGTGAGTTATTCACAGGTTTGGAAACAACATGGTTTTCGAGCTTCCTCCTCCTACTATCGCTTTCTCTGTCGTACACACCGTATTCGCTGAGCACAACACACTATGTATAAAATGCACTAATAGAATCTGCATGAATATTTTACTATGCGATATATTATTATGTACGTAGGTATTCGTATGTATGTATCTGAATTCTGTAGTATATATCGTTGTAGAACTTAAATTAGCTAAAACTTATAGTAAAACTGTAGAATTCTATTTATTTGTCGTCTGTAGCATGAAATAGAACCTAAAATATTTTACTGCTCATGTTATTTCCTATTAACTAATGTGTAAGTATGAAAAATATGAATGTTAGACTCAAATAAACATTCGAACCTTTCTTACCAGAAGGAAAAAAAATCAAAAGGTATTCTTGTATCCTAGTAATTTTCAAAATAAATCAATTTGAACTTGAAATAATTGCAATACGATCCTACATTATATAGCAGTTCTTAGTGGGAATCCAAGTGAAAACTATGCTTTAATTAGATTTGCTATTTTTGTAAGCATATTATAACCGAACTATCCATATTGGTAAGTTTAAAAGCACCAACTGCAAACAAACACCAACTTTTCTCATTCGCTAAGTCAAACAACAGAAAAATATTAAAACGTTCTAATTTTCGGGACAATTGGAGATTTGGTCTCATTTCTGATATCTGTTTTGAAGTAAAACTACTCACATGTATCATCGAAAACGAACTATTTAATCTGAAAGGAACACGAAAACAAGCCGGTACATCATGTATATCCTCCAGGTTGTGCTTCACGAAGCTCAAGCTACTCCTGCTGGCGATCGAGATCAAAGGCGAGGAGGGGGCGGACAGCAAGATATCCATCAACCCGCGCAGTGCCAAGATACACGCCAACACACAGGGGTTCTTTATCGCACAATCTGCTGATGAGGTTAAAAGGTGAGGCTCATGGGCTTTATTTTCTTCTTGAATTGTAAAATGCTGGTAGTCTGATATTTCTTCGCCTGGTCAGTGCAAGGAACTTAGCTCCTCTTATATAGTATCTTTCCAAAAACAAGAATGTCTTCTGGCTAGCATACTTCAGTCGTTGACCAGTTTCTTCCATTTTAACTGGTGTTGGCAAATGTAGTGTCAGTTTTATCTCCATCGAACTTACTTCAACTATTATCATTCCAGAGCTTGGTATTATTGCAAGGCCTGCCACGAGGACATCAAAGACGAAACGCTCATCAAGAAGTGCAAATGCAAAAACTGTAAGATCACTGTATTGCTATCATTACTAACACATTACCAAACTTAGCGAGACAATCTGTACAGAATTCTCTACTTTAAATACTTTAAGCTAACTTCTTATCTTTATACTATTCTGTGACATTCTTTCTGGAAATAATTAATGTTGTAATGAACTGTGTCCCGTAATATTTGTGTCACTTACACAAGTGTGAGCACAAGGTGTTCGCAGTACACGTAGGCAGTACCAGGGCTCCCCTGGTGGCGCCGTCGACACAGACTCGCTCGACCTCACACTGTTTTCTTTCTATTTGTGCGACATTAATGAATATATTGTTCGGCTAAACTTTTAGTGACCGCGCACCAGCGGAAGGTTGGAGCCGACATAGGTAACTTGCACCACACCTAACCTCACAACTTGACGTTTTCCGATATTTATTTTTCGTGTCTATAATTTTGTTGAGTTGCTTTAGTGGTGTTGCGTCCGTACCTCACTGACTGGATCGGCTGCAAGGCATTATCTTGACCCGTGCTCGTTCACACCCTATAATTTAGCGATCATTGTGTATGTCCGCTCGCTCGTGAATGGATTCCGCCACAAGATGAAGCACTCCGACACTTCACCATTTTTCCGCCTTTTGAGATATTACTCGCTCTGTTTCTGTATCAATTGAGATGATTTAGTGCATCATACAATACCGCTTAACATTCACATAACTAATCAGGACTTGTACATAGTATCACACAGCAGTCACTTGTCAAAATTATATTAGGACACGCAGTGCGGTGCGAATCAACGAGAGTTGAACACATTGCTATGATGCACTTCTGAGCCCAGCACAGACAGTACAATGCATGTGAACATTAATAATATGTAGAACTAAATATCGCAAACTGCAAGTGCACCGTCATGTCCCCGAACACTTAGATATAATAATATAAATATGAATCCACGAAAGCATGTCTCAGAACGAAAGGAGTGAAGATCTCAAACTGCTGATAAAATTGCCCATCGAGAGTGAGCTTTGGAGGACAAAGACTTATGACGACAGTTCCGGCTTGTCTGTGCTAACGACCGCGACAGTGACTAACACAGGGAGGAAACTAAATACAGTCACGACCCATCACATTCATCCACGCTTTTGACGGAATCAAATTCTACCGCTCCAACATCCAGGCTTCACTGCACAGAATTTGATTCTACCAAACTCATATAACAAGTAAATCATAAATGTTAGGAGCGTACATTCGTATTGTCAGTGTTTGGATTTTTACAGATGTTGGAATGATGATGATGCAGACTGGAATGGTGAAACAAAGTGTTAATACGTACCGTGCTTGTGTTGACGGTACGGACACGAAATGACAAATATACCGTACTACCGTACCTTACACACGTATAGTTTGTTTGCATCAACTAACCATTGCTATGGACGAATTGAAACTGGCCTACAATATACCTATGCTAATACACGAAAAAACGACACACGCAACTAGTATAGTGCAGCTAGGCTAAGACACTATATTAACTACAGCTCGCTTAATATACGAAAGATATAGGTAGAGAGTATTTCAGAGTAAAACACTGTTCACGTCTGCAACCCCAATATTTAGGTGAACTGACGTCTTAATTACTATCCAGCCCAAATTGATCAGTCTCGCATACACTAATATTTTCCAAGTTCTTGCCGAAGATTCCAGTTTGGGCGGTAGTAATGAGAAGTCGAACATAACAGCGTCGTCATCAACTACTTCCTACTCAGAGATAACTATCAGCCTTCATCTCTGTCTGCATTAAGATCTATTATTTGCGTATCTTCTGTAACACCCACAATTTAAAACAGGTTAAAATGGATTGTGTAACAAGTGAGCTAAAAGTATTGTTTCTCGGTTCAGTGGCTACGTTCAGGAAGGGCGTACGAGCCGTCCAGATGGTTGGCAGGGCAAGTACGTAACCTCAATGTTAAGATTCAGTGTACATGTCAATGTGATGTTTTATACGCGACATGTGGGGCGGGTGACTCCCGGCCACCGATCGCATAGCAAACGTGTCCTGTTTATCATTGTCTTGTCTTATACGTTTCTATATGTGCATTTATACAGCAGTTAGATGTTTGCCTCTCTATTAGCCGATATTTAAAACATCGAGAGACATTATGTGATGTCGTTTATTTATTTTGGTGTTGTTGTTATTATATTATTATATCTCAAAATATTTTTCTAGGAGTATTTTGATCCCTGATTTTCTGCATCGACATAGTCCCTCTGATATTGATGTTGTGAAGTAATAGATTTTACAAGAAGTTAATTTGTAATTTTTTTATGCTTTAAAAGTTGAAAAGATGATTAAATGATCCCCTGCATAGGGAACGTTTAGATGCTCCCGCCTCGATAGAACCGCGAGGTCTCAGCAGTGGTTAGCTGCTGCGTCCGATCTGCCGAACGATTTGGTATACTCGCCTAACTGTTATCACATCCCTGTAATATATTTTACAATTCTGTAATTTCATTTGAGCCATCAGTTCTTAGTACGCTCAACGTCATTCTAAACACACCATCTTTTCATACCCTCATACCCTTTGCATTAGTCATGGTAATATCTAGGGTTTTAAATTCATTTAATTCAAGATGTGGAACATAATATTATAGCACGTAGAGCTTGTCTAATAGTTAGTTTCTTTCGTTTTGTGTGTCGTTTGTATTCGTAGCTTTATGTTTGTTGCATGTGTGGTGGTAGGTATGTTTTGATAACTGTAGCATTAATTAGTTGTGAGTATAACTTTGATTTTTTATAAGTAATTTGATTGTGTCTCGGTTTCATCTTCAGCTTTCTTTGGAGCTTCTCTCTGGACGTACACGTACCGTAACTTTGTGCTAACTTTTTATTTATCTAACACTATAGAGTCAAAAACACCTATTATATTAATCTTTACGTTCCAATATTTAAAATGCTAATTGCTTTCAACATACTTGACAAGATGAAACCGATTTGTAATATTGAAGTGATCTGAGTCAATATGGACAGACCTGGCCACACGCTGTACTATATCGCGATGTGCTGTAGGAACTGTATTTACTGAGTGGAGTGGAATGCGAACTTGTGCTGATGTTTTGCAGATGATCACCATCCTCCCCCCACCTTCACGCCGCCAGAGTTGCCCAAGAAGGTCCATGTTCGAGGTACATCTCAGGCTCCGAGCCGAGTGTTTTTTTTTTCGTTTATTCTTTTAATCATCGGCCCACTGAACCATTTGACCGGCAATATGCTTCGTCCTAGGTTACCGGAAGGTACCGTGCACCTAGTTGCTTTGTCACGCATTATCTCATAGCGAGCACTGACAACTGGCGGGATGCCGCGGGGTTATGCGCTTCTCTCGCATGTACCCGGCTGACCTGTAGTGACACGACCCGCTGCCGCTCCGCCGAGCGGCAGTTCTGAACTAACAGCCTCACACAAAATTTCACAAAAGTTTCCCGACTAACAAAATTGTAATTAACACGAATCAAAATCATTTTGTTTTTATTTTACTTTTGCATTCACTATTTCAATGAGTAATGAGTCAACGACGATTGAATTGTTTCCATCGATCTGTGCTTCTTGGTAAACTCTAAAGCGGATGTATTATCATTTGTGGTTTGTACCCCTCTGCCGCGCATTGCAAATATATTTTCATGGCATCGCATTTATTTGTCTGAATGATTTAATACCTACCATGTTAATTAAAAGAGTTGCCAATTCATGGATAATATTATGAACTAGTATGATACACATCCGATTGTAACGCAGATCAAGGAAACAGCGACTGCAGCCGCCCTGATTGATTTACAATTTGAATGATAGCTTAAACCCAATAGTTTTTCGAATTTAATACATAGATCTACTTACATCAAATTTTGTCCAAAATTGGCAACGCTAAAGTGAATGCTATGTGGGTACCTACATCTATGCTTTTGTTGTAGAATATTGATTAAGAAAATGATATAAAAAGTAATTAAATTTAAATTTAACCCAAGTAACTTTAAAAAAAAAAAGAAATTGAATTGAAATAGATTTTTGAATAAATTCAATGCAAATTTAGTTGTACCAAAACAATGCAGTAAATTAAAATCAAAACTCACAGATCTCACAGCTTCGCTGCTTTTACAACATCATTGAGTAACATTTTCGCGTAAATTATTCTTATTGCCTTTCAGGTGAAATTGCGAGGGAAAGAGGGGAGGATACTAGTTGTAAGTATTTGCAATATAACAAGACTCCATAATTCCAGAGTTTATCATCAATAAATAAATTAGCAGACACAGAGTATTGTATTATTTTTTGTTGTAACAGAGACTACTGAACATATGTGCTCTTTCATCTACAGTAGGTACTTACTTTCCAACATTGGTTCATCAAATATTTATTTACTCAGATTATTTTGCGTCATTTAAAGTTCATCTTTATGTTAATCATGGAAGAGATGATACCTAGGGACGGAAACTACACAAAATGCTATCTTCAGAAACCCTAACAGCAACAAACGATGCTATGGTCAGAAAACAACAAAGCCACAGGCCACAGGTTAGCCAAAATGAAACGAAAATAAGGAATTAACGTACTTCTGTTGCTATCAAAGACAGAAGACTACCGTACCGGGGCGCTAATAGCGCTACAAGTTTATTTTGGCGCGTGGCCAGCATCGGAACTTACGCCGCCATCTTGTTTTTTTAATACATTTCAAGTGAGATTTCTCAAAACAAATTGCACTTTAATGTTTATTAATAGCGCCCCCTGGCGACGTCATTCAAGCGCCAAAAGAACCTTGTTGGATGACACATCGAGCTTTAGAGATAGTCACAGATGTATTAGTGACAGAGCCGACCGCGACGCTCTAAAACTCGATGTATCATATTTACGGCTGGTTTTATCGTACCTACTTGTGGTACCTACAGATCAACACAGAAAGGAAATACGAGACTGATCAATGTTTTATTCCTCTAGTAATAAATCGCAATCACCGGAACGCAGCGCCGACAACGCTGTTGTCCCCGATGGCGAATCAGCTGATGAATACCACCACAAGACAAGTCAACAAGGTCAAACCCAACGTCAACAGGGCCCCGCCAGATACGTGAGTCTACCACAGAAACAATACTTATACCGTTTTAATTACTAAATGTTAACGAGTGGTGGTACATGGTGTAGCTTAGATATCAGTTGGTGTTACAAATTCATGATACTTAGAATTTCAGAAGTTGAATCAAAATACATTTCTGTATTTGGGAAACTGTTTTCTATTTCCTTTTCATACACATGAGAGAATTAGTGTTGAAGAATCATTTTCTTTCTATGATCTATCTCTTGAAAAAAAATCTTCCTTCAGTCATGTATCATCACTCCCAGTTAAATAACGCTATAATTGGAGCTTTCTCTGGAGCCAAGCAACACAATCCGTGTATTAATTTATTTAAGTCAAATATTTTGATCTTGTCGACATCGTGCATCGGCTTCAAAAAATTACAGAAACCAGCCGATCTAAACTCCAAAACATGGTCCAACTTATAAATATTAAAATTAAAATAATGAATCTAAATACATTCCATAAAGTCTCTTCTTCTATCCTTGATTTCTCTTTCTATCGCGGCTTGTTATTCGAGTATTTTATTTGAGCACGACGTGCACAAAGCACTAAATTGATATTATTACCTGTTTGCACATTTATTTTCCTTAAAAAAAGAAACGGAGACGACTCTTTGAACCTGTGTTACAGGAATCCCCAGGATCAAGATACCAATTACCAGGCCTATCACCTTGCCTACGAAGTGAAAAAACTCATGTAATTGAAAATTATTCAGCTAGATCATTTTATCAGTAGTTTTGATATTTGCAAAGTAATTGAATTCTTTTACACGAGTTAAGTCAGCCATGTGTCAATGTTGCCTACATTGGGTGTGTATTGCACAGTCTTCGGACTTAGCAGTGCAGACGACTGCGCAGACTTTTCTCGATTAAGTTCGTAGAGTAGTGCTTGCCTCACTAGTCAAATATTTTAGTTCGAAAACGTTTAGGAGTTTATTTTTATATTTTACCGTGTACTGCACTTGAATTCCGCACGACACACAACTAAAGCATGTTTATGTCACTATATGTTTATACACAGTTTATATTTTTTGTCTGCGATGCGGATTCCTGTACAAAAAGTAGTTTAGTTATTATTATGTTCAATTCCTACAACGCAATCAGTAGCTTTAGATTGCATCACTTGTAAAATAAACTACACTCAGAAATAGCTTGGTTCTACTCCAGAATCCAATTTTAAATCAATTGAGTCAAATGTTCTACTGCCCCAGAATCCACAGTAGTGAATTAGACGCTATCTTCTGTAGTGGCTATTCTTATCTCTTCATATTCCCCATTTCTAGTAACAATGATCTAACTATTAGCCCGAAACCTTTTAATTTCCTCTACTAGATTAAATTGGAAACAATAAACGAAAACTATAAAATCATCTACATAAACACATTTTGTTTAGACGCACGAAAGTATAATTTGATGGAAACCTTTTACTGAGATGAAACTTTTGTACAGGCCAACGAGTAGAAGCAGTGGTGGTAATCAAAACAGCAATGGCGTCAGCCTACCTGCGGGCCTGGCTGACGATCAGTCGAAAGATTTCGACTTCGAAAAGACTGAAATGAAATACGACTCCACTGGGATGTTCCATTGGAGCCCCGCAAGGAACTTGGAAGATTGTATATTAGTAAGTAGATATAGCACCTAAATAACTAATGTTTTAACTATTTCTATTCCAATGTGAACTTCAGTCCATCTAACATTATCCAATATTCAATCTCAACAAACATATATCTTTTACAGGACAGGAATCAAGCGGCCATGACAGTTCTGAACGGGCACGTGGTAGTGTGTTTGTTCGCGGACCCTGACTCGCCACTTATCGGGCTTCGGAACCTGGTGATGCCGCTGAGAGCCTCCAATTTTCACTACCACGAGCTCAAGCACGTGGTCATCGTGGGAAGCGTCGACTATATTAGAAGAGAATGGAAGATGTTGCAGAATCTACCCAAGATTTCTGTTTTGAATGTGAGCAAAGCTATTTGGATTCGTTATTGGTCATGGATTGCTGGATCGTTGGTGTCCGATAATAAAGAATATAATAATTGGCACCTTCATGCTGATTCAATACGCGACATTTTTTCAACATACTAGATTTATGGCATCACCAACATGACAATCTGTGTATGCGTCTTTTGAATCAATTTTTTTCTTCCTCAGGGTTCACCGCTAAGCCGGGCCGACTTGCGTGCAGTTAATGTTAACTTGTGTGACATGTGCTGCATCCTATCAGCGAAGGTGCCATCCAACGATGATCCCACGCTGGCAGACAAGGAAGCTATCTTGGCTTCGTTGAACATCAAGGCTATGACATTCGACGACACGATAGGGGTGCTGAGTGCAGGAGTGGGGACGAATGGGAACAGTACGGCGCCACCGCCGCCTGGACAGCCGCCGGCGCCGGTACTGCTGCAGAGACGGGGCTCCGTGTATGGTGCCAATGTGCCTATGATTACTGGTGAGTCTGTCTTCTTACGCCTCTTTATCTGGCTCTCAAAGACAATCGGCTCCATCATGGTGAAGCTAAGCAGTTTTATTTTCTTACTCGTGAAGAGCACCAAACGGGAAAGAAACGAAACAGTAATTCGAATGTAATTTCAGTATGCCAAATGAACGCGTTAACCATCTTCATTTTCACAATTACTTTTAGTTCAAGTTCTACATTTTTCGTCAATCATGCCTCTACAATAACGCAAACGCTAACGCTAACGCTCTAGTCTCATAATCTTGATTCCTGCAGAGTTGGTGAACGACAGTAATGTGCAGTTCCTGGACCAAGACGACGATGACGACCCGGACACGGAGCTGTACCTGACGCAGCCCTTCGCGTGCGGCACCGCCTTCGCCGTCAGCGTGCTTGACTCACTTATGTCCACCGTAAGTATCAGTACCCCACTATAAGTGTCTGTTTATATTAGGTGCATCCAGGAGTGTCACGAATCGGAATGCAAGGACTCTTACATTGGACTGCTCTGGAGATTTTTATTGCAACAACTACCTTCTACTAACGCTTCTGATAAGTACAATATTTTTCTAGTGTGAATTGATGTGCAGTATAGCTAGGATGGCTTTTTTGTAACCTGCGCCAGAATTTACTCGTCTTGAGCTTTCAAAGTAACTAATGCTTAATAATCTGTTCCAGACTTATTTCAACCAAAATGCCTTAACGCTGATCCGCTCGCTGATCACGGGCGGTGCGACGCCTGAGTTAGAGCTGATCCTGGCTGAGGGAGCCGGCCTGCGGGGCGGGTACTCCACGCCAGAAAGCTTAGCTAATAGGTAACATAAACACACTCTTTGGTTACTATCCTGCCACATCCTGAGCTGTTGAATGTGTATATTTGCTAGAAAACTTGAGTAACCGTAGTACTTTTTGACTTTGAGACCTCTTCATTTTTTCTTGTCATGTTCGCGGGAGTGAAGTGCCAAAATGTGTTTATTCTCAGGGACCGGTGTAGAGTAGGTCAAATCTCGTTGTACGACGGTCCGCTGGCGCAATTCGGCGAAGCCGGCAAGTACGGCGACCTATTTGCTGCCGCGCTCAGCACCTACGGGATGCTGTGTATCGGACTCTACCGGTTCCGGGATACGTCCTCCTCGTGTGACGCCAGCAGCAAGCGATACGTCATCACCAACCCGCCTGATGACTTCTCATTGTTACCTACCGACCAGGTGATTATGTTCACATTGTTGTGTATTGAAGACTCCAATTTAATGCTTATAAATGTATTATTCCTTTGGTAACATTTAATATAGGTACTCGCAAAACTTTTGAATCTGACAAGTTCAAACTCGAAAGAAGAACAGGCATGAAACTCCATGGCACTCTTTTAAATCAAAAATATCCTAGGAACTAGTTGAAAATGCTGTCATCTGTGTGCGCAGGTGTTCGTGCTGATGCAGTTCGACCCGGGCGTGGAGTACCGCTCGTCGCGGCGCGCGGCGGCGGGTTCGGGCGGCAAGGACGACGCCTCCTGACTATTGCTGTGCAGCGCCCTCACGGACGGGCCCTACTCCTACATCTAGGCTGTAGGCCCCCACTCCGACAATCCTGCCCCACCCCGCCCGACACCCGGGACGCGCACGCCGCGCCACGTAGCGTGACGTGGCGCGACACACGTGTGGCGTGGCGCGGCGTGGCACACATCCGTCCCTGACTAACCCCAAAGCATCACTCCCGCACTCTTACCCCGACTCTCGGGTAAACGTCCACCACGTATTACTAGATTTGTCCTGACTTATTTAGTCGTGAATGGGAGTGCTGCTATCTCCACTGCCCTGTTTTATTTTATTTTTGTCAACTGTATATGTTAGTATTCTAAGTTGAACACTTCCTGCACAGCAATCTACGCTCCTCAAACGCACTCTTGTATAGACTAGCATTCGTTTGTTTAGCTGTATCTATCTACTAAAACTTAAAGCATTATTATAACGAAAATTTAAAATTAAAACGTATGGATATAGACTCCTATAGCCACTGGTCTCGCAGTCTATAGCACCTCCATCAGTTCAGAACAATTACTGGATCTTATATGTCACGAGAAAAAAACAGTCTATAGGAGCCACAACAGAGGATAGTATTAAACAAGCTGTTAACAAAGCAGAATTTATAGAAAGCGCTATAAGAATATAGAAAAGCTTTCGATGTCTAGGATAAATAAAACTTTAGACGGAGTTCAGTAAAACACTGTTGTTAACGAGTATATACATTTTAAAGATACGGACGTAATTTAAGGCAATAGTGGAGAGTTGTAAATTTAAATGTTATGGCACATTACACCAGCTGTATTTATCCGTGTTAACTAGTAGTATACCGCTGATATCAGGACTTCTATGAGGAGTTGCTTATTAAAACCATGGGCTCCCAATCTGTTGCAAACCTATCGCGAGAGCGGCAGATTTACAACAGATAGCATACTGAGAGACGTCAGGTAGGAAGCTGTGACATCCTCTAAAGTACTGACTACAGCGGTACACACTGCACGTTTGGCTCGTAATAAAATATTGTCACAATAAAATTGCTAAACAACAACTTTCAATATTTTAATAATTAAAACTCATATTATGCGGTGGTGGTTTAGTTTTAGGCTTGTTTATAAAGGTGTTGGAGATTACATACACACATGCATACACATTATCGGCAGAGTCCTGACACACCTCTTTTTCTTCCTACAACAGTAGTTCTTGGTATTACCCAGGAAGCATCCCATACAGTGAGTTTAACTATTCAGGAGCTAAGATTGGATCGGAATGGATGAGTCTAAAAATGTATAACTGGTTCCAATATAAAAATCAAAGAACCACTGTTGTAATATTGGATATCAAATGTTCGCGTTGAACAACTTCTGACAGTTTCTTCAACAAACTGTTATGAATTTCTTTAAAAAGACAGTTTCTTTGTTGTCTTTTTCAGCTAAAATCTTCTTCTATTTGTTTCCAAAGGTCTCTTCAATTATTTGTAAGCAATGCTCAAGGAAAGGAACCTTTTAAACTTTTAATTGCATGTTGGTTTCACGTGTAAATGGACATAGGTGTAGGCTATCGCTTTTCTTAGAATATCCATTCCTTATTCTGTAGTTTTTTTTCTGTCACGTTTCACGTAATTAAGTGCTATTTTTAAAGCTGAAATATAGGCATATTGTAAGCATTTAATGTTATTCATCGACTGATTGTTAAGCACATCATATCATCATCGATACTTTGTGTCTGAACGAAGTTATTTTTTAGTCACTACTTTTTAAGTTTTTAGATGTTTAATTTTTTTTCTATGGATTCACATTGAATTCTTTATTTAGTTTTAAGACACTCTGCCATATTCAAATTGCACGTATGGTAGTAGTATTCATACAGTTCCATTGCTCATTATTTATCTTCTTTTTTACTAAATCTTTATATTATTAAGGTTAGACTACTAGTTGAATATTTTCATGCAGAATCGAATACATATTCTTTCCATAAACTCGAGAGAGAAGTAATCAAACTTACATGACGCGTTTTTCATCTTCAAATCTGCATAAAAGTATGCTCAACTGTTACAAGAACATAGTAACTTACAGCCTCACCTTATAGTACCACGTTTTAGTTTTATTTTTATTTCAATAAAATTATATTATGCTATTTTTTTTTCTTTTTGTTTTCTTTTATTTCTTTCCTGATATTTGGCGGGGGGATTGTCAAAGTGGACGTGAAACATGGCGCTGCACATGAAAAACCAATGAACTGAAATAATTAATAAACTACGAAACGATGCCATTGCGAGATTAGTTCAAATTCGAAGATGGTTTTTTGTTTGCCAGGGACACCGAGTGCGAAGTGTAATTTTGATGTAAATGTGTGATATTATTTTCGAATCGTTGTTAAAATAGATAGGCTTCTGAAGCCTGCGATGTATTTAGTGTTAACTCCGGGTGCTTTGACGATTGTGGACTCTCATAGTTTACTATGTTGATTGTATTAGATAAGATGCTGTAGCCGGCTGCACTCACCTCGCGCTCACCGACAAACAGGCATTCGGCAGTGCAGCTGGTTAGAGCTCCTTTTTTTAGAATTTATTAGGCATTAGTTAACATTGCCTCACCAATTAGAATCATTACAGAACGTCGAATAGCAAATACAACGTAATGCAATAATTATTACTAAAATACAAGATGTTTGATGAATATATAAAGTATGAGTACCCCACGAAGCCCGCTACGCGTCGCACGCACGCAAAAGCACTAAGTTCATTTATATTAATACCTAATAATTAAAAAATACCTCAATTTTACTGATAGTAAATATTTGAAAGTATTTAAAGTTTTATCAAACATCCTGTACATAGATATCTTTATCACAGTCATATAGATATCATTCATTTGAATAGAATAGGCAAAACCGGCCTTAATTACAGTACAGATCATAGGTTAATATGTAAAGTTTCACGAATATTCGAATGTGTGCTCTAGTACTGAATATTCGATATTGTGTCTTCGAGAATATTCCAAAGTATGCGCTCTACGGATATCCGGACACATGTGTAAAGTCCTCAGTATTCAACCTGTGCTCATTTCGGTCCAATAACAGAAATAGCACAGCTACCCTAGTTCGTAAAGGAATTGAATGCAAACATACTGCCATATTTTTGTAAAATCACTAAGTACATTATCCATAGAGCAAAATACCCGAACGACAAAGTACAAAAAATGAGGCCCTGTAATGAACGAAGATTCCTGCGACATTAATGTTTAAAATATAAAGTGTATTAATATTACTCCAAAGTACAAATCGTACTTTAATAGCACATACGTATCTGTGCTAAACAAAGGAGAATTATCTACCTTTATGCAAAGGGCTAACCAAAAAATATCAATTATAATATTACACATAATAACTCACCGGGCGTAAAGAAAATTGTAAAGTTTATGAGATGGTTGTGCACGATAGAATATTATTTATGTAATTAAAACTAATCGGTCTGTCCAAAATATTTAATTAAAATGATCATATTGGCTTATTCGGCCGAGTTGGCATCGCCAATATGTCTGCCAAGGTAGGGGGCGAGTCGGGCGCCGGCGACGGGCGACGGGGCGGCATACTGGCCACCGCAGACAGCCGAGTATAGTGGGTTAGTTGTAATTTGAGCTTGATATATCGGTAAGTAGTGACCTATGCATGGAGCCCTAGCCAAACTAGGTACCTAATATTTAGAGTACCGCCGCGAGCTGCATTCGACACTCAATTTTTAAAATTTTTAGCTAGAATGTTGTAAATAGTCAAATGTAATTTTGTATGTTACATAAGAATCTTTCAATATACGTCTCCTTTGCATTAAAATAGAAGGCTACGGTTACATTAAAAAGTTTATATTCAAATACTATCGTGTGTAGTTTGTTGTGAATTAGGCTTCGATGTCACTGTATGCTAGTTAGGTATAGAGTTTGGACGTCTCATTGTAAAAATGTAAAATACACGCTATTGATTTGGGATTAAAATATGAATGTTAAATAAGTATTAATATTAAATGACGATTTTTCCTTTAATATTTTTATACAGCATTACAATATATTTATCGCAATTAAAAGTTTATAGAGGTGGGTCAGTGTGCAATTTAAAAATAAAAATAGTGTTTAAAATTGTATAATCGCCTTAACGAGAGAGAATATAGCTGAGTCCTTCTGCGTGTGTTTGCTTGACGTCTATTGTTACCATTATTGTTTATGATGTGTATGTACCGAATGTACCGTATGCATGTTCTCGTCGAAACTTGTTGCTAGGTGATACTTAGTGGCCGTACTGTCGTAGGCAAGGCGCCGACGAACGCGCGCTCGCCTTACGATCACGTTATATTCTAAAAGCGATTATAATTTATTATTAAACAGAAGTAAATTAAAATATTACAGTTTTTGACGAAGCAGGATTTATTGAACGTAAGCGGATGTAACTTATGAAAATAAATTTTAAAAAGAAACGTTGGATGTTGGTGAAAATATGTTAATTCACTTCTGTAACCTATTTATCACACAAATTGTCACTGTTAGTTTGTTTTATGCAATATTTTATTAGATAATAACGCAATTTATATTTAAAACCAGATTTATACGACAATGTGACGTGCGCAAGTATTTACTGGTGGTGATCTAATCGTCTTAGCTCTTCGGATTAGAATAAAATGTATGGGATCTCGACAAATGGCACGAAAACAACATTTCTTATATTATAATTAAAATATAACTTTGCAAAGCATGTGTCCACTGAAGTTTTGCTGGATAAACGTAAGGCGGAAGAATATTAATTGGTTCTATAACTTCATCCAGTTATAAAATAAATAGAATATAACATCAGCTTTTTAGTTTTGAATCCTTTTAGTGAGCCAAAGTCAGTACCTTAGGTTCTGAAGCTCACTTTATAAATGTATGAAACTCACGAGAGAATTATGCCAATACATATAAGCATCTATTATAAATATAGTATCTATTTAACAAAAAACTAAGAAAATATTTTATCGACAGCACTCAGTGGGCACTTGCGTTGGTAAAACGAATTGAGACGAAGGTAATTTAGATATTTCCGCCCCTGAAATTTCTCTCTACGATTCAACGATATCTTACCTACGAAATCACTTATTAGATCGATAATTATACAAAAAACACTAACTAAAAAAATGCCTACTAAGCATACTTAGTAAATCCATGTTCTGTGTGCATTAAATTCTAGAATTAACAACATTGTTGACTATTGCTAATAGCTTGAGGTTGTTATCGTTTTTAGAACGGACAAGGTGAATTTTTCATGTATTATATATACGTATATATAAATCTTACGCTCTATAACGAATGTTCGCTAGACCCTTTTTGTAAGCTGACGCCATCTAACGTGTTGTTACACTAGTCCTCTCTTATTAAAGTAGTATCAATATATTAATGATGGCTGTGAGATAAAATATTGTAACGATTTAAATTTATATTGTGTAAATTGAGAAGATATTAAATAGCAACATAACTGAATGCTCTATCGCAACGAGTCTGGTCTCAAACTATGGGTTTCCCAGTCCCTTTATCAGATTGGTTTTCATTGAAACCTTTGTTAGTGATAATCCCTGATAATCGGGCCTGTTTTATTTTGGCACTGTATAATCATGCATGGTACAGTGACTATGCTAGGCATAGTATGGTAAATTTCAATTTTATGATTAAATAGTAAGTATATATTTACCTGATACGTATGCATATTGCTTTTTTCTTAGATCAGGAAATCAAACAGGCATCACGGAACAAACATAACAGATATTAACAATATAACAATGAACAAAGTGTCCATGATTACTATCACATGCATCCTACACAGTGCCAAATAAAAACATATTAAACGTTTTAATGATTTTGGCGCAAAATACGCCTCGATACAACGGGTTGCCAAATTAATAAAATTCTAAAAATGAATCCTACTCTTCAATCTAAATTTAATGAAAATAATATGAAATTCGTTATATGACTTTAGAAATTGTCTAATAAATTATTAAAAATTAATACAATTTTGCGCAATCGATTGGTTTATATTTTTTAATGGCAGCCCAAAAATCAAGCTCACAGCTTTCTCTGCAGTTGCTCAAATTCTCAGCATAATAACCCCATGTTTCACCGCTTCTAGGTACCCATTTACAAACCACCATATGACATATGATGTTACATACCCCATGGACTCGGGCGACATTTTGTGCACCTACCTAAACAAGATGGCGCCCACCACGGGCCACGTAACATTATCAGACTGTTCATGTATCACACACCACGAAAACAAATTATTTAATATTGTTGATGTTGATTGTTAATAAAATGCAAATAATGTAAATATCAAAATAAATTCTGTATTTGTATTTGAATATTTGGTTTTACTGATACCCCTGGTAATATTCCTCTAAAATATTTATATTATATAACACACATAGATGATAATTATCAATTGGACAAGCGGCAGCATCCTACATCCACATGACCAGAAAGGTACCCTTAATAATTGATTTACAAGAATTTCGGAGTAAAAAATCGCCTAATCATGGGGCGTGAAGATCCGACCAATTTCAAAAGACACAGGGAAGTGGTTCATCAAAACACAACGTACTTTATAAAGAAAATATATATTTATAATGTGGCATAGCATTCAATATCAAGTAACTACGAACGAAATATTTATGTACACTCGAAAATTGTGCTTTACAACACAAGAATTAATCACAAATACATTTTATACCTCTAAAGACTAGTAAAAAGACTAGAAATTAATAATAACACAAGTACAACCCCTACTTACCTTCCATCGTCGGTGAGATTATTATACAAAAATAGTGAACTTTGTATATGTACAACAATTGGTGACAATACGTGGTTTTATCAAACATTCCATACATTAAATAAGCTCTAAATTAATAATAGACATACCTGACTGACATAAATATTGCAAAACATGTATTTATTGTGCATTTAACATTACAATCCAAGAGTTCTGCCATCTCACCGTCACATCGAAATGTCGACCTTATGTAACAGAGATAAGGTTCATTTCAGTTCTACCAGTAGTAAATTGTTAAACTACTCAAGGTAAAGAAAAAATCTCTACCACAAGTTCGTATGGATGAAGTGATGGAAAATCGTTTTTTCTCCAGGAACCACATTGCAAAGATAGTTTCAAAATCACAATTTTGGGTATACGGGAATTAATGTAAGCATACTAACTTCTAACTAAACACACGTAAGTCGAAATCTAATAGAATATGGAATGAACGTGATTAGTATGATTACAATGGCTTATGGGTTTATTTATAAAAGTTGATCAAAGTTAAGATATGTTTAAACGCGTGTGTTGGATCATTCGGTTCCCTACAAACTGGTTGAGCTGGATAGTGCTGATCCACACGTCACGATCGTGAAAGGGCGCCGTCGGTTGAGATTGATCATCTCCTAACTTCCAGGGCCTATTTTTAATCTTATATGTAGAATTGTTTCTTAATTTCTTTACATTGTTCTCACATAACATATAGGAGCAACAATAATAATATACCCAGGATGTTGTAATATTTATCTTGATTTAAAAGAGTGTCCTTGGAGTTTCTTGTCCGTTCTTCTCCATAGAGATCTACGTTTTGGAATAGGCTTCAACTTTCCAACTGTTTGAGTTTGAGTTTGAAACGTCAAAAACGTATGGTCGCTAATCATTACTTAACTTTAAGCAACGTTTATAAATAAACGTGTTAATGTTCTGTCTTTAGTTGAGACATCTTCAGTTCAGGTATTATTGAGATATCTTTCACCCACAAAAA
This sequence comes from Polymixis lichenea, assembly GCA_949091785.1. Classification (NCBI taxonomy): domain Eukaryota; kingdom Metazoa; phylum Arthropoda; class Insecta; order Lepidoptera; family Noctuidae; genus Polymixis; species Polymixis lichenea. Next base: position 5,176,288 of record OX420934.1, read on the forward strand.
TATAACATGTTTGGTACCAAAAAAATCAGAATTCTTAGTTGAGATACAAGAGGTTTAAAAATGAGTCAATTATATTTCACCCGGTATGTTCCTTTAGGAACAGACCGTCTAGTTCTCACATTATGTTTCTTAGCTGAGCCAATCGAAACTTTCTTCTTCTCTTCCTCTAAAAGCAGAGGTGGCAAAGAAACCTTTCTAATACTATACTGAGATGGAATACTATTGGGTAGCCTCGTGACGTCACTATGCGGTATCTCCGGCGTGGATATAGGTTCTAATCTTGCCAAATCTCTATGCCTTGCAGTTACAACTCTATTATTCATCAACGCATTTCTTTCCGACGCACTCAAAGCCGTGTTCCCGTAATTTCTAGTATCCAAAGAAACAAAAGACTTAGCACTATTTCTATCACAATTCAAAGATGAGTCTGGTCTGAGGTTTCTCATCCACCGAGAGGATGCTAGTTCAGATCTCAGAATTGACGGATTCTGTCTCTTTCTATAGGGGCTGTGAATTTGTATTGGTGTGATTTGGAGGAGGGAGCAGAACGCGTCGGGTATGTCTGTTTCGTCATTATACATGGGGTAAAAGGATACCTTTTCTCTAGACAGTCTGTGCTCGCCCAGGTCCTCTGCGACCGAGACTCTGGGTGAGTTCTGTGGCGTGACGTCAGTGCTGCTCTGCGACAACCGCTCCTCACTCTCACTAAACTCCTCGTAGTCGCTGTAATGCATCGCGATGACCTCGTCGTGCTCCATCTGTCTGTACGACAAACGTTTTTCGGGCAATTGTATACCTTTGCCGACGATTCTGGAAATCAATAATTGCTATTAAAATATTTATATCTTGAAGGTCATGTTGCCTGTTATTAGTTTAATGTCGTGTCATGGTAAAAGTGCCACGAACGATTCCTTTTAATTCCAATGACTAGACATTATTACCAATGAGGTATCTATTTCATTCAAAATACACCGTTTCACAATATTTTTCACAGAATACAAAATAAAACAAATGTAGTTAGTGCAATTTGAATTTGTAGATACCTTTCTAATTTTAAAGCCTCACAAAAAGCTGCTTAGACAAATAAAATACCCCGAAAGCTGGGCTCGTTTTGATCTGAACGGGTCAAAGGTGGAACCACTACTATTAATAATCACAACAAAGACCGTGTTTAAAGGAATAAATTGCTGAAAATGTATGCTAAGTCCGAATTGTTTTCGTCGAAATTGCGGCCTTGGCCACATTATTTCATAAAAACTGTGTCCTATAATTCTCAAAATATGTAAATTACCAGAATAAAACGTCACGTTTAGCTATTTGCATAGTCGGACTCGGGTCAGTATGCCATGCGCAAGGCGAAAGAGTACATGGTAGGCGACACCTTGACCTAATGAACTGCTACAAAAAAACTGTGGCTACCTACAGCACGGTGGAAACTATGAAGCTGCGATGTATTGATCGAAAAGCGAAAAACACAACCAATTCGAATTTGTATGCAGGGTTTCGGAAACTTGTGAAATTCACTGATTGCCGGTAGTAGGGTTCTTCGGAGAACAAACATTATCTAGATACAGTCGATCACAAAAGTCATCATCTGCCTAGCATTTTCCCTAGGTTGGGGCTTCCAGACTAACTGGATGCAGCTGAATATTACTATTTTACATGAAGCGACTGCCTAACTGACCTGCACAACGCAGTTACCCTATATATAGGGTGACTCGTAATTAGTGACCGATATTTAAACACATGATTGTACTCATCATAACAACCAACTTTCCCAAAGAAACGATTTTTTATTTATTTATCTACCTTATTGACCCCAATTTCACTAAGTACCCCAATAGAATATTGAGTACCTAACAAGAATAATATGTACACCATCAGCTGTAATTTAATTTAGTTACCGACAAACAAAAAAAAATTATCCACTTTTACCATGCATTATTCTTTTTTTCATTAATTTAACAAAGGGTCGCGCGCGCGACATCAGCTGTGACTCTCTTCACCCCGGTGTGAAGCGACTAACAGCTGATAGCCCGCACGATCCGTTCGGTGGTAAAAAAAAAATATTTCTTTGGGAAAGTTGTTTGGTATGATGAGTACAATCATGTGTTAAAATTTTAAATATCAGTCACTAATTACCAGTCACCTTATATAAATGTAATACGATACCCCCAGGTTAGACTGGTTGTCAAACTTTCGGGCTTCTGACGACCCAAAGCGACAGACAAAGGTACACGAATAACAGCCGAGACCAACGGGATAACGTGCTTTACGAGGCGCTAAGGGGTCTTTATTTGTAAAGATGGTCACCCATCCACGGACCAACCGCGACAAGCGTAACTTCCTGATCGATCGATCGACCCGTGCGGCTGGTATAACTTAGCCAGAAACCCCTCGACCGCAAAAGTATATGAATACTTCAAATGTTGAGCAAGTTGCTGATCAACTCCAGCTACGTAAATGGTAACCACCCCACCATAGTATAAGGGTAGACAACAGTGGGGTTATGCAGGGCCCATTTTTGAGCCCACTGTTGCCGAACCTTGACAGCTGGCGCATATTTAGCGAGGTATGCCTCGCTAAATATGCGCACAGCATGGTTGTAACTGTCAAACAAATATTAACATTGCGCTCCTTACAATAAAGTAAAAAATAAACAATCTGATTCTAACATGAGTCACACTCCCGTGGTCAGTTTTGTCACACTGTCGGGCTAATGGAATTTTATTTATTTTCAACTTTATTTCAATATTCACAAGGGTGAGATTCATTTGGGAGTGGCAAACGCGCTGTGTACCCGACTTAAGAGATTTTCGGTCGTGAAATCGAATCCAGGCAGGCAGTTTACTGATTTAATTTCATCACCACTCTCAAAACAGTGAAGGAAAACATTGTGAGGAAACCAGCATTTCCTAGAATCAAGACATGTGACATCTACTATCCCACACCAATTCCGTGAGGTGTAGTATGGCCCACTTCCTTTTACGGAGAGGAGGCCCGTGTCCCAGCAGTGGGAACATTATGGGCTGATTGTGAACCGCCATGCCTGCGCCTCGCCTGATATGCCCTAGCCGTGACAGTGCGGTATTCCATCTGTTGCATCCTCAGCACCTTGCTGTCAGGTTAATAGTTTTACCAAGAGATTGTCTTTAGTTTGTGCCAATACGAGAGAGGATGTGTTCTTTACCTGAGTTGTGGATGCAGCTGTCTCCATTGTTTGCACTCATCAACAATGTTAGGCCGAGTGCACTTCTCTCCATCCTCATTGTACAGGGTCCTCTCAATGCGATCCCATTCAGCGGCTAACGTCTTAGTAGCCTCAGCTGTGTTCCGGCGCAATGCTGACCCTGAACTACTGTCACTTTCTTCACTGTGGAAGTCTGGAGTTCCTGCAATATTATTTTAGAATTGATTTACTATTTGGACTATTTTTCTTTGGTCTGGATCTGTTCATGTCCAATATCCTGTATGACAAGCCCATAGCCTAAAGAAAATATATACCTATACCTATCTTAAACAAATCTCATCCTACTATCCCACTATATTATAAATGTGAAAGTTTGTATGTTTAGATGTTTGTTACCCAATCATACAAAAACAGCTGAATGGATTTTCAAGAAATTTGGCACAAAGATAGTTCATAACTTTTAACAGTTAGTGGCTACGCTCAAATTTTCGTATATTCCCAGTCCACATGGTTTGCCACCAGGTGGCAATTGGGAAAAATCCGAGTTGCCACCGGGTGGCGACTGGGAACTTATTGCCCCCACTTCAAATCGCTGTAGATTGCGACGTGGATCGTCAAGCGCCATCATCGCTGTCTGTCTAACGGGCGCGATGAGGGGGTTGGCGGTCACATTTCCAATGTGGTTTTATTAGTAGATAAGTGATCTTTAGGGACCTACAAACAAGATTTAAAGAAAACCACTAAGTATTATCAATAAAACCACACCATTGCACACAATAACGTAACACGTATTGATCGTATTGAGAACATACAATAAAAAATTATTCGTGTCCTATGTTTTCGGCTGCGTATACATACCATTCAGAAAATTACTTAAATCTTTGTAAGAAATTTCATTTACAGCCACTTATAAATCGTCGTCGATTAGCAGATTGCACTTTTCTTTTAAAACTCATGTCTAACGAGATCGACAGTCCGGATCTCCTGCACAAACTGCGATTCAACGTCCCTCAGAGATCAGTTAGGTTTAATCCACCTATCTCCATTCCTTTTTCCTCTTCTAACTACAGGCATAACTCATGCATGGTGCGAGCGAGTAAGGACTTCAATATTCTTTGTAAAGAGTTCTCATTTGACCCATTTACCACCCAAAACCTATTCTGTACGCACTCGGCTGAACGCTGACTTTTTCAAAAGTGCATACTTAGTGGTTTTTGTACCTTTGTATAGTGTATTCTTTTCTATCGTGCTTGTTAGTGATCATAAGATTTCTACTACATTTTTTCTGTTTTTATCCGTGAGAACCTGTAATTGGCTTAATGTTTCATATACAATTGTTATCCATATATTATAGCTGTTGATTCTCCTATGAATAAATAAATAAATAAACTACCCGACGGATTAAGTCATAACACACAGCACCAAACCACAAATTATCTAGAAGGCTGGCATAACAAATTAAACCACGAAGTCGGCACAAAGCACCTGATCGCGACGATAGATCGTGGTGGAACAAAATGAAAGGTTGTAACCTAACCTCATATGTTTACTACATGTCTTGCGAAATGATTCTTCATATTCCAGTGTTTGTAATAGCAGAGTAAAACAGAAAAATCCATTGAAACAAAGAAAAGCGAAACAAATATTTAGTGATCAATTTATACAAGAAATTCAACTAGAGTTGGTGGATATTATGACAGTGGGACATTTTCTCGAAACGATAAGACACTAAAAAGATTTTACAATTTCCATCTATATTAATGTTTTGGTACAAGAATTTCAGAATATAGGCTCAGTTATTCTGTGATATAGGTTCATTGTTATAAAGTGATTACCTATTGTTATAACTTGATTATTGTAGATATTTTGATGATTTGTGATTTTTTGCAATAAGACTGTTATTTTCAAGTTTTTTTACTATTTTAATTTTGAAGGGTTTTTTATTCAAAATTTTAAGAAACGTAGGTAAAGGTTATTTTTTTGTAAAACATGATTGTTGTAAATACTTTAATTACCTACCTGTGATACAAATTTAACACCAAGTTTTATGATTATGAGGTAATTTTTACGTATAGGTAATTTTATTGATAAAACATAGTTTTTGTAAATATTTAATTTGATTATCTGTGACTAGCTTTTGTTAGGTACTTAGTTTAATTATTAATATTAAGATTTTCTGTGATACGAATTTACACCAGGTTTTTATGATTAATAATAATAAGTGATTAAAAGCAACTACAATGAAGGAAATCTTGTTTGTATGTCCTAAAACAGATAGCAATGAGGGGGTTTGGCGATCCACACCGCAATGTACAGCGATTTGAAGTAGGGCAATAAGTTCCCAGTCGCCACCTGGTGGCAACTCGGACTTTTTTCTAGACTGCCACCTGGTTTTTTGCCAACATACCTTTAACTACGACTCAGAACAAAAAAAAGAAAAAAATCGTCCCCGTCTAAAGCGGAAAACCTTCTGCATAGTAGTGTGCCAAAATGTAGTCGCTTATTTCGTTTCGAACATGTAATGCCTTGTGATGTAGTTAGTATTTTTAACACACTTACTCTAAAAACACTGGTGATTACTGGGGCACCTCTATTAAACTTTTAAGTAATATAATCGACATCGTAGCCCCCTATCTAGCTATTACTTTTAATAAATGTGTTGACTTAGGAACTTTTCCCGACCTCATCATTATTTAAATCAGTTAATAAAAATAACGTTGGAAATTTTAGGCCTATTTCCATCTTACCGGCTTTAGTAAAATATTTGAAAATAGTTAATACTCAAGCAGTTGCTAAGACATTTTAATTTAAATTGCCTCTTTCATGATTAACAATATGGCTTTACAAAAGGTCGTTCAACTACAGACGCGGGAGTTGCTCTGCTGAAACACATATTTAACGCATGGAAGAACTCACAAGATGCTGTTGATGTTTTCTGTGATCTTTCCAAAGCATTTGATTGCGTGCACCATGACACGCTATTGCGTAAACTACGTCATTACGGTGTTCAAAATGAAGCTCTCAACGTAATAAATTCTTATTTAAATAATAGGCACCAATGTGTAGATATTAATGGTGTGAAATCTTCCGGGCTACCAGTTCAGATAGGTGTACCTCAAGGCTCAATACTGGGTCCATTCTTATTCTTAGTGTACATTCATGATTTACCATTCTATTTAAAGGGTATCTGTGACGTTGCACTGTTTCCTGATGATACCTCTCTTATCTTTAAAGTAGACAGGAATAGACAAGATTTTGACGACGTCAACAGTGCACTCTCAAGGATTACGCATTGGTTTACCACGAATAATCTAGTTCTCAATGCCAAGAAAACTAAATGTACAAACTCCGCTTTACCGAATGTAAGAAATCTGGGAGCCAAAATCGTCTTAGATAATGAGGTGCTTGCAACTGTAGACTCGGCCGTTTTTCTTGGCATAAAAATTGGCATGTAGATGCTAAACTTCAGTGGGGATCACATATATCAAGCCTAGCGGGAAGGCTCAGTTCGGACGCTTACGCCGTCAGAAAAGTAAGACAATACACTGACGTTGATACAGCTTGGTTAGTCTACTTTAGTTGTCCTACGGCATTCTGCTGACATTAAAAATATTTTTGTTCTTCAAAAACAAGCTGTTCGTGCAATTTACCAACTAGGTGCTAGAGTTTCTCTGAGAGATTTTTGTAAAGATGTTGGTATTCTCACAATGGCATCGCAATTCATCTTCGCTAACATCTTATATATTAGGCAAAATATACACTTATACACTAAAAACAGTGATATTTTTATGAATATCATAACATAGTTTGTTCCTATTTCTAGTATTAATATTATTATTAATACTAGAAATAGGAACAAACTATGTGCTCAGGATTTCACCGGCTTCATAAAGTTCATAGCTCATTTGCTGGGCTTCAATCTTTTATAACAAGCTTCCCTCTTCTTTGCTAGATTTACATTTTAATGTGTTTAAAGCAAAAGTAAAATCAAATCTTTGTTCAAAGGCATACTATTCTATCAACAACTACTTAAACGATAAGAATTGTTGGTCACTGTGATTAACTCAAGACAACGTTTGTGTTCTTTCGCCAGAATTAGCTTAACTACTGACAGGTCATATGAATGACTTCATATCATTGCTATTATTGTATGGAATCAAGTTCTTCCAACTTAACAGACAGCTGTGCTGCTGGGGAGTTTGTTGCGCCACTTCTTCCCAGCTAAAGCACTAGGAAGTGGTGAAGGGCGAGCGTTTTGGGGGACTGTCTTATATAATTTTGACGTTCAAAAAGTGCTGACTCTCAGCCTAGTTTGAATAAATGACTTTTGATTTTGGTGGCAATCTATGTGGGGGCGACTGAGACTATTCGCAAATTTTGCTCAATACTGGAATCATATTGTAGCCAATCACAATTATGAAGCATAAGTTGTTATTAAGCCCAGTGCTACTTATAAGTTTGAAAATTGATACTCCATCATAATAATACTGCTGCTAGACATGGGCTCTCAATTTCAGTTTAAACAAAACAAATTTAAACTCTCTTACAAAGTACCTTTCCTCATAAATTGTCTTATTTTGTAAATTGAAATTTCAATGAATTCAAAAACCTTTACCAACCTGTCTCACTTTCCGAGAAAAAGTCCGAAAAAGGCGTCCCGGCCCTCTCCAAACTGTTCACCATATAAGGTTGCACCTCAAATGAATAATTCAAATTCCGATTCACAAAATTACTCGTGTTTGCTGACAAAGGCGGTAGCTCCTGTCCAGAACGGTAACCAAACTTCTGCTGGTTTATATTTGGCAAACAATCGATTAGTTTACTTATATTTTTCTCCCGTGCCGATAAATAATTTCGTGCAGACATAATCAACACGAATTGAAGACGGATAGGTGCTCTAAGCCCATAATTGTTCCTCTTTGCTACACAATTTCAAATGTGCTTCACTGTAATTTCATTTACGGATTAATTTATTGAAAACATTTATTTTGTTTGGAAATAAATCAACAACACAACAGAAAGATTGGAATGTCAATAAAGTTTTTAGTTTGACACTTTGACATTGACAGTGACAGCTTGACACAAAAATACGAAATCCGAAGGAGACAGTCATACTGTCCCACAGCTGGGCCTCCCCCAAGTTCCTCCAGAACCTCTTTCCCGCGCTATCAGGAACCAGCTCTCGCGGTGTGTAAATATTATCTATTAAAATAAAGCTGAAGAGTTTGTTTGTTTGTGTGTTTGAATGTGCTAATCTCTGGAACTACCTGTTGGATTTAAAAAACTCTTAATCATTTCATTTAAATTCGTTAAGAAAGGCTATAGGCCTTCCTGATCAGGATTATAATCATAATAAGAGGTTGTCGACATGTGGGATATAGACTCAGCAATCACTGTACTGATAGTCGTAACAGCCAATGGTTTGATAGCCAAGAGCCTCGGCCAAAGAGAGCCTCCATAAGCTCTCGTTGGACAGCTGGATCAAGGATTTGATCCAGAAAGCGGTACTTCTGGACACCTTGTTATGAGGTTCCTCGTTCTGGAGCCATGACCGCTGGCAGCTTGGACCCTGTTCCCGATACCGGTGGAATACTATTTTATATTTTCAAATGTTTGTTTAATTGAGTCTCTTTTATTCTCTTAGTAATAAGAGGGTGTATGTACCCAATAGCGATATTTCCGTTTTATTCGTGTTTAGCGCCAGTAAAAGTGCAATAGCGATCAATTCGTTGTCGTCCATATTATACGTGCTGTCATGAAAGCGCCACTCTAGCTAATCATCATAATTTCAGCCGATTGACGTCCACTGCTGGACATAGGCCTCCCCTAATTTGGGGGATGTTGACATAATCGCTACGCTTGGCAGGCGGGTTGGCGATCGCAGTATGGTGGTAAAATGCATAGAGAACGCTGCTGCCCATTCTCTAGTACAGACACCCACGGAAAGAGATGGGATGGTGCTATTCTTTACGTCCAGCACCACACGGAACCTCTACCTATTGGCAGTGTCAATTCCTAATACAAAAGTCTAACGTGTGCGCCAGTCTCACGGAATTACGAATCAGAAATCCTGATCAGGAAACGTACGGATGCGACCAGCCTAAACTGGAACTCCCATTTCAAAGTGGGTGTTTTCACAACAGCGCTATCTTGTCTTGTATTTATCTGGAGTAGAAAGATATGATTGCAGAAAAGAGGTAAGTCAATAAAATATAATTACAGACGAATGTCGTCTGTAACTATGTTTTAGTGAATTCTTTAAAACTTTTTTTAAGGAATGAAGAGGCATTAAAGCTAGCTTAGATTTACTTGCTTGTTTTGCTTGTCTGGCTGCTGTAGTATTATTATCATATCTACATCTTTTCATCATCATCTGCCTAGCCTTTTCCCAACTATGTTGGGGTCGGCTTCCAATCTAACCAGATGCAGCTGAATACCAGTATTTTACATGGAGCGACTGCCTATCTGACCTCCACAACCCAGATACAGGGTAATACGATACCCTTGGTAAGACTGGTTGTCAGACTTTCGGGTCTCTCACAACCCGTAACGACTGTCAAAGGTCCACAAATGACAGCCGGGACCAACGGCTTAACGTGCTTTCCGAAGCACGGAAGGGTCTTGGTATGTCAAGATGGTCACCCATCCACGGACCAACCGCGGCAAGCGTAGCTTAACCTGATCGATTGATCCGCCTGGGTATTATTACTTAGCCACAAGCCCATATCTTCTGTAAATATTATAAAAATGAATCCCTATTTCCCTTGGTCACCTGGACTGGCTAGACCAATTTAGCTAATTTTTTTTGTTGTTGTTAACCTTCTGACAATCACAAATGATTGTCAGAAGGTTCCTATGAAAGAAACAAAGAAGAAAGTTGCGTATAACATCAGAAAATGCAAGAAACTTAACGACCAGATTAACTTTCATATTTATTTAAGACAGGACAACGTCTGTCGGGTCAGCTAGTCATGAAAATTATTTTCGTAGCAGAAAGATGACGCAAAACCTATTTAAAATCAACGCCTTATATGAACGCATTTATTCTGTTTCCACTCTCACTGTCAGCTGGTCGGCTGTCAGTGTCAGTCAATTCTGTCATAGCAAAATCGATCGGTGTGCAGTGTGAACTTTTGATAATATTTAGGAATTAAAACAAAGACTTAAAAATGTCTAAAGTTACTACAAATACTGGTGATAACACTCAAGATGAGGTAAATAGTAATATCGTATTTTATTTCGCATACTATTTTGATTTTGTACACGTTTGCCGCCTTTATCTATCGTAGAACAAAACTATATTTTGATGTAAAGGTTTTGTTGTTTTGCATGCTTTTTCGATTAGTAACAGCATTAGATAAGTCTTATATTGTGGTGTTAACGGCGTTTAGTAAATACTTAAAATGACGCAATGCGCCAAACTGCGAGGTGATGACTGTGCTACTTAGATTTTTATTAATAACTGAATGTGTGGGATGTTTAAAAACTGCTTTATTTAAAAAGTATGTCCCAAACAAAGAAATAACATCAACAGGCATATCAATACTTATGCATTATGTTAGCCTGCTAATTAAGTTAATCATATATCCTTTGTATAATTTAAATTAATAAATTCCATTTCTGTAAGGAAACCTGGTAAATAAAGGATAAAGGATACCTACCAAAAAATCGAGTCACAATCATATTGGAAAATAAAGTAATAAATAAATACTTTGTTTATTTATACATAAAACAAACCTATATGAACCAGAAACTTATTTAATTCATTATTTTAAATTGGAACTTGGGACTTATTAGAAAATGAAAAATAAAGTGATATTTATTATTATACATAACTGCATATTGTTTACAATCTGACCAGCTGTGGTCAGAGGTTGTTTTAATTTTTAATGTCTTAGTTAAAAGTGATCACTAAAAATCCCACCACCTAGTAAGATACAAAAAAATATAATTGATACGCACATGAAATTATTTTCAGAAAATCTTGATGCCATACACATACATCCAGCAAGTACCAGGCAAGCAGATACGACAGAAGCTTGCATCTGCCTTCAACTACTGGCTCAAGATCTCAGATGAGAAGCTGCGAGCCGTGGGAGAGATTGTGCAGATGCTACACAACTCTAGCTTACTGTAAGTAATAGTAGTAGCCAATTTTTTTTTACCTTTAACAGTTCTTACCAAAAGCAGGCAATAATAATAGGGGTGGCTAACACTGGGATGAAGGCAGCCACACCCATTGCTCAGATATTATTTTAAGGTTGGTGGGTTGGTGGTAAATTTTGATTATAAAAAAGAGAAGAGGCTAATACTGTGGTTTTGACTGTGGTTGCATCAGTCTCTAGCTTAAATACCCAAACTAAAAAGTTTAAAATTACTTAATAGTACTTAAGTCATTTAAAATTTCATATTTTATTTGCTAAGTACTGCTGGTACAAAAAAAAACAGCAACAACAGTTTGGTCAGCTTGGTAGTAAAAAGTCTGCTCCAAGCAAGCAAAACTAAATAACTTGTCATTTTCCGGATGCTCTAAAATATAAATATGATATATAATGCTGATAAAAAGAACAATGGAATAATGAAAATGTGCATGTACACAGTAAGATAAAGATTACATCTCTCTGAAATCATTTGAGGAAAACATACCTACCTACCTACTAATATATTTTAAATGTGTAGATAATATTTAAATATAACTTTACAAATGATGAATGATAATATAATTTGAATGCAGTGTATGTACTCCCCATTCCTTACTATTGTTTGACATTGGCTTGTTCTAGTTATTTTGAAGAATTCTATTTGCTATTCATCTAACACCTTGTTATTCTTGCAAAACAACTAGTAGCAAGGACATTTACGGGAAAAAGAATAGAGAATTATCCCTTCTGTGTAATGTAGTATAACATTCGTTTTTATAAATTACTAGTCTCCGCCCTGCGTCTTCGTCAGCGTGCAATTTCTTGTTTTAACATAAAATATATCGTATAGCATCGCATCGCCCGCGATATTACTTCGTTTTCTCTTACCGTTTCTTCTGACTTTTTTTCTTTTTACTCAGCTCACCCTTAGGGTCGTAGCGTGATGTGCCTGTAACCTTCCTCAATAATTGGGCTATCAGTGTAAAAATATTTTTTTTAAATTCCGACTGGTAGTTTCACAGATTACCTCGTTTGTATGTAGAGAGTACCTCTACATACAAACTTAAACTAAACTTTTACCTCTTCATAATTTGTATAGAGGTACTATGAGTAATGTGAGTATGGAATGACAATGAATGGTAATCCCGGACCGAAAATCTGATTTCACACTTTGTATATGCCAGAATCTCCAATCGAAAATGAGCTTTATGTCGCTGCACTAGCGGGCATCCAACAACGTTTTCCTTCCCCCCGCACACCCCATAATTTCGGTGTTTGGAATTGTATTTATGTAAAATTATGCGTGCGTAGGTATTGTCACTAAATCCATTAGGCCTACTCCCATGTAAGGTTACACTTATATTAGACCGACTGTATCATTCGGCAGTAATGCTACGGCTCGATTTATCACAACAATGTCATCAACTGCCTAGCCTTTACCCAATTATGTTGGGGTCGGCTTCCAGTCTAACCGGATGCAGCTGAATACCAGTATTTTACATGGAGCGACTGCTAACTGACCTCCACAACCCAGTTACTGGGTAACACGATACCCCTTGGTAAGACTGGTTGTTATACTTGCGCCTTCTGAAGACCCGTAACGACTGTCAAAGATACACGAATGACAGCCGGGACCAACGGCTTAACGTGCTTTCCGAGGCACGGAGCGGTCCTGGTATGTACATATGGTCACCCATCCACGGACCAACCGCAGCAAACATAGCTTAACCTGATCGATCGACCGTCGCGGCTGTTATTACTTAGCCACAAGCCCTGAAAATTGCAATAAATGAAAGCTCTAGGGTAGGCCGCAAAATCTGAGAGCTTTCCTTACCTTAACAGCGAGACGTCGAGCGGTGTGCATGAGAGAGCGCGCATAGTTCGCTTTATCTCGATAAATGTGGCCGCAGAATAAGCGCCTAAATGGTGACGCGATCCACACTGAAGCACATTTTTTACTTTTCGAACTCTGTCTGTCTGTAAGTCCGCTTATAACTCAAGAATCAATTTACCTACCTATTTGCGAATGCTGCCACACTAAAATAGAATTGGGCTAGACACATCTCTCGCCTGTGCAACGACCAATGGGCCAAAACTACGACCCAATGGGTCCCTCTTAATGTCAAGCGACATCGCGGGAGGCCCAGACGGAGATGGGATGAGCTGGACTCCTTCAACAAGATCTGGTCTTTAGAAGCTTTTAACAGAGAGGAGAAGTGGAAGGAGGGTAGAGGGGTCTTTGCCTTGCAGTAAGACATCACAGACTGTTAATAATAATAATAATCTGCTAATGTATGCGAAATAGACACAGTTAGTTTCTCATATATTAGGGAGCAAAACATAAAACAAAGCATTTTTTTTATAACTCGGAATATTTCAGGTAGTCGTGATGAAATGCTAATTTTCATTTGAATATACACAGTGACATTTTAGTCGTCTTACAAAGGTGGTCCACTCAATGTATCCGTCATAAAATACCTCTAGGCGCGATTAAAACTTTGTTACCATTAATTAAGATAATAGGTACAAAGAAAAATAAATAATGCTTTAGAATTAAGGCTTCTTCAAACAGCCGCGACGCGACAGCGCGACGCGACACTTGTAGAACAATTTCCATTAAGTTTTCATAGAAATTGTTCTACGAGTGTCGGGACGCGACCGTCGCGTCGCGCTAGTCTGCACGAGCCTTTACTAAACATTCTCCCTGTTAATAATATTTACGTATCAAGTGGTAGAAGATATCTACCTACCTACCATTACATTCTATCATTAATTGTATCTCCATAACGTGTGTGTTTTAAGCTACGTCATGCGTCTTAGTGAATGATATTTTAATTTTTTTAATTATGCAACTGTTCAAAAATATCTTTTTTTTTTCAATAAATGATTAGTAGTCATTGGATACATGAAGTGGGCTGCCGTTGTAAGACGACTAAAATGTCACGGTGTATAAATTTCATTTTCCAAGAAGTTTAAAATAGAATGACTACATCACAAGTTAACTAAGCAAATTGCTAATAGATCTCATCGTAACGAAGTCAGTGGCTGTATGTGTAACCTTACATTTATCAGAAATTAATTAATTAACTTCGCATATCGCAGTCCACTGCTGGCAAAGTCCAGCAGTAGACTGAGATAGTCTAAGTTAATTCCTCTAGGCCTCTCCCAAGCCGCGCCACCACACCCAATTTTACGCATCCGCATCCAGTCTGTTCTACCAGCTTTTTAAGGTCCTTGGTCCATCAATCTGCAGAGACATTACACGTTACGCGGAGTCCACTCGAAGACTCGCTGATATAAGGCGCGTGAAGCTGTCCCAATAAAAAATTGGGGACTAATCTAGAGGAACAAAAATGCCCTTATTGCCTTAGTCTTATGGCCAATTCCTATTTTTTTTTGCTACATTAGGCATTGGCTCAAATATGCCTTGATCTTGTTGCAGCGTCAAACACAAAGTACCATCAGCCCAGCAGGACACGATTGACATAACTTTCTTTAACGCGTGAGTGAAAAAATATTCATTAATTTGGTTATCGGTGATTGGTCACTTTTGTCCTGTTGGGTGTGGTCTTTAGTTGATGGTGTGGTCTTCTGATTTGGTAATCGAATGGACTTTTTATTATTTTTTAGGTTTTTAATTGGTACTGAAACGGTTTCTGGTTTGGCGTCTATTTGTAAACTTATTACATCTATAAGCGAAATACTACTTAGAGTCATCATTATCATATCAGCCGAAAGACGTCCACTGCTGGACATAAGCCTGCCCCAAAAGGGGGAGATTTGCCATAATCGCCACGCATGGCAGGCGGGTTGGCTATCGCAGTATGGCGGTCAAATGCATAGAGAACGCTGCTGCCATTCTCTAGTAAGTCCCTTAGTCGCCTTCTACGACACCCACGGGAAGAAATGGGATGGTGCTATTCTTTTACGTCCGGCACCACACGGAACTTAGAGTGTAGACAGGCATTGACTACATAGGATTTTATGAAAACCCATCACTCTAACAATCTGACACCCTCTTCCCAAGTATGTTTTTTTAATTTATTTTTTTGGGTTGGAAATCATCAAATAACTTCTCCCGCTCTGGGTGGAGCGCGAGGGTGTGTCAGACTTTTACTGACTAAACCCACCCGTGCTCCCTTAGTTGCCTGTGTGCCAGGGGCGGCGGTATCTCTTTCGAACAACCCGCACCCCTGGCTTTCCAAGTATGTTGGGGTCGACTTCCAATCTAACCGGTTTCAGCTGAATACCAGCATTTTACATGGACTACCGGGTAACACCCTTTGGTAACACTGGTTGTTAGGATTTCTGGCTTATGTCTGACTACTCGTAACGCTTGTTAAATATCAACAAATGACAGCCGGGACCAACGACTTAACATGCTTTGGAGGATATGTCGGATGGTCAGCCATCCACAGACCGACCTTGGCATAGCTTGCTAAACCTTCGCGGAAGTCGCATCAGATTCCTGCGTGATCCGCGGGGCAAATGTAGGAAGGGAACACCGGGTGGTTTTAGTCAGTAATAGCCTAACCGACCCGTCTGCCCACCCCGGGCGGAGGACATCCGTGACGTTATCCACCCCGACATTAAAAAAAAAAGCTAGCTAAACCGTCGATCGACCCAGCTTAACCTGCGGCCGTTATTATCTAGCCACCAGCCCCTCACATGAAAACCTGTGGGTTTGACAGTGTTTGAAAGATTGGTCACGGTCGTAGCGCAGGTTCAGGTAGTCTTTTAAATAATCAAAAAGGTCTTGCTAAACGTATCTCTTGCATCTTACGAAAATGCATTTTAAAACTCATTGTTATTATCCATATTATTCCATGCAATACAATATTTACATAATATACATTCGAAAGTAACTCTGTTTGTATGTTTGTTACCTTTTCACGCCTTAACCATTTAACGGAGATAGCTGGCATCATGGGAAAGGTTCATACCTAGGCTACTTTTTGTCTCAAAAAAAATCCAAGAAGGTTATACATATATAGGGGATGAAAGTTTTTATTCGAAACTTAGCATTTCTTAAGTTGAGGGATATGAAAATTTTAATTTATGTTTTTGGTAAGAAATAGAAAACTATTTGATTCGGCGCTTTTGTAAAATTATCCCCCCAGCGGGTGAAATAGGGGATGATTTTAAATTACAAGTGACTTTGAAATAGAAATTGTACCTTTGTTAAGACTTTTAGGTATTTTTTATTAAAATAGGTATCTATTTATTAACTCATTAGAAATAAACTAACAAAATCCCTATAAATTGTAATTACCAGAAAAATAAATTGAATTACGACTCTTATTATCGCCGACACTTTTTATTATCCACTAATATCCACTACTTACTTAAAAACACATTGAAAAGGAATGCCTCACTCCTAAAAATTATGAAACTAACCGTAGATAACTCCAGGGGTGCGTGTTGTTCGAAAGAGATACCGCGGCCCCTGGCACACAGGCAACTGACCACACGGGCGGATTTTAGTCAGTAACTACTACTTACTAAAAACACATTGAAAAGGAATGCCTCACACCTAAAAATTATGAAACTAACCGTAGATAACTCCAGGGGTGCGTGTTGTTCGAAAGAGATACCGCGGCCCCTGGCACACAGGCAACTGACCACACGGGTGGATTTTAGTCAGTAAAAGTCTGACTCGCCCTCCTGCTCCACCCAGAGCGGGAGAAGTTATTTGATGATTTCCTACCCAAAAAAAACCGTAGATAACTATAGCTCTTTAACCACCCGAGTTGCTATTTGTGAATACAAACACATGCAAATACAAATGCAAATGCATATACAAATGTTAAAATGGTCCACGTCCAATCCGTATTTCGTTTGACCGGAAATCAAAATCAAAAGTCATTTATTCAAACTAGGCTGGGAGTAAGTACTTTTTGAACGTCAAAATGACAGAAGACAGTCCCCAAAACGCCCGCCATTCGCCACTTCCTAGTGCTTTAGCTGGGAAGAAGAAGATCGGATTGAAGGAGATCTGATGGCTGACAAGCATCGATCACTAATAAAGAACTTAGTGATAGATGCTGACACGGCATTGGTTTTTGCTAAAGTCAGTTGGTTGGTTAGTTAGTTGGTTGGTGGTTGGTTAGTTAGTTAGTTGGTTGGTGGTTGGTTAGTTGGTTGGTTAGTTGGTTGGTTGGTTAGTTGGTGGTTGGTTAGTTGGTGTGTTGTTTCTCTTCGAAGCATAAAAAATCTGTTTAAAACGCTATTCTTATCTGGTTGTATGCTACCTCTTCACGCGTTAATAACTGAATGGGTTTGGATGATAGGATACTATTTCCTCTGGTAGGACGTTCCCAAGGAATAATTTCCGATATCCGGCGAAGCCGCGGGCAGAAACTAGTGTCAAATAAATCAAGATCCACAAGCGATAGGTATCAGCTAACAGTACGTAACTATATCTTGAGAGAGACGGTTTCATTTCTGAAACATGCATGGTTAGATTGTCTAATACATCACTATCAAATTAAATATATTTTTAATATTATATTTCCTGTAAATTTTAAACAACGTCATTAGGATAAGCTATTATCATGGCCTATTTTTTCTATTAAAGTATTCATGTTAATGTTGCAGTGTGACTTTATATCGACTGTTGTTGTGTAATGCGTTAGTCTGAAGTTTGAACACTAGCAAATTAAATGTGTCATATTAATGAAGATTAATTGTTCTTTAACGTTGGCACATACTTTTACGTGACTCATTTTGATAAGGGTAATATATTTTGTGATGATAAGACAGCTCGTAGGTACGCTGAGGCCAGTTGTACAAACACGTTTTTCTTGGCGTGAAAAACTACGCTTAATTCGCCGTGTGTAATGCACGGTCATTATGGAAGGTTGTTGACAGGCACGTCGGCGTCGCCGTATGCGCATATACACCGAGAAATTTTAATGGTTGTTTTCCCGCGGTAAACAACTTGCCATAAGAAATACTTTCGAAGCATAGAGTAAAAGTAAAAAATAAAGATTTTAAAATACTTAATTTAAAAAATATTCATCAACTCGATAAAACCCTACTCAATAGTAGAGGTAACTTGTAGGTACTACTCGAATTGCACGCGCCGCCGACCAAGGGAACAGCAATGCATAAATGTTCAAAGCAAAATAAAATCTCGCACTGGTGATTTTTCACAATGGCATTTTTTGTTTTTAATATTTTATTTATTTATAAAACGATTGTATTACCAAGACAAAAACATTTCGCTGCGGAAAAACAACTATTAAAATTTCGGTGTACAAGCTCAAGATTATTCTACGGCGCTGTTCCCATCGTAAAGAAACTGTGTCGTGTACACCGGGCCTAACTGCCTAAAGCTGGGGAAATCCCTATTCAATCACTGCGAAAATATGAATTAGCAACTTTTCTGACATCAGAAATTAACAGTTGTCTTACAAGACAACTGTTAATTTACAAATTGTGTTGTTTAATTGTGTTGTTGTTGTATTTCAGACTTGAGATACAATTTAGATAAGATTTTATGGCTGAAACTCCTATGTAATTAACAATTGTTCATTGTTAATTACGTACGGGAACTACAGAACTACACATTCTGTGAAAATGTGTGACTGGTCCAATTGGTATGATGGGATGGTATTCCCTATCTCACATCTGTTAATTGAAGTATTTAGTAGCGAGGGTTAAAAATAAAACTGTGACTCACATGGGGAATACGTGCGAGATGAGGATGATACTCGAAACATAAAGGCCGGCGCAGACTGACGTCGCGGCACGGCACGGCGCGCTGTGGCAGCTTGAAGGACGCTTTGGTATGACGCGGCATGTCGCGGAATGCCGCGTCACGTCGTGGCGTCCCGCAGCAAGCCCCACTCACTATTCAACTAGTTTTGCTCTGCGCGGATCTGAAGTTGTTTGGGTCGTTTGGTTACCGCCGCACCCATTTCAAATCTTATTTCAATTAGTTTAGCTGTCATATTCCTCTGACCTATGTGACTCGCGGGACGCCACGGACTGCCGCAGTGTGACGCGGTGGCACACCGCGGCAGTCCGTGGAATGAAACGGCATTCCACGACGTGGCGCGGCGTCCTGCGGCACGCCACGACATGCCGTGGCGTCCCACAGCATGCCACGACGTGCCGTAGTATAATAGGGTATTACACTCATTTTTGAAAAGTGTCTTAATTAGATTCTAGAGTGCTAATAAACCACTAAAAAAACACAACATTTTTATTTAATCGATTAGTGCCATAAAAATACATTAAAATTTTACATTTTCAAATTTCGCGCGTAATTTGACGAAAACGCTGGACGGAGTGGACGCCATATTGCTCTGTGGGTATGACGTCAGTTTGCTAAAAACAAATGCGTTGATATTGTATAGGACAATTGTTTATCATTTAAAAAATGAGTTATTTTGCTACTTATCGTTAGTTTGCTGTTCCTGAATGCAAAATGTTAAAAATTACTTTGGTTACGAAAATAATAAAAGTACAAAGTTGCTCAGTTGACATCCGTATGACGTGATGACATGGCGGCTACTATTTCATGGTGTTCAAAAACAGAGAAATCTTTAAATTTTATTTTGTTGTTTCATGAACCAAAACTAACATTTTCCGACTGCATTTTGCCTAAGCTATCTCAATTTAGATGTTTTCTCGTATAGAGTAAAATACCCTATTGTATCGAAATAAAGTAATATGAATTCTAAACTCGATGAAATAAGGATAAAAATAACTTGATCAGAAATAAAAACCTTTGCCGCGCGGTGCTGATGCTGTGACGTCAGTCTGCACCGGCCTTTACGCATTTATATTATTAAAGATTTTAAGACTGTCGTGACCACGATCACGTAAGATAGCGATAGTGAGTTACAAATGAATTAGCTACACTTGATTTCCTTCTTCGAAGATATTTCTCCGAAATATTTCATTAGTCAACTATTTTTGTTTTCAATGTCCTTGGTATTTGCTTGAATTAACAACCAAACCCACTCGTATTGGTTCCATATATAGGTAAAAAAAAATATACACGTGCCGAGCGGCAATCAGAAAGTCAATCACTTAGCCACCGCTCCCCATAGGTTGTCATTCCAAAATAAACCGTGACATAGATATCTTAGCCCTCTTTTTTGAACATCAATCTTTTTCACCCAGGATCGACGACATTCAAGACAACTCCATCCTCCGGCGCGGCATCCCGGTGGCGCATTCCATCTATGGCGTCGCCAGCACCATTAACGCGGCCAACTACACCATGATCGTGGCGCTGGAGAAGACGCAAGAGTTGGGGCATCCTATGGTAAGTAATTAATATAATACCAGCCAATTATTGCCCCGCTGTAGGGCAAGGCCTCTTCCCGTAGGTACAGAGAAGGCACGAGCATTGATCACCACGCCTGCTCAAGATGGGCTGGATCTGTGACTTATTAAGTTCAGGTTTCCTCATGATGATTTTCACCTATGTCAGCATTATCAACTTAGAATGTACATGAACACTTGTACATACACTTATATTATAAAGAAGAAATATTTGTTTGTAAGTTTGTAAAATTGTTTGTAATGGATAAACTCAAAAACCAAACTACTGATTTAAAAAAATCTTTTACCTATGAAAATTCGTGAATGAGATACAAGGTCTTAACCACTCGGTCATCACGACATGGTAAGTAATTATGTCAAAAAAAAACAGGACGCTGTCTTGCTGGGTCAGAGATCTGAGGGCTTCCTAGAAGGAGAGCCCTGGGGTTTTTAAAGTACGTACCTATTTGTATTCGACCACGTAATTTCCCTACCAATTTTGGAGTTTTGTAAAACTCCCAGCAAGTCATAACTTCACTAAATTTAATATAACTGTCACATTGCTCTTCGGGTGTCTTGTAGATCTTTCAGTCGTTACGGGAAGTCAGAAGCCCGAATGTCTGACAACCATTCCAAGTCTGATTGTCAGTCTTGGTAAGCTAAGAAGTATCGTGTTACCCAGTAACAGGGTAGTGGAGGTCCGATAGGCAGTCGCTCTATGTAAAATACTGAGGAACCGATCACTATTCCGATTATTTTTTTGTTCGAATTTATTTTACCGAAAACTATTGACCGACGTCTTTTTTGCTCTAAGCGTTATTGGACATATTTTTAGATCATCGAAGTATCATGTATCATAGGTATTATTTTACCGATCGCCGATTTCACCGATTTACAAAATAACGTTTGGCTATTGGCCGAAGACTCTTTTGAACATTTTCTTTTGCCATTTGCCAATTTATTTATTTGCCATATTTTTACCACACCGAAACAACATTTTACGGAATATTATTTCGTCACAAATATATAGCCGGTTACTTGGTAGCATTTTCAATATTAAATTAAAATAGTGTCATGAAAGTCAATATGTTGTGCTTCAAAATTTAGTGAGAAACGAATCGCTGCAAAACCGACTTCACGCAGTCTTGTCTGCCCTACCACTAGAGTGTAATTTAAGCCGGGGTGGGGTGGCTCGCGAGCTGAGGAGCAGCTGGTTTGAAGGCCCGCCGCCGCGGTTGAGGTTGGCCGGCGAAGCCGGCCAGCAATCCGAAGCTGCGTTGGTGAGCGTTAAAACCATCTGCATGTTGAAAACATGCATGCATGTTGCATGCCTGTTTTCACGCTGCATGTCTGCTTGCATGCTGCATACTTGAAGCAAGCATCCTTGTTTGTATGCTTCTCACTGGGACTACTTTTATTCATAATCAACTGTTTTATTAAGAACCATTACATTTAAATAATTAATTAAACAAAATAGTGGTATAATGAATGTTCGGAAACATAATACTTCGAACAAATGTTATTTAGGCTAAGTGTAACTTTGTTAAAAAGTTTTTCGACCAAATGAAACGTCGGAGTAACGAAAAATATCGAATTAATGATAGGTCATCTGAAACAGTGGCACGCGTGACTTCGATGAAGTAAAAAAAAAACGAAACAATAATAGTTGAAAAGTTTTAGGTGAAATGAAATTGGATCAAATATTTTACGAACTTATGATAGGTGACCAAAATACTGATATTCGGCTGCATCCGGTTAGACTGCGAACCGACCTCAAAACTAAAATAGACTACGGCGGTCGAATTTTAGTAAACATAATATAATTATACTTTAGTAATCATAACATTCAACACAATACATAAAGTTCAGTTTGGGCTACAACTTCAAACATTGCAATGACTCTTAACAGTACTAGTAATAGAAATCCACTTAGTTTACATTAGTATTAGGTTGAGATTTGTTTAAATAGCAACAATTGGAAACAATAATTTGAATAGACTTGAGTAATAATTCTTGTTTCAGGCAACAACAGTATATACAGAGCAGCTACTAGAGCTGCACAGAGGGCAGGGCATCGAGATCTACTGGAGAGACAACTTCCAGTGTCCGTCTGAGGAGGAGTACAAGGAGATGACCATCAAAAGTGAGATATTGTGTAAAGTTGATTAATATTTTACTGTAGAATTTTCCAACAAAATTAATTACTGAGGAATATTAGCTCTATTAACTCGTGGGCAAAAGTCACCCCTTATTTTTACGTCTGTTCAGGATGTTGTGCCTCTTTAGTAGAAAATTAGTTAATTGAAGTGAAAAACGAGAATCTCGGTGTACCTATTTAGTTACACTCATTTCAGCCGTATACTTAAGAATCAAAGGTTGTGTTGCAGATCAAATGATCTGCATTCAACTGGCTTGTACCTTTTTGTACATTCTGGCCACATTTGAGACTGCTAAGTTGTAGATTGTTAAAAAACTACACAAACTATGTAACGAGAATAAGTTTGTATGATGGATGTAAGGCGTAATCTCAGAAACTATTAATGACCGATTACAAACATTCTTTTGCTGATAAAAAGCTACTTAGAGGCTTAAAGTAGCTCTCTATCAGCGAAAGAACTTTTGGCAATAGCGTAACTTAAAGTTTAAGCTGCGCAATGTGCGAGTGTCATAGAATATGTTCTATATTAAAACACGTGCATGAAATCGCGAACAGAAGCTAGTCCCAAATAAAAGTATTATAAGCAGTAGCAAATGATAATTTTCCCTTAATTTTCCAGAGACGGGTGGGCTATTCATGTTGGCCATCCGCCTAATGCAGCTGTTCAGTGAAAACAAGTCCAACTTCAGCAAGTTGTCCGGAATACTAGGCTTGTACTTCCAGATCAGAGACGACTATTGCAACTTAAGGCTGACAGAGGTAAATAACAATAATAGGGAGGGGCTGAATATTCGTTTTATGTTCGGTATAATGCGGCGAAATTCGGCAGGTTTACCGAACATTCGTATTCGGCCGATTATTCGGCAAAATCTGGAACGTTCTACCGAACCATAATGTATTTAAAAAATCTATACCTATGCATATATGAAGTAGCACAATTATAAGTACAAGTTTTAACTTAATCAAAAATGTTTTTTTGCTAACACAAGGGCAAGATGCATAAATAACAAGACTTATTGATGCAATAATAATCCGCGCTGTCCGGAGGTAGCGGCGTAAGGCAGGCGGATGGGCCATGCGCTTCAACGTGCTCGATAAGCATCTCGCTTTAATTTTTTTACCGAATACGGCCGATAAATTTCGTGTTCAGTAAAACCCGTATTCGGCCCATCACTAAGATCCATCTAGGTTCTACCATTTTTATGTAGTTCTATCACCATTCATCATTAAAGCCGAAAGACGTCCACTGCTGGACTTAGGCCTCCCCTAGGCTCCTCCACTTTGACCGGTTCTGTGCTTCCCGCATCCAGTGGATTCCTGTAGTTCTATGCATAAGAATAATCAGCCTATAATGCTGAACTGCTGCGACACAGGCTTCTTCTCGGTGGGAGCCGACAGGGTAGTTCTATGTGATTCCCATAAAATAATAGGCAACAAATCTCTTCCGGTGGCTATCAATAATTTCGACAAAAACGCTATGTCATAAACTCATGACTCATGAGAATGGACAGTCGCTTCCTCCTAAAAACACAATTGATAACATAATGCGACCATAAATAATTTTACAAATATGGTGATTTAAGTCGAAATTATAAATTAAATATTCAACAGAACTTTCCAACTCATATCTAATTATGTATGATTGAGCGACACATTATTATTCTAAACTTTTTTGAGTCCGTTTTTTATAAAAAAATATAAATACACTCAGGTCCTTAGGTCCTTGGGCTTGTGGCTAAGTAATAACAGCTGCACAGGTCGATCGATCAGGTTAAGCTGCGCTTGCTGCGGTTGGTCCGTGAATGGATGTCCATCTTTACATACCAAGACCTATACGTGCCTCGAAAAGCATTGTAAGCCGTTGGTCCCTACTGTCATTCGTGGATCTTTGACAGTCGTTACGGGTCGTCAGAAGCCCGAAAGTCTGACAACCAGTCTTGCCAAGGGGTATCGTATTACCCAGTAACTGGGTTGTGGAGGTCAGATAGGCAGTCGCTCCATGTAAAATACTGGTATTCAGCTCCATCCGGTTAGGCTTGAAGCTGACTCCACCATAGTTGGGAAAAGTCTAGGCAGATGTTGACGCTCAGGGCCCTTACGTTTTATACTATGTAAGATGCATAATAGGGTATTACACTCATTTTTGAAGTGTTAATTAGATTCTAGAGTGCTAATAAACCACAAAAAAACAACACTTTTATTTAATCGATAAGTGCCATAAAAATGCATTTCAATTTTACATCTTCAAATTTCGCGCGTAATTTGACGAAAACGCTGGAAATAGTGGACGCCCAATTGCTCTGTGGGTATGACGTCAGTTTGCTATATACAAATGCGCTGATATTGTGTAAGACAATTGTTTATTAGTTAAAAAATGAGTTATTTTTTACTAATTTTGTTTGCTGTTCCTGAATGCAAAATATTATTTAAATAAAAATTACTTACGGTTACGAAAATAATAAAAGTACGAAGTTGCTCAGTTGACATGCCGTATGACGTAATAACATGGCGGCTACTATTTCATGGTGTTCAAAAACAGATATAAAAAAACTGAATCCTTAAATTGTTTTTTTTTTAATCATTTATTTTGTTGTTTCATGAACTAAAACTAACATTTTCCGACTGCATTTTACCTAAGCTATCTCAATAATATATTTTTAGATTTTTTCTCATAAAGAGTAAAATACCCTATTGTTGAATACCTCATGTGATGAATATGTTTTATCCTCAGTATACAGAGAACAAGAGTTACTGCGAGGACCTGACGGAGGGCAAGTTCAGCTTTCCCATCATACACGCCATCAGGCAGGGAGACAACCAAGTGCTTCGTATCCTTTACAAATATAGCTTACTTTGTATTCTAGGACTTCTTGTTGTATGGGTTACCTATTGACCCTTCTGACTCTGCTAAATAATGTGTCTTTCTAAGAGTAACTTTTGACAGTCTTGCAATGACCTCCTGCGACATGTACCTGGAACTTATGTCAAGTTGAGACATTCGTCTTCCTTAAATTACCACTAACTCATCATTGGACTAGAAGACGATGAAGCAAGTGATCCCGGTCTTTATGACGACATTTTTTTTCCATTACCCTTCCAGGTTCTTCATACATTTTGCGTTGCGCAATCTCCAGAGAACATAATAAATAATACTGTATACATAAAAACTGGTGCAGATTTGGTACCCTATAAAACAACAAAAATAATATAACTTTGAAGGCTATAAAAGACAGTAGCATATACTAACCAACAACAGAAAGAGTACATTTCCTTAGCCCCGTGTGTAGATATATTACGTCAAAGGACTCGAGACCTGGAGGTGAAGCGGTACTGCATCACGATACTGGAGCGAATCGGCAGCTTCGAGTACACGAGGAACACGCTGCAGAGTCTCGACGAGGAGGCCCGGAGAGAGGTCAGATATTAGTATGATTTTACCTATTGAGAAATGAAGTTAACAACCCATCCACGACTCATCTGATAGACAGTCGTTACTGTTGCAGGGCTGCTTATATGAGTGTTTTGTTTATATATAATAATAATAATAATAAAATTGTTTATTTATCCAAATAATACACACAGACACAGTTCAAAAATAATGTGCTAGAAATACAACAGCATTTAAATCTACAGTCTATGCATACAAAACGACAATGAACCCTGCCTCTTAAACTAGGAGACCTGTATCTTAAGAGACAGTGATCGGCCGATACTTGAATTTATTTAAACTGATGTTCAAAGAGTGAAAGTGTGACGATTCGCCATTATAATGTATATTAATTAACTAGTATTAATCAAATAAGTGAGAGTGTTGAGGTGTGTGTATGCGTGTGCGTGAGAAGGGGGAGGGAGTGTGAATGTATGTGTGTGTAAGTATGTGTGTATGCATGTGTTGTTTTTTTATGTCAAGCGATGTATGATAGTAAAGATTCTGTTTTAATATAGTCCTGCTGTATGAGCCAGTCAGTAGTTTTAGATTTGGCATTAAACTTATTTAGGTCTATTACGTCTAGTTCTTACATGCCACACAAACGAAGAATTTGTCGACTAAGTAATCTCATGTGTAGAATTACACTCTTTAATCTATTGCTTAAGGCTAATATCGTGCTGGCTTATAAATCCATTGTTAAGAGCCAACCCAAGTCATTTTTCAAATTACTTTACTTATAAGCTAAGTGCAGACAGCAATGAAGACGGAAATCAGAACTACCTTAGACCTACTAATTAAGACGGACCTTTGTACAATAACTAGATGTAGACCTACGTCTTCTGCCAAGATAGAAGCAGCACAGCTCGCATCAAAATCTAAAATCTTCCATCTCTTTTCCAGGTGGCCAGGCTCGGCGGCAATCCTCAATTAGAAGCCCTTCTAGATGACCTGCTGAGCTGGAGACGAGACATGTCGCTCGACAAGCATGAGAACAACGTGTAAACACCAGTACGTTCACTTGTATGCGTAACTATATAGAAGGGGTAGTTTAAAAATATTACTAACTTGAGACCGAGATAAGATTGTTTGGGATCGCTGCGATAACTTTAGAAAAAACCATGAAGGAAGAATAAGCCATGGGAGTTATTTAAGTCATAAAACAAATTAAAATGGCCAAATGTTCAAACCGCATAATAAAGTTCTCAGGTTATAAAAACTCAATTCAAAACTAAATTAATACTGCGTGAATAAACATATATGTAGCTTCACCCTAGTTACGCTTACAAGTAAAAAACAGTAGGTTCAATATTAGTACGAAAGACATTTTTATTTTGTTTTACTTTCATTACAGTTATCTGGTACTAGTAATTGTGTAAAAGTGCTTTTTACGACCCACATCATTTCAAAGTTATCAAAGAAATCCTAAACATTGATACATTTGCCGTTTTTTTAATTGTCACACAATTGACACTTGTAGTGGTATTAAATACCACAGTATGTAAATAACTGCAATGAAAAGAAGAAAAAAAACATCCCCAATTATTTAAATTATTTTGTAAATTGTATTTTTTTTGTATCTAATTAGATTGTAGATAGAATGACCATCCATTTTTTTATAATTGTCACTGGTTAATCTTCAAGCAACGATGTTAAGACGATATGTTTATGTGTACATATTATTATATTTTTTTATTCAGTCATTATGATGCATTTTACATTCCGAATGTTTTAATTAGAAGGTGGAAGGAGTAAAAGTAGAGTAGACAATTTAGTTAAAAGACATGTTTCAAAGTAATTTGTACCTTATGTTCTTCACAATACGTTTTAAATTCTTTTAGCTTCACTTTGATCTAATAATTGATCAAAATATTCTTTTGTATAATGTTTTCAAATTGATATAATGACTAATTGGTTGCTAAAATTATTTTCGAAATCTAAATACACTTGAAGTGATACTATTTCCAAAAACATTGGCCTTTTTGCGGACTCATAAGTTCTATCTAGTATTAAATAACAATTTTGGGGTATAACAAATTTCTCATAGAGTTCATATTAATGACACAGACTAACACTTCCAGTTGGCCAATGGTCGAAGCCAATACTCAAGCTGGTCAATGACTATTTTTCGTTGTTACTCTGGCCATGCGATCACACTGCCATCTTTAGTCATATCTTCTGATATGTTTGCTTTATAATTTAACAGTATACCCGTTAATTCTTATTACTTAAATCGCTTTGTACTTATGCGCAATAAATGCTTAAATCTGATCTTTGTTAATTTTGTATTAAAATAAAACAATCGTTAGGGATTATTGTTTTTATTTATTTCACCCTTTATTACCAAGAAAAAGTTTTGAATATTAAAAAAATATCAATAATCCGTAGCGATGGTTTTATTTTTTGAATATATTAAGCAGGTTTTTCAAAAACTTTAATAAATTGCGGTTGAAATCTCTAGAACCGTGGGTATTGTTTTATTTTTAATTCTACGTTTAATCTTTCACGAGTATTCTTGTCAATTGAGTTGTTAAAGAATCGCTATAATAAAGTGGTGAGAAACCTCTCAATTTTAAATATAAAACTCAAATGCCTATAAATGAAATCGACCAAAATGTATGCAAATCGTAGATTTAGAAATTAAAATGTTTATTAACTTTTTCGAATATTTAGCGATGTTACAGTAGTAAGTAAATGAAGAGAAATATCACATAAAGTGACGTTATTTATTAATATATTGTCCTCCAATAGAGTTCAGAAACAGATGTTTATGCAAGAAACCTAGTTATTTATGCTGTTATTTGAAAAATTCAGACCTTTAATTTATTTTTAATGTAAACGGCCTAATATAATAATTATAACCTACTATTTGTTGGAAATGTCAAAGCGGCCATAATTTAATATTTTATGAATTAAATAGAACAACGTCAACCAAATTATATTCTCTTTAATTAATTGTTGCTATCTTTATCTTCGTATTTGCTAGTCAGCTGTCGCAACATTTTATAAACAGCTATACTAATAATTAGGGAGTAGCTTGTTGGTATTTAGCTTGGCTAATCTTTCGGACTTGGTGTATTTTAATATTTAAATAATATTAAAGGGTTGTGCACCTTAAAAGATATTAGATTAATATTTGTAACAAATATCTTCTGATTATCGAACAGATTATAGCTTTCTAGAACAAAAACGAAAGAAGAAAATAAAGACGGAAAAATTATCGCTTTCAGCGAATACAGTAAACACCAATGCAGCTATGACAAATATTAGCAGTTTTTGTGTGCTGCGGTCATTTACACAATTTCCTCATATTTTATAATTGCGCGTAGCTTAAAAAACGTTAGCGAAGCATGCCTAACTACATAATAATTCCTGCAATATTTTGAAACCTTGAAAAGTATTTATTTTGTATATAATTTTATGTGAATAATTGATGATGTACTTAGCAATTGTATAGTATTAGAAACTGTATTTTAATTCTATTTTGTTTGGCTATTTTGTAATTTTGGTGGACATTTTGAGTTAAGTGCCATCACGTTTTAGCTTTGTAGGTATTAATAGTGTTTCAAGTTAGACAAATCACTTGCACATTCCACTAAATTAGATATTTGCCCTTTTTAAACTAACCAAAAGATTGAAATTTGCTCTTGTCTATTTTATATTACTGGTTGATAAACTAAGAGATTCTAGCTAGAACCTAGGCCTAAACATGTACTTAGTAGGCACTTAAGGCTAGCCAATAATGACAATAATAGCTTCATACAAAGTTTTAGAAGAATTTGTATTGAAATACATAAAAATAATAATAGTTTTGGCGTAGTGGTATTTAAGGGAGACATCCCGTTTTACGGTAAAGAAATCAGAATTGTTGGCTGTAGAAATTATATATATTTACCCAGCTGTAGGTATATCTGCCTACTTGAACTCGCCGTAGCCATAATATAAATGTTTTGCAATTAGGTAATAATATTAACAGGACAATTTATAATAATAAGTAAGTTGTTTTGTTTCCCTAATTGTACGAAACTTTCATGAACTGTTTTCCAAACGTAAAATGTTGTCGGTTATTATTGCGTTTAATTTAACGTTTTGTTAGAAATTGTGTTGTTTTTTTTTTTATAAATATACTTTATTCGAGTGACTTTGGTTTTTATTTATTTTCTCATTTTATTATCCGGCCCAAGATTGGTCTTTTAATTAATCTACTGAACAAGTTGTCACAGCAATTTACTTACCTCATAATCTTGCTCGAAATAGCAGTCTTGCATTCTTTTTGTTATCATCAACCCCATTATTATTCACTAGTTAGATCGCTCCATGTCAAAAAATTACGAAAATTTAAATGCTCTCGAGCATTTGAATTTCCGTAGGATCATTGGTTTTTTTCCCCATTTCATAATTCTTTACATTGTTAATTTGAAACGCTTTGTCTTCCAAATTGTGACAATAAAATATGCTTACTTATTTATAACTAGCTGTGCCGGCGACTTCGTCCGCGCGGAATAATTATTTTTTTATAATATATTAATAAAAATAAATAAAATTTCTAAAACAAAAGTAACTCCTAAGTTACTCATTATTACATCAGCTATCTGGCAGTGAAAGTCCCGTCAGAATCGGTCCAGCCGTTTCAGAGATTAGCCAGAACAAACAGAGACAAAAATTGTAAAAAATGTTATTTTGTCATATGTACCGTGTATACATCGCATTTGCATTTAGTAAAAAGCGGTTATTTTAATATTGCAAACAGACATGCTAATATCTGTATAGAAGACAGATATTAGTTTTAAAGGAAAAATTCATAAACCTTCAAATTTTTCATTCGTGTTTCGATTACCTGTACCTACTATTGTACCAGAGGGGACACCACCAACCACGCGTATTTCTATTTTGTACGTTCGTTGCACGAAATCACCGCGCTTTTGTAGTACATTAGGTACTATATACCATAACCGTGTTCATTTTGCGTTAACTGTAAATCCAACAATTTTTGACAAAGGTTAAATTGACGCAAACTGAACACGGTTTTGGTGAGTGTGTTGATTTCACGCAACCAGTGTCACGCATTGAACCCAAAAAGGGATATACGCACCAATTTCACTTATCTCATGAGAGTGATCGTAGAATTCTGGGTATTAGGTTAGTATATACAAAAATGAATCCCTACTTCCCTTGTCACGCTATAACTTGAGTCGTTGATCTTTTTTTTAATGTCTTCTAATACTTTGGTTGTTACGGAACGAACAATTAAGAAAATTGCGCAGTTATCTGGAAAATTTCAGATAACATTACGACTATTTAACTTCGCGCGCGTTTGGCAGTTCCCGCATTTTTGACCTTCTTAGTACCAGGTCGTCATAACTTAGTAGGAGCTCACCTAACATTGGTGTGTCAGCTGGATAACGCTTTATGCCTTCAATATACCAGGTTGTCATAACTTGGTCCTACCAATCACGTAATCGTTTAATCTTAATAAAAAACAAACTGAATTTTATGCGGTACCTATATAAGCTTATCACAACTTTTATTGATTCTGAGTTCGCCGTTCAGCTAATTTCAAATGAATCAAATTGGTTCTTTGATTTATCCATAAGTATTGTCTTGCTTGGTATGTCCTAGAACGAAAAAATCGAAGACGTGTGATAGCTACTAACCCGCACTAGGCCGGCGTGGTGGATTACGGCCCACTCCATCGCAGAGATGGAGGCCTGTGTCCCAGCAGTACATTAAAGGCATATTATGCTATAATTATGTCTCAGGAATTTTAAACTATTCGAATATAGTTCTAGTAGCCTCATACAAACAACAATTAATGATGCTCATTTAAATGGTGTTCCCTCTAGATCTGGCAGGAGATAAAAAAAAGTGAAAATTACCGCTCAGTCCAGGCTTTTCCATGTGCGTTAAAAGGCAGTTTTGTCCCAGACTCGGTTATAAAATTCGAGCCCTCTAAGCGGTAGTTTTCCCGTACGTTTTCCTCATAAATATAAGTATGTTTAAGTAGTAACGGATCCTTTTAGCGAAACTGTCTTCGAAACATATCTAACGGATCAAAAATAAAGCTTTGTGTGAATGAACAGTCGTTTTATTTTTAGCTCACCATCGCGACCTAGAGTGGCTTTGTGCCAATCGTCAGCCGCAGTTGAGCGAAAAATTCAATATCAACTATTTCTATGATCATAAATATTTCTGTTAACAGTGTAATCCATTTCCAGAATGTCTATCGGCAAAATATTTTTTCAAATACTTAACTCGTTTGTTGCGATGCGGGCGGGTATCTACTAATTATTATGCTTTTTAAATAAAGTTTTTATCTGATTACATCACACTGCAGAAACGGTTCATATGCCAAGCGCTTCAGCTTCGCAAAACTGTTTCGTATTATAACATATTGAATCGATTTTGATTTTTGGAATGAGTAGGTAGTGTATTTTAGATGTTTGAAGGCAACGTAAATATAGAATTCGCAGCTGTATATTTATTTGTACATGATTAATAGTGTTTCCGTGACGCCAGTTGAATAAAACACTGAATAATGTTTATGTACTTTATTAATATTTTTTACAGTTGTCACAAACTACAGAACTGCGACTCTACTAGTCAAGGTATTTCGTTGGATCAAAATGCTCCTGAACCGTAATATATCAACATAAATAAAACTAGCATTACAATTAAATTATGATTTATATTAATTTATTTTTTTCATAAATCGTCACAATAAAAGAATATTACATTTTAAAAATCTAAAATCATATACAAATAATCTCTCTTATTGAAACTAACAGACGAAAAAAAATCGAAGTTGATTTTTAATGGAAAATATGATGTCTGTATCACAATGTTATGGACACTTAGTTCCCCAGTAGATTCACTAAATATACATAAAGTTACATTTTTAAGCATTTTTTTTTTGTTGTTTCAAGAAAGCAAGAGGTTACGTTATAAAAGCTATTCTTCATATCAAAAGCCTCAGTACATCGCTAGTCGCGCTTAGCTACAATCGAATACCAAAATTACAAAATCCCATCGAAGGCGTATATCGAAAGTCTACGAGACACTGCGAACAAAACCTAGTGCTTTATTGAAATATTAAAAGTTACCCTCCATTGACGCAGAACATAGCTTCTCTTTATCAGTTTGACTTGTATATTTATCATCCTTATAATCAAACGTGGTTGGCAAGTCATAATTAATCAGTCATTTTCAAATGTTACTTAAATTTGAGCTGTCATAAACTAATCCATTGATGTGTCATAATAGTCAAGAAAATTAATACATCGTCAAGTCACAAATATAACACATGAAGGAACTTTGAAATGCCGGTCGACTCCCTTCTATGGCATTTGTCGAGATGGGACGTAGCTTAGAATGTCAGCAGAAGAAATGGATCTTCCGATCTAGCCACCCCAAATAATATAAGTTGTATTATTTATTAAAATTTATCGACTACTTTAGAGTCAGTATTAAATAAAAAGTTTGTTAAACACTAAAAAAGCGTCAATATAAGAGAAGCATGTTTCGCATTAATGGAATGTGCACATCTATAAAATATATTACAATTTAATATCATAATAAAATTAATACGAATTCATTAGCACACTATAGTAAGAATTAATAGTAAAACGTCCATCGTTCACACTGAATACAAGAATTGTGATTTTATCAGAAATATTTATTTGTAACTAGTGATGGGCCTGCCATCGTGCTAGTGATGTTAGTCGATTTACATCATTGTTGTCCACTAATTAAAACTACAATAAAATATCAATTCTTGTTTGCACACAACATTCGTCTTCAAATGTACCATTTTTCTGTCCGTACGTGTTCGTTGTGATTGCGTATTTTGAATAATAATAAGTGAGTTGTGTTTTAAAGCGTTTTTAGATATATTTATACAAACAATTTCCTGAACGGGTTAAGCTTTAAATAGTTATAATGACTTAGAAAGGGGGTTCTTAAATAGCAAGTTAAAAGTAAATATTGTCATAATTATGTCTAACATTGAAGCACCAGCTTAGTATAAACTACACACAAGAATAACATTAAGTTGCTAATTACGAAATTTTGGGCCGACAATATGTAACTCACGACATAATAAGACAAGACGAAGTTACTGCTTAACAGGAACAATTAAAAATTTCATACACGACAATTTCCCGCCAAGTTGGAAAAGCAACTTAAACATTTCCAAACAAATATATACTCTGATTTTTTGGATATATAATCTTTCCTAGTGAATTTACTGGTCTCAACAAACAACTTTTGTAATACATTTGGACATAAAAACCCATACAAACTCGTCCAATTAATCGTTCGCTTTATATGAAGATATTTTCTTGTTTCCAAAATTCATAGAACTAAAGTTGTTTCTCTAACGAGTAATTTCATTAATAAGACTTTCTAGCTACGAAGGCCCGCATACACCACAAATCACTATATATTTAACACTACCCGAATAAAAACATCATGCTCTCTCTGTCAAATTCAAACCATCGACAAATACAAGTGATGTTTTATATGCGTTTCCGGCTAAATGCAGTCAATGATAAATAGTGCAAGCCAGCTTAAAAAACCATAGAGTAAGAACAGTTCCATTTTTAAAGTATACAATTCAAAATACTCAATCACAAAGTCCGTATCGTGATGCACGTAGTGCGTTGCCAGCGAGCGCGTGCGTGGTGAGGGGCGAGGGGGGGGGCGCTCACGGGATCCAGCCCACTACGTAGCTGCGGCTGCGCGTGAACTGGTTCACCCGCCGGATGCGACCGCCTGCAAGGTGGACATGTGCTGTTACTACAGTTTACAGTTTTTAACTGTTAAAGTCATCATTGTTTCAGTGCAAGAAAAGGATGGCGCTAAGGTTGTATAGGTCTATCACTTTTTGCACTGGAACAATGATGACTGACTTGCTATCTGCGGCCTCTGGAGCCTTATTATGAAGTGTTGCAGTTCTCACTGTTCTATTGCAAAAAGGGATAGCTACCTATAGCTTGATCTTCTTTTCACTTAGGAACAATTGTGGCTATAGCTCTTCATTTTATGGTTCTTGGTCGAAAAATTAAATGGTACCCTTGACCTGCGTGAAAGAATTTCTGGATCGAGAAAAACGACCCTCGTGACAATGCTGTTTGTCTGAAGAGAGTTTTTCTCAACAATCAGCTGGTCGTGTATTTTCTTTTTCGAAGGTTTCTATGTTAGTCGAGGGCTTTTCTGAATAAACTGATTGATGTGACTAAGTACCAGTAAGACACTATGCATCTTAAATAATACCTAAATAAAATATTGTTAGTTTCAACTTGATTGCCAACCCATTTACGATCTCTTGATACTCACCTTTATTATTTAAAAAACTTATGTTGAATGACTAAATCTAAATCTAAGTAAAGATGTTACAATGTTATGCTTAGAACAGCCTAAGTAATGCGAGTAGGTATGTGCGAATAGCATAGAAACAAGTGAATATATAGTTCATTAATACAATACAGAAAAAAAATAACCAGTGCGCAAACTGTAACCATAAATTCAGCTTATGATCCTAGACCATCTAGCGACGAAATTGATCGTCAGTTATTTTAAAAAAAACTGCTTTTTCATAGAAAAGTGCAATCAATACCTACGCGATCAAAATTTATGAAACAGTCAATTTTTTTCTTAATAACTGATGAAATGTTCGAACGACGGCGACGAAGAATTCATGGTTACAGTTTGTGCACTGTTAATTTTTTTCCGGTACAATTAATAGGCCTAAGATAATTACACATAATAATATAGCATATTTGATCACAAAGCAATTAAAAGTAGGTTAAAAAATTAATATTATAAGAACAAAAAAATAGTTAAGATAACTACAGTCAATATAATATAAATTAAAAAAAAATCATATATTTATATTCAGAAAAAATATTAATAAGTTATTAATGTATAAATACATGTAGTTGCAAAGAATTTGTATGTAATTGTTAGAATTAAAATAAATATTTCTTAGTGTTTATTTTTTACAAAATGGAATGTTTTAAGGTCTACATATTCTACCCATAAGGTTTATTCTTTATCTTCAAATGTCCCTGTTTTTTTAATAATATTAATTTAGGGAATAGGAATGGCATACAACAATGGGTATAATACGCGTAGAATTGTGCAAACATGCTAAACGAGGGGAAAATGTGCTTGCAAATGCACAAAATGCATCTTTTGCATAAAATGTTTCAAATAAGTTTAACTGACCTTCCAGCTTTCCACTGCTTAAACTTTCGCTGGCATATAGTATTTATATTACGGGCAAAGTAATATAGTGAAAAAGATTTTCAGATTAATTAAATATAGGTGCGTTTTTGTTCCCGTAACTGAACACAGATTCCGTTACCTTTTTCCAATTGTTTTACATTACCCGTAATATTTAAAGCCAGGGAAGTAGTGGTATATTAAAAAGCGAATTCATTTCAAGAGAATCTTGACTGAAGATTTAAGTATATTAATGTGAAAATGCCAATGACATGTCTAATGATGACATGATAAATGAGTCAATTTCAACAGATATTTTAAACAAAACAAGTGAGATAGCTTATTCAAGGCTTTTCGCTTTCATCAACTCTTATTCTTAATTATTCCGACTTAGTCAATAATTTTAAGATTACTAAGGCGTTATATAAGGCTGGTAAACTACCCAAAAACCTGAAATCTGCCGAAAATGACTCTTATATTCAATGTGATGACGTCATAACTTAGTATAAGAGTATAAAACTTACCACATGCGACAGTTCAAGGCTCTAAGCGCTGTTCTGGCTCCGTCGCTGCTGGCGTACTGAAATGCACACACACCGACACGTGTCACACATTTATACACATAAATCACATCACCGATGCTCGCTAAATTGAGACTTGAGTTAAAGGATATAAGGGATATTTTACATGACTTTAGTTGGACATAGGACTTTTTTTAATGAGTTGAGTATTGAATGCTAAAGACACTTGAATTCAAATTTTGGGTCTGGGGATAAATTAAATCAATGTTCTAAATGTGTTTTGTATATTGGAAGTTAATAGCTAATGTTAGATCTCAATAGAAGCAGTAAAATCCGCAATAACAAATCTAAATGCAATCCAATTTGTATCAGATGAAGGAGTCTTCAACTCAAACGGTTGTAAAGTTTATTTTTAGCCCACTCGAGCGGCCATTTTCGTATAGCGAACATCGGTAACGTAGCAGGTTCATTCAGAAATAAATCATGACAAAGGATACACATATATTAACAATAAATCATTTCAAACAGTTTCATAACACAAATACAAAGTTGGAAATTCAAATCCATGCTCATCATAGTCTTTGTTTCTATGAAGTTTAGTAGCAGAACTTCATTCCGCATACAATTGTTAGTAGTCACAACCATGCGTGTCATTGAGTTGAGGAAAAAAATATATCTTTTTTTATTTATGGTTCTAGTTAATAGATGCTAAAAAAACGTTTATGACTATCCTGTCGCATCTGGGACCCCATAGCTTCGACGTAGGCTTCCTAAGCGAAAAATCTTGATTAGCTAAGCCTTTGCGCTGTGAAAAACCGTTATTACCCGAAAAAATAGCACGGCACTATCGTAATTGGCCATTTACATTCGCGCCAAAACAGATGACAGTTTACCAATTTTTGCGGCCATTTCTATTTATTATCGGTCTGTTCTACGTTCCCCTCGCTGCTAGAAATTAAATTATAAATTGTTAACTGTTAAGGTTTGTAGTAAAAACACATCAAAATATATTAGTTTCGTTTTATATTGAGATTTTAAAGGAAAGAGATTTTAAGGAATTAATGTAGAGTATTTTAGAGTTATAAAGAGTAAACAAATTGTTACACTAGAAATATGGCACTTGTGGCGTTTTTTGTCGCCATTCATGTCATATCAACTAGAGATAGATTTGTAGTGCAGTTTTATTATAAAATGGATAAATGACATTTTACAGATGTGAAATATGTAAACAGTATTTAAACATCAAAAAAAAAATTGTAATATGATAGAATTCTAAAATTCATTTGTGATCCCAATTTGGTCTAACTAGACTTTACTGAATTTATTTCTTAACCTTTTTTGTTTGTTTTCGAGGCTTTACAACCTCTCAATTTTTTTTTCAGTCACAAGAGAATCCCTACGATAAAACTGCACGTTTGTGTATATGTGTAAGTGATCACTCAATCAGCCGGCATTGTAAATAAGCTGTAACAAAAGCGTAGTGTTGTTAATGCCGTGCCAACAATGTACCGTGGGCCTGACCTCCTCGCCTATTGGCTACGCGCCCCCTTTGCCAGTTGGTTAAAGAATCTGAACTGAAGTCGCAGCGTTAGGTCTTTCCGTACTGGAATGGAACAACATATCTCTCAACTACTGTATCACACATGTGTCTCATGTCTTGTCATGTGAATTAGAACAATTTTGAAGCCAATTTAATAACAAAAATATATTAAAAAGTTCCACATTTTGCTCTTACAAAAACTGCGAGTAATTAACAAAAATATTTAGTAGAATTAATAACCTCCTATTTAAAGTTGGTTAGAAATATAGTCTGTAACATTGCTCTTTATAAATAAAGTGTAAAATATGAATTATGGACGTGGATTATGAAAAATCTTATTCTTATATGTTATACATTATTTAAAAAATGCGCTTCATCTCGTCAATTATGAAGCGTATCCATGATCATATTTGATTCAATTAAACAGTTGTGCAACTTGTTCATTCCCTACAAAAACACAGAAGAGAGGATAATCTGACATAACATAGAAATCGGTACGCTATCATAACACACAGTCGTTCAAAGACCTCTACGCCAGACAGATCTATGCACTTCAGACTTGGTATTTCTCCCCCCTTCTGTAAATAAGTGAATTATAGGTTTTTTAAAACATCAATTTGTATGTTACATTGTTCGAATTCACATAAAACGGTGTATAAACATCTACAAAAATTTAAAGATAGGGGGGCACGCGGTGTGGTGTGAGTTGCAATGAGTTCGTCACTACTCACGAGTGCGGGTTGGGGTTAACATCAGGTGGGGCCGCCAGGACGAACCGATCCACTTGTTCGCCCGTCGGTAGCGGTATTTTATCTGTACTCCCTTCTGATTTTCCTTCCTCTGTTACCGGAGCTACCGGCTCGCCAGTTAGGCGGTCTTCTGTAGGCACCGGTTGTACATTTTCGGTAGGCACCGGTTGTACATTTTCGGTAGGCACTGGTTGTACGTTTTGGGTTGGCACCGGTTGTACGTTTTCGGTTGGCAACGGTTGAACATTTTCAGAAGACACTGGTTGTACATTTTCGGTAGTTACCGGTTTCTCTGTGTCGGTGGTTACCGGGTTTTCTGTTTCAGTAGTCACCGGTTTGTCAATTTCAGTTATAGGCTTTTCCAGTTGAGTAGCCACTGGTGCTTGAATACCATTAGTCAAAGGTCTATCCGGTAACAATGGTCCATCGCCTATCGTTATTGAGGTAGGTCTGTCGTCTGGTTTCGCCTTAGCTTTGACGGTAAGTGAGGTCTCGGTATCTACTGTTTCCGAGATTACCGGTTTTGGTTCTTCCTTGGTGGGTGTGACGGCTTCTGCGCTAGGCGGTGTCAGGTTGAAGAAGCTACTGTCGATGCCGACAGCCGGTGGACGGCCGCGTGGTCTGCGCATGCTCAGCGACACGCTAGCCTTCTTTAGCACTCTGCAATCTGAGTGCGATAATCGATTTGGTATATCGATGTTTGCTTGTGTCTAATGGGTAATCGATATTTCGTTGTGAGTAGGCAATGTTTGATCTTTTTACAAAAGTTTCTGTTCATGATCGAAGTTTTAGCACAAATGTACAATTTATGATTTAAATGTCAGTTACCAGAATGATTTTCTCAATGAATACAATTCAAACTTCATTTTCAAGTTCAAAATCAAAAAATATTTACCAGAAAAAATCAGGCAATGTTGCCAGAATATTATACGCTGACAGTATGTATGACTGGCATTATACAAAAATAATAAAAGGCAAACTGCCTTTTATTTGAAAAAAGACTTTACATACGTTGTTTCTACAATGTAGCTTGAACCGCTTGATTAAAACATTGTTGACTACTGACTGCATTTTCAAGCAGCTTTATCGCTGACTCGCATTAGACACAAGCACAGAAATTCTCTCTATGTACAGATATTGGTTTTCTTCAGTGGTTTTCGTGTCCTGACTGTTAATGCAAGCTAAGGATGGGCTGCTGTTCAAATGCGCCATACGTGCTTTGTAGGCGTGGGTGTGTGTGTGTTAAAGTGTCGTGATGTGTTGACTACTTCATGTTGGCACAGATATTATTGAGAATTCAGCCAATTTTCCGTCTTTTGTTCTTAAACAGTAAGCAACATTTAAAAATCTGTTTATAGAATTTCAGAGGGTAAAATGTGTGTGCACTATACGTACACCTCTGCAAGAACCCTTCAGGTACAAAATAGTCGCGATGTTTTAGAAAAATCTTCCATAACTACTTTCTATTCGTATCAGAAAGTGACCAAAGTAATTTAATAACCTTTAACTTATCACTACACGCCAATAGATAGTATGTCAACCACCACGACGAAACATTTGAGGATATAATCGAAATGTGAATGTTTACGACATATTGCGCAGGCGCCGGGCGGTAGTGCGGGCCGCGCCATCTGTGCATACCGCGAAGGTTAGATAGTGTGCCGTAAGACAGGCTAGTTCAGACAAGACAGCTATCGATAAATGCTATTAACTTCTACTGTATTTTGTTTGAAACGTTAAAACGCCATTAAACAAAAATATTACAAATATTTTTTCAAGCTTTTAAATGATTTTCTTTTAAAACTTTTGATGGTCAGATGTTAAATATTGTGGCTTTCTGCATTGAAACTATTGGACTTTATATTTGAGTTTATGTCTTTTTATAATACATTATACATTACATTTATCATTAAATTTAATAGTAACTATGATAGAAACGAATAGCCAATAATGATTACATAACTGAATGTGTCTGAACTCGCCTAGAAAGTATGTTTTTCAGGTGATACAATCAAATGATATTGTAATGACGTTCTCCATGAATCGTGTTACTTGAC
Source organism: Polymixis lichenea (assembly GCA_949091785.1). Taxonomy (NCBI): domain Eukaryota; kingdom Metazoa; phylum Arthropoda; class Insecta; order Lepidoptera; family Noctuidae; genus Polymixis; species Polymixis lichenea. The sequence continues at coordinate 5,217,571 of OX420934.1, forward strand.
GCTTGAGATTGTTGCACGCTACAGTGAGCTTTAATGTTCAGAGTTAAGAGTGAAAGTTCTATGCAAGATAACATTATGTGGTAATACATTTTATAGATCATAACATAAAATGATGTAGTTTGAACATGGCAATAACATTTATTTCGATTTGAAATACATTGAACGTCATCATTTCACAGTATGCGTAAGAACCTGTAATAAAACTATTAACTAGCCATCTTAAAATAACTTCTCTGTTGAGATGTTTATATGAGCTTATATGCAATATAAGCTATGTATGTTTAGCTATTATTTTCCTAAGTATTTTTATATTTTCTGCTGTTTACGAAGAACTAGATTTATATGCACTGTAAATTGATAGCTAGGTAGTGGTGTAAAGAAGATTACTACAATAGTGTCATTAAACGTAAAATACTTTTACCATGTTAATTTGTTTTTGGTGGAAGAATAATATATTTATTGAATAAATAAGAATCAACTATCATTCTTATTACCTTTAAAATCAGAAACATATTATTCATATCCCAAGCAAATCGTCATTGCACCATTTTCCTATAGAGCATGGATTTTCCATACTAAACAGATACTCGTTTCGACCGTCGCTTAACACAGACATATGCAATGCTCGTTTCATCAAAACTGACTTCTGACCGATCTGCTGAAGTCTTTGCGAGGAAATAATAATATCGGGGCGGGATTTTTTGCGCACTGGATCGTCATCGCGATCCTTAGCGCCGAGAGTTCAAAATCGCGGTGTGTTTTTTCGATGGGATGTACTCTGTTAAATTGCTCGGTTCAACACCGAGAGTTGAAAATCAATGCTGCATTGCGCCTTAAAATCCAGCCGTAGATATTTTTAAGTCCCTGCGAGCGATGTCCAAAGACCCACCAGTGTAACCAGGCCATCTAACCTTCGTTCACTCACATTTTCCCTGTTCTTTAAGAGATTTTGTCGAGCATAGTCAAACTTTACTTTTGGGCTACCTTTATGCTGTCATAAAACTAGACTTCATGAGCGATCTAACTGTTTCCGACGATAGTTTATCATTTCTCAAGCAATCGTTTTGCCAAGTTTATTTTGTGAAGCGAGCAAGTTTCCCGAGCATTGCATATGTGCCGCGGCCAGGCCGCACTCACTCCTGTCGATGTTCCTCTGCAGATGGCTGGCCACGCGGTGCCGCGCGTCGCTGTACTCCAGGTGCAGGCCCAGCCGCAGCAGCGTGGGGTTCTGCTCCACCAGCGACGTGATCTCCATCTCGATCTTGTTGCCGAGCACTTGCGACCGCTGCGGACAACATTACGAATTTAGAATTGAACAAAAATCATGCTATGACAACATTTGTGTTGTTGAAGGTGTATGTACCCAGGATTTTGTACTACCTTGATTATTTCAGTTTATTGCCCATTTCTCTAAAAAGAGATCTACGTTTTGGAATGGGCATCTAGCTTCAACTAACTGACCGACTCATTGACAATTCAAAATTGTCTGTATATGGTTTAATTGAAATAAATGCTATGAGTTAAGAGTTTATTTCATCAGATCCATTAAATTAAAAAAACATTTGAAGCGTAGCACTTTCGTCACAACTATAACCTAGTACTATTGACCACTCGTAACACGAGACCTACAGATAAGTTTTGCGTAGATTTATCGAAGTTTTTGACACCGTAGACACAATTAGAATAATTATGTAGTTTTTCTTTGCCTGTACATCACACTGCAATACGCCTTGTATAACTGAACTCAACCCAACTTAGAAATTGTCAAAAGTCGACCAATAAGTCAGAAAGTTGAAGCTAATTTTTAGTTATAAATATGCAAAAACAAACGTATAGCTGCCCAGTTCACTGCAAAAATACAGGTTTTCCTAACACGACTAGGACAAAAAATACTCGTGCATTGAGCTCTTTTTTACCTGATTGGAAGCCCGGAACTCTTCCACAATATTAGTGTCAAGCAGGGCCTTCACTAACTGCAGCACTCCCCCCGGGCTGATGAAGTTGGTCTCCACGCTGACCACACGCAGCGCAGTGTTGACCCGCAGGGCGTCGGCCAGCAGCGCGGCCGTGCGGTCGTTGAGGCCCACGTTGACCAGCGACAGTACTTCCAGGTGAGTGTTGCCCTTTAATGCCTCGAATAGCTTCTCGAATTTCTCGTCGCTTATGTTCTGGGGAGAGAGAAGGTAACGTTGTTTTTATTGTATTCTTTCAGTCCTAACAGGCTGTACCTTTTAGCATTCAAAGTTCATCGGGCTATCGGGGTTCGTAGTAATTTCAAAAATATTCAAATATAACGAAAACTTGTAATCGAAACAAACATTAATTTGTCACCAAGTTGCGGTAGTTTCGCTATCAAATTTTGACAAGAACCAAACAACTATTTCACGCAAGTGGATAATAGGATGACTTTCCGTCAAATGCTCATATAACACGCAAACTAATTAACTGCTCGGTAAACGCCATAAGCCGTTGGTCCCAGCTGTCATTCGTGGATTTTGGACAGTCATTACGGGCTGTCAGAAGCCCGAAAGTCTGGCAACCAGTCTTACCAAGGTGTATCGTATTACCCAGTAACTGGGTTGTGGAGGTCAGATAGGCAGTCACTTCAGGTAAAACATGAGTATTCAGCCCAGTCCAGTTACGACTGGAAGCCAAATCCCATAGTTAGGAAAAGGCTAGGTAAGTCTATCCCACTTCTGAATCAATCCATTTTTTTATTTCCTTACCTTAATATTATTCCAATTGAGATCAGTGAGCTTCTGGTCGTTCTGTTGCACGCGCGTGATGGTGTCGTCGGGGTCTGTGTCGTTGGGGGGGTCCATGGGGTACACCTGTATATACAATAACATCTTTATTAGAAACGTTAAACACAACTTAATGTACCAGTATCACATAAGCATGTTCAACATTTCTGTGGGCTGTTCAATGTATCGCAAAGAAAACGACAAGTTTCTAACTAGTCTGATTTATTGCGTTCTTGTTTAGGACGGGTTACGGGCCATTCGGAAACAGTTCGTTCGATAACCGTGCCCCTCAAATTAAGGAGACCATTCTATTAGATTACTAGCTAAAACCTTCAAAACTTGGAATTATTGTTTTTGTCTTCCATGGTGGCCAAAACTACCTGCCTACCTTGCTGTATTATAGATAGATATTTCTTATTTCCATACAGAAATGTGGAATGCGCGAAGGTAGACACCGAACTTCAAATTTTCTTGCATTTTTGCAATTATGGTTATATCAATATTTCATTAAAATATGATTCGCGATAACAGAATCGTTTATATTTAATTCGTGAAATAGTCATTAAATGTGATTATTTTATGAACTTAGAAACAGCAGGTCACTCTACCTGCAAATTGCAACAAACCTCAGAAAATTTTGTAATAGCGCTTCCCCTTAACAAAATAATTAAAACAAGTTGGTTTGACAGCTATTTGCATCGAGTCTGCACGCTTTTAATGTACATAGTATGAGATGTACCTTAGATTTGGATGCTTTAGTGATGCCATCCCAGCCCAGTCCGACGGGCTGCCCTTTGTTCAGCAGCGACGCGTGGTACTGATCCTGATTCATCATGGAGTGGAAGCCGAGGATAGCTGGAAAAAAATGCAAATGGTTTTTTTTAATAAAATAAATAAACATATATGTAACAATTTGATAGTGGTCATATAACAGAGAGGCAATACCCGTAATTTTAATTTAAGAGGGCTATTACAAATTGACGTATTCAGTTTTAGGTAAATTTAACGGCGCGTGGTAGCTGATCGCGCGTCTGTCTAGTGAAGTACGCTACTCAGACATGCTAACCATTATGATTCGAACGCTCAGGAACAAACCGGCGCGGACTTAAAGCTAAAGCCCGCGCGTCCCGAGATTTATTACTGATTCATAGCGTTGCATTTAACCATTGTTTTAAGTTAAGATAAGATAAGATTTTTTATTTGTTTAAACATGGTGTACATGATATGTTACATACAAGATAACTAAGTGATAAAGTTCTAACATGTTCAGCCGCATATAGTGGCGTACAAATTGGCAGGAAGAGATGGTACATAAACCGTGATAATATTAATAAAAATTACATTGAAGACATTGTGTGGATACTTATTAAATCATTATTATTAATTAAAGATTAGGTATAATTACAATTCAAAAAGCATATTTTTAAATAGAATACAATGTCAAAGTTTTTAGTTTTATAATATTATTTTACTTTTAAATAGACTGTTTTTTTTTTCAAGCAAGTTAACATAGTAACCTTAGTTATTAAATACTTTTTGTTTGAATTTCGATTAAACATACATAGATAAAACATATCATTTCAGACGAAAAATTATCATTAATTCTCTGTTTTACGGAATTCTTTTTGGTGTATTATTGTATGAAACATAAAAAAATGATTTGAGCATTCCAAATAACAAGGTACAGTCCTACCACAGACATTTTTATAAATTACTAAACTATTATGTGTTCCATGTAACAAAGCATCAAAAGATGCCCGAAAGTAAAATTTTATGAAACATCCTTTGCCGAGACAAAGTTTTTACTGACTTGTGTAAACAAATTGAAAAAAATATTTAGAGGGCTCCCTAGACAAATAATGAAATTTTCCAGGACACATTTTTTTTTTAAGTTTTTGGCTACATCTAAACCATAATCATTCATCAAATCTTTCGAGTCAAACGCTCAAATTCAAGAGAAAATGTGAAAGCGCCCTTAAGACCGTTCAGTCTGACCTGTAAAAAAAAACCTCTATATCCCTACATTAAAAAAAATCATTTATTGTCGCTGTAAAGAGATTTTTACTAAACAGACAGCTGTGCTGCTGGGGAGTTTGTTGCGATACTTTTTCTTCCCAGCCAAAGCACTAGGAAGTGATGCAGGGCAGCCTACTTTGAATAAATGACTTTTGATTGCGACTAATTTTGAATGTTTTTAATGACGGAAATTGAATCTTGTGACCCAAAAGAGGATCCGAACTAACTGTACCAAGGACGGAATGTTTATAATCTAGTGAAAGCGGACACCTTTTTTTTTACTTACAGTCCGGCCGTCGACAGAATGCGGGCCTGGCAACTGTCAGTGTGACAATTTTAGTAACTAATATATAATTCGCAAAACACGTATTCGTTAGTACGAAACTGACGGTTGTCAAGAACGCATTCTCTCGACCTGCTGGGCTGTAACTGATGTCCCACAAGTAGCCACATGTCTCCCCTATATTTTTTTCGATCTCTTTATCTTTCTCTGGCCATTCTCGCAAGATCTAGTCCAGATCGTCAAGCCAATGTTTCTATAATTAGTCAATATTTTTGGAATTTTATAATATATTAGGTACAGTATAATATAGTAGGTACTCGTATCATTACATCCAGAATCGTTGAACGACACCATGCAACAATCAAATTATCAGACGATTCAGTAACATGTAACGATTAGAAAACAGTCATTTCAAAATGGCCGTTCCTTGTTCATAAAGTGGAGCAGTGACATTTATTGCTATAACATTGTCAAATTATAGGTGCGGATGGCGCCAACGATGCTCGTGAAATCTAGTACGCTTACGTGACATGCCAAATGTTCCTTTACATGATTTATAATTTATTTTGATGTATGAATTCTACAGGCGTTGAAAAGGCCTACTGTGGCGAGAATGAAGGGACAAACGAATCTTTAGGAATTAAACAGTTATCTTAATTTTAGATTCATGGCCTCTCTTTCAAAACTGATGTTTAGACTTATGTTGAGGAACCCATAAGCAAAACAGCATCAAGTTATACCAAATTGGCATGACGTTTTAATGTAGGTCTGCCTAGCCTTTTACCAACTATGTTGGGGTCGGCTTCCAGTCTAACCGGATGCAGCTTAATACCAGTATCTTACAAGGAGCGACTGCCTATCTGACCTCCACAACCCAGTAACTGGGTAATACGATACCACTCTGTAAGACTGGTTGTCAAACTTTCGGGCTTCTGACGATCCATAACGACTGTCGAAGATCCACGAATGACAGCAGTAACCAACGGCTTAAAGTACTTTCCGAGGCAAGGAGGGGGGTGTTGGTATGTAAAGATGGTCCCTCATCCATGTATCAACCGCGGCAAACGTAGCTTAACCTGACCGATCGACCCGTGCAGCTGTTATACTGTTATTGCCTCAAGTGAATGTAGGTATTGTGCGTTTTTGCTATTGCGAATAGAAGATTTTTCTAGAATAAAAACAAGAAAAATACTGCATTCGAGACAATGAAAAGTGAAGAAGGCGCCTCATTTCCTAAAACCATTAACACGTCAGTCAAAATGTGATTTTTTTGAGGATAATTGTTTTGACAACACTACAGAATTTTTTGCCACAACAGATCATTTTACTTTTAATATGAAGACGTAAATTATCTGTCACTGAAGCCTAGGAATAGACGAATACTCACAAAATAAAATAGAGCATAATAATATGAAAAGAAATGTAATGCATCATTCTTCGAATAAATTCCCGAAGCAATGCAATAAATTATGTAATTTTTAAAATTAAAAGCTGTAAATGTTTTATAGATGTATGTTACGAAATAAAAACTATTTCGTTCGCAACTACGAGTTGCAATGAACTCAAGACAATGCTGGCCCATCGCCAGAGCATCACGACGGTACATATTGTCATTACAAAAGAAAATTTCCTGATTTCAGCTATCATAAATAATATGAAGTGTCATAGATCTGTCGTAAGAGTGGCTCGTTTGACGGTAACCGTGTCAGCCGCGGTATTCAGACGGCACGGAGAGTATTACAATATGTGGTACTAGGTTAGCGAGCGAATATTTCATTTTCTTGAGTCCTGCCAGAATGTAGTGGCGTAAACTTCGCATGCATTTTCTGTCAATATTTGAATTTATGAATATTTACTTGCGTTTAGTATTTAAAAGAATATATTTTAGTGGAGTATTTTTAGACGGATACGTAAACGATTTTCTAATGTAAGTAGTAATCCAGTATAATTTATAGCTGATTGTGATAAATTCGATAAGAAACGGGGATTTAGTGGTGTTACACAACTTTGATGAAGCCCATTGGTTGCACTGGACTGGAATAAGCTGGGTTGATTTAAGTAGCGGGGCGAGTTAGTAACTTAATACCTATGGCTTCCTTAGCTTGGTGAAATCAAGTGTATTTTTGTAAGTAGATTTATTACACATTTACACGTCATCATTATGTTTTTGGCAGTTTTTTAAGCAAGAGGTACCTATCAAAAGATAGTACCTTTTTCGGAGAAGGCCATGTAAGCGAGTGCTTGCACTAACTACAGGATAAGTTTTTATCCAGTGCGCAAACTGTAACCATGAATTCAGCATATCATTCTAGACCCCCACCCCAGCGTAGAAATATTTCGTTGGTTATACAAAAAAAACCAACTGTTCCATACATTTTGACCGCGTAGGTATTGCACTTTTCTATGAAACAGCTAATTTTTTTTTTGTATAACCGGCGAAAAATTTCTACGCTGGGGGGTCTAGAATGATATGCTGAATTCATGGTTACAGTTTGCGCACTGGATAAAAACTTACCCTGTATAACGTGATAACAGATAGAAATTCTGTTCTGTCGAGGCAACGGATGGGAGTCGTGTTCCAACTTACACAGTAATAGCAAGCATAAGTAAGTATATTTCAATGGAGCTAGTCACATACCACGGCTGATTAAGGCCCGGTTTGCCTGTCATTTTTCTTGTTATTTATTCTCTATCGTCTTGACAATTGGACGGACACACGAAACAACACTCACCCAAAGACGATAAATCAAATCATAGACAAGACATTGAATTTCGATAGTCTATTAAGGACTAGGGAAGTTTAGTGACGTACCAGCCAGGTCAATGATCTCCTCCTGCGAGGCATCAGTGAGCGCCTGCTCGTACTCGTCGCCGAGGTCGATGGAGATCTGCTCGTCCGCGTCACGCTGCTTCTCAGGCACTGGTGGCGGGATCCACTGGAAACAGTAGTAAATCATATTAGTACATCTGGAAAGGAGTATTTTATGAAACAGATAAAAATAAAAATTAAAGATCGTCCAGTCAGCTGGGCAATAGCAGAGACTATCAGGAACTGCGTCAACGTTTGTTAAATTTCATGTTACGCGATTCACATGTTGTGACCACTGAACTCAAATAGTGACATTGAGTTCAGTCACGGTAAAACAATTAAGCATCGAGTCGAGTTCAACAGATGTCAAGAAGTCACGAAACGGAGCTGTTCAATTATTCAAATGTCGATGGGATCAGGGACTGGTCATCTCTTAGCTGCCAAGGCTTATTAAAATTTCTGAATTGTTGTTTTGTTATTATTGCGGGCACTTTTAATGTGCAAGTCTTTTTACATCGTTCGCACATGAATAATTATGTTGTAACCAATTATTTGTAACAAGATTTTGATTTGAAAGAGTGTATCCATAGGTATCTACTACGCCTTTGAATGAGCAACTAGCTTCACCTTTTTGGCTAAGCTACCCTTGACAATCAAAAGTGCGTCTAATTGGTTTATTAGAAATAAATGGTTTGTGATTGAGTTACAATATTGCTGATAGAAACAAGAAATTTTTATATATTTTGCCTACTCTCTATGGCTTCGGTCCTTCTACTGACGCTTATAAACCCTTATAATAATTCATTCGGAACCATGAATGTGCTGTAATAGGTATGTTTGTAATGCAGCAAATGCACCATAGCTCCGTGATATCTAATTAATTCACTAATCACTTACACTTATTAATATGTAAATAAACCTTGAACTACGGAACCTCAACCTACGTGCCTTTTGTCGGTTTCGACCATCATAACGAGGTCTCGTGATTCATAGGTAATAAATTAATAAAATTATAACTTGTGGCAGTTTGTATTGTGGTTATTTTAAACACCATTTTAGGGTTAACCGCAAAAGTACTGAATAAAAATATGTATAGGTATTGGAAAAAACGGCCAGTAAATATGGCGCCTTACTGGGGAAAACCTAAAAATTTTAGTGTTTTTTTTTTTAAACCGGTATGTGGCTTTAAATAAGTTTAACAGGAAATGTCTAACTTTACCGAGTAAACTTTTGAAAAAAAGTAAAGGTTTCCTTAAATGTCATAATCATAACTCTTTATTATAAAAGAGTAGTCATTAATACTTTCTTTTTTCTTTTACATCATCATAATCAGCGTATAACGTTCCCACTGCTGGGACACAGTCCTTCTCTCTGTGAGAGGGAATAGGCCGTAATCCACAACGCGGGCCTAGCGCCTATTGGTATCCTAGTGGTTCTAAGACATGCCGGTTTCCTCACGATGTTTTCCTTCACCGTTTTGAGAGCAGTGGTGATGAAACAATTTACACAAAGTAATGCGCCTGGCTGGGTTCGAACCTACGACCTACAACTCGTAAGTCGTGGTTGTTACCACTGGGCCACCACTGCTCTTGAACAACGAATAACAACAAATTGGAAATGTATTACCAGGTTTCCCTGTTTGTTGTATAAATGTCCGTAATATAAAATCAGGCCATAAGTTTCCGGCTGTTGGGATTGGTTTGCCACCGGCATACTGATCAGAGGCCCGGATGCAAAGACGAAATTGGGCTCCCGTCACCGATCTACCCGGGTTTATTTTTTTCGAACTTAAGTTGTGAACCTTTGTTGTTTTCTTTGGATATTATTTATTTCGGTTTCAAGAAATTTATTTCTCAAAAGAACATACATGGTTCACTTAAATATGAGAAACTTAACAAAATATCTTAAGTATCATAATTGGCCGTTCGATCTATCGAGTTCATACAATGGGTATTGATTCATTGTTGGTTTGCTAAATACAACTTTAAACTCTTTTTTTTTAATGTTCAATGATTTAGAATATTCAAATCATAATACACCAGGTGGGTGAAGGTGAAGCCAGTGCAGGTTGGCGGCACGTCACATGTCAGCTTAGGTTCTAAGGGGGCCTTATTCGCCCGCGGCGAATATTTGTAGCGATACTGTCGCGCGCTTTGTAAACGCGTTACTGCATCGTTTGCAACGTGCGACAGAAACGATGCAAACGCGCGGCTGAATCGATACATCGATACAGCCGAAAGAAGAAAGAAGCCTCATAAGATCGCGACTGAAGCGCGACAGCATCACGATAGTAGCGATGCAGAATCTGGGCGAAGGTACACATGCGCGACTCCATCGCTACAGAAAGTCGCCGTGGGCGAGGCCTGTAAGACATGCAGGTTTTTTAACGATTTTAGAGCACTGGTGACACAACTGGTTGCACAAGATAAAGTGCACGGCTGCCTGGGTTCGAAATCACGACCGTCACCCATGACTTGTAAGTCAGGGCCATTATCACAAGCGCAATATTTTTAGCATGCCGCAGCCAAAATTAAATGGCAATAAGTATCAGAACCCTTAGGGCTGAAACTGCGTTAAGCGGGCGCCCGCGACGGGCATCCGTCGCGGGCGCCGCGACGCGTGTCTACGTGGTCACGCGGATAGGCTCCGTGGAAACGCGACGGTCCCAGTCGCGTGTACCCGTCGCGGAGTCTGGATTATTTTATTTACGCTGTGTCGCTAGTTAAATTTTAACGGTGTACATGCACAGTCGTGTCGATGGAGAACTTAATATATTATTACATAGCTAAACGACGCCTAGCAAAAAAAAACGACAGCCAGTAAGCCCGTTTATTCGTATCGCTGGCGGGCACGGCGCGTGCACCCGCGCGGGCGTCCGTCGCACGCAGGCGGGACTCGCAGCGCGGGCGCGGCGCCTGCCTCCCCGCGACGGACGCCCGCGCGTGTCCCCGCAACGGTACAGTTTTGTATGAAACACCGCAGGCGCCCGCTTAACGCAGTTTCAGCCCTTATAACTTCGCCATGTCTGTCTGTCCAGATGTGACACAAGTAATGCTAATAGTTTCAGAGTAAAAACTCTGAAACTATTAGCAGTAAATATAACAACATCACGCCTAGTTTCCCCTACGGGTTGAGCAGAGGTGTCCCTATCTATAGTACACCCACATTTCGCCAGTTATGTTTAAGTCCCATGTTTTAGCATAAGCGTGTTGATGGATTCTATCATAATCGGCCAAGTGGCCAGTTTATTAATGTAATCTCTGCAACATACCTTCTTTCCACGAACAACACCAGCGACAAAAGGCTTAATTTCAGGCCGGTCTGGCGTCTCCAGGGCTTGTTTGTTGATGTGTTCTATCAGCTTCTTGCGGTTCAAGGGCCCAGTGGGACCCTTATCGCAATCATAGTTATTACGTTGGTCTGGTGGCAGGAAGTTGTCCTGAAATGTGTATACAGGTTTTATTAGAGGATTATTCATTAAGGTTTGATTGCTAAATGGTCTGCTGTTTTATCAGCTGTAAACTAGTCAAGGTTTCTGATAGCTAAATATTGTTTTTTTATACTATAAAAGGTTTATCAAACATTACAATAATGAACCAAGATTGTTTGTTTAAATAAAAAATTGGACATAAATTGTGCTTCCTGGGTTCGAACCGATGACCCTAACTCACAAGCTGTAATTGTGAGTTAGGGTAATTAGCATAAATGCATTTTAATAACCAGAAATTATGCCAAACAACAATATATCGTCAGCTTATTGCAAGAACTCATTAACTGCAAAAAATCACTAAATACGTTTTTATCTATAATGAAATATACATATTAAGCTAATTGAATTTTTCCCCACCATAATTATATTTAGGATAATAATTATGGGCAAATCAACATAACCACTAACTAATTCGAACTAAAATACCGTTTATCTCAGAATAGTGAATATGTCACATAATGACTTCTTGCAATAAGTTGACGATATTATGGAGATTTTAGGAGCTTTCATTGTTTGAAATTATTATTAAAATTTACATAAATGCATGCAATTTATCGTAATAACTGATCGTAGGAAAATGTTAAAAGTCAATGCTGAATAGTGAATGTAATCTCAAATCATAAAGGTCTCACTAGTTCTAATTTGCTAGATAAGCTTTATTATTTTCAAATATAGGATAAAAATAATCAAAAGATAATAGACTGCACCCATTATTCTATAGAAAAATGATTCATATTCCTTTTTCCATATAAATGAGCAGGTAAATAGCTTTTTAATGATATTTGTTTATCAGTCCACTGATAGCAAGACCTGCCCTGTAGTTGCACCTGATAACTTCTATATCATAATCTGTTTCCAATAATGTCTCCTGATATTAATGTAAACCAATAATAATTGACTTTCATTTACCTTGTACTTAATATTGTTAGTATTAAATGATTACTTATGTACACAAGTGTGATAAACTAATTTTGATAATACTTACAAACACGGTTGATTATACAGTAGCATGATTTTTGGGACTTTGATGTGTTTGCCTTACAGTAAAACTAGCTCTAATAATGTTACTGGTGGTCTATAAATTATGATATTTGAGACTTCTATGTACCATATTTTATGCAAAATAAAGATATTCTATGTTTAACTACTCTTTCATTCACCCTACTACTCAATACGTTTCCCGTATATGTTCCCTCACACAATTAATTTGTCCTGCGTTTGATCCCACTTTGAGGGGGCTCTATCCATCAACACTTACAATAATTAATTTACAATATTTTTAAATATTGGTAGCAAAGTTTATCAAAATAATCTCAGTGCTTGTGAGTTAAGCAATAGGTGGGTAGGCAAATCGCTGCAAAAATTGCATTTTCAAGTTTTTTTATAAGCAATTGATAAGTACAGTCTGGCCATTGATAGAATGCATTCCTAACGCCTGTCAGTGCGACAATTCTAGAAACGAATAAGAATCAAATTGACAGACACGTATTTGTACGTATGAAACTAATGGGTTTCAAGTATGCATTCACTCGTTGGCTGGACTGTAAGTACTGGTTATGACAGAGGAAAAAAAATAATGCCCTCTTTTTGAGCAGTCAGGTAAAAATCAACTAGTATAGAAATTCGTTGCAAATAGAACAATAATAGCGAATGCAATAAAATGTTGAGTGTTACAATTTGCATATTCAAATAACATGTAAAGAAGCATTCAGCACACTTAAATCCAAGGAAGCAAGACAAATTGATGGATATGTAAAATAATTTAGAACAGGTAATTAGAATTTAAGTTTTATGAAACATTAACTACTACAAAAACCATATATTTATTCTTCAGTAGGTTAATTCGAAACACCTGTACTGTTTGCAATTTTCATACATCATTTTCTGTGTTAATTAAAGTGTTTGAAAAATCATTCCTATATGTACAGTTTAAGTCTTAGAAGGTATTCTTACAAACATGTAAGAGACTCCTTGACCCTTGACATGCCATCAAGAAATAGCAGCTCGTGAGAACTAATGATAAATTTAATTAATTAATCAAGGTTTATGAAAGCATAGCTACAATATTTGTCTAAATAAAAATATAAACAGGAACTGATCTCTCAGGACACTGTTCCCCACATAGTTGGAAACCAGCCAAACTTTAAGATATCCATTCAAAAATTCTGATATATTAAAATATTTCACGTTATCCAGCAAACATATATATTTCTTCAAGGCAAACATTTCTGATAAAACCTCCAAGGTGAGTTGTGAGAAGTCCATGGTTTAACAATGAGGCTTGTAATTTGTGTGAATGTTAGAGCCATTATCCAACATAATACTGTGTGGCCTTCAATATCAATTGACTTGGCTAATGATGTGAGCAGATTGTGAATGTGGGTAGAACATTATAAGAGAAACATACCTACTTTGTTATGAAAAATGTTTCAGAAGGCATTAGTTTGCAAAATAGGAGGCTAAAAGCCAGGAGTAATCGCCACAAGACCCGGCTTTTCAGTATCTATTGGCCAACAGTTAGTAAAGTTCATTGACTGATAAAGATATGGTTAATTTAATTTGTAAATTCTCTAACTAAGCAACAGTCTGCTGTTTTTTTTAATTTTATACCTGGATATTTTCACCAAATAAAAATCCAACAAGATACAGATGCATTCTTTCTATTAGGGAGGCTGCATAAATGAAAAGAGTTTACTCACATCTGGATCAACCTCCTTGGCCAGCATGGTAAGTTCTTCCTGCGACAGCTTGGATAGCAGATCGTCGACGTCCACCTCGTCGTAGGCGGACAGCTCTCGTCCGAACAGCTTCGCAGGCGTCGTCATCGTCGTAGTCTTCGTCGATGACGATTTCTAAAAACACCAAAACACTTCCTTTATCAAACTGTTTCGCACTATTTGAGGTTACTTTCCGCAGAGGCTGTACTAAACAGCGACCATGAAAAACATTATCCGCTAAGTTACGTAAGGAACACAATCAAACAGAGAAATTGAAGATAAAACATCAATATTTGACAAGACACTTTCGGCGTTCACCACACCCACAAATTAATGAATGACGACATTTTTAACACTGCACACAGCTGATATTTTATAATAAAGTTTAGTTTATTATAGTTTATGTAGTGGTCGAATAATAATTAACATTTCCTTACATGTTTAAGTAAATAAAACTTTTTATTATCGATGGTAAATACAGCCAACGTCACAAGCGCCCTCTTCCAACGACAATTTTACACTAAAATGAAAAGAAGTTTAAGTTAGAGCGAGATGGAAATAAGTAATTGTTGGCCGTTGTTGGCACTCTTCAATAAGGTTTGAAAGAGATGGAAAATAATGAACTACGGCCATAGGGAAGGGATTGATACATGGAGAAAATAAAAACTATTCGATTCGATACCGGTTTCTTATCAAAGCGCTAAGCACAAAAAGTAACATAAATAATGTAGCAATATCACAATATTCTATTGTTATATCCGTAATCAAAGATGGGTGCATTGCAGCAAAAATGAAAATACACATTAACTCATGTTGTGTTTATTGAAATATGTTTTTAATTAATTTTGTATTCATTAAAAACAATAATAGAATATGGGTTGGTCCCCGATTATATACTTTATGGTAAGGTTCATTTATTTTCATGAAGTCAATAAAACGTAAGGTCCCTTACCTTACGTTTTTTTGACTTCAAGAAAATTAATTTAGCCAAGATGCAACGCGAATTGATCAATTATGGTAACATGTCAGCACCAACTGGTGGGGCCCGCAAGGGCCAATGCCTGCTAGGGGTTGCGGGTTGTTTGAAAGAGATACCGCGGCCCCTGGCACACAGGCAACTGAGAGAACACGGGTGGTTTTTAGTCAGTAAAAGTCTGACACGCCCTCCCGCTCCACCCAGAGCGCGAGAAGTTATTTGATGATTTCCCACCCAAAAAAAAAACAATTAATTTAAGTTGTTTGGTAAGTATCTCAGTTTTCATATTTATACATTTAAACAGGAAGAACCTTATTTATCTATTATCAGTGAAAGTAATATGTATTTTGTAACTTAGTAATCTTGTGGTTTCAGAAATAAAATACCTAACCCTTATTTTTATTTCATCATACCTATATTTTAGTCTGCCCTACGATAAATGTGCAACTGGGTACTTAATGAAATACGTCATAACACTCAAGCATACTCGACACATCCTCATTGCACTGGAAACGGTTCATCATCATTACCTACATCCAGCGAACCAACTGGAGCCAACCAACTCGCATTTTCGGCAGAAAAAATCGCCAGCCGGGCTTATCAAATGAAACCGTTTTTTTTTTATATGTACCCAACTTCCTTACTGGTACCTATGCAACTGTAACACGTAGGATTATATCAAACTCAAATTGTAAACAAGTGGGCAAATCTGTTATACAATACAGTAGCGTATTTATCCGTCCAACACTGATGTGACCAAGTTGGTTCGTGACGAGTGCGCTAAAAATATTCTCAACCATAATGAAATGATTACGTCACATAGAGTACTCGCTTTAAACCAAGCCTATCCCACTAGTTATTGAACTCGCGACCTTTGTAATTATAGCATACATTGTGGTAACCGCATTATTATGTACAGGGTGAACTAGTTACGAGCTGTTGTATTATTATGATTATGCAACACACTAAATTGGAAACTGATAAGTTTATCAAGGTCAACTTATGCAAACAACGGACTCGACGTCTATCATCATCGGTGCTAATTAGTTCTATCTATATTGTAGCGCTTGTTTTTTTTTCAGAGTGAGCCGAAATAGGTACCTACTTGAAAAACTAAGATTGTAGGTGAGTGCTACGATATATCATGACAAGTTGTAGGTGATCCTTTATTAAGTACGGTAGGCCAAATAATTTATTGCAAAAGCATCAAAAGGATCACTGTTGTTGCTATTTTATTATCTTCAATCAATGTGGAGTTTGACATGGATTCATGCTTCATGCTCTATTTAGTTTTTGGACAGGTTCAAACGAAGTAGGTACCTAGGCTTCAGATACATTTAAAAGTCAAATAAGACATCAACAAAGCGTGACTAGGAACATTTTGATGAAGTTATTGGCACGAAACTGTTATTTGAAATATGGTCTTGCAGTACAATTTGTAAGATTAGTTTTGATAGAATCATTTTAGGGTTAAGGTCTCAAAACTCACGCTTAAAAATTGAAAGGATATTGTTTTGCTATGCAATCATGCGTGGGCGCAATACTTAATTATAATTATATTCAACGTCACGTTGTCAAAATACCATAACAGATTGTTATCTCGAGGTCTTTTATAAATAAATATTTTACTTTTAGTTAGCTAGCAAAAGTGCTCGTTTCAAAGTAGTTCTGATTCTAATAGTTTATTAAATGATAAGTTATTACTTAATCATCAGCTCCTGCTGTTATTACTTATTAATATTCATAAATAATTAGCCTATAATGTTCCCGTCTGTGTCCCAGCAGTGTGAAGTTCCCATTGCAGTTTCACATTTTTTTGCAATTGTGTCACTGTTGCTCCAAATGAGCGATATGTTTTTTTTTCTTTTTTTTTTCGCTTCTAAGTTGAAATACACAGCCCAATACTAACAAACCGCTTCAAAAACCAGAAATTCCTACTGAAAAAAAATGTTAAAAGTCCATAGCTTGATCAAAATCCTACAAAAACATCACGTTGAAACAAAAACCATTAAATCCTTAAGAAATTACAGGCCCGTGACATTGTTCGCTTCAAATGTCGTTATGTCCAAGTTATATTCGAATCAAATTGACTTTCCTCGATTGTTTCAATAAATCTTTTTAATCTGCAGATATAGGAAATACCTATTTCATTCATATTGTTATTTTTCAAATCCCGTCAATTCAAATGTACTTAGTCATCTCAAACACGATAAATCCAAATAGGTTGGATCAAAATACCGGTAAATCCAGACTGACTTAATCTAAACCCCATAAATCCAAAACGGTTTGAACAAAAACCGTTATCTTCATATTTCTTTACCTAATATCTCCTTAATAACAATCGTTATTTTCGAAAATATTTCACTACCAAAACTATAGGTAGTTTTACTATAAGTTTGTAAAAAACAAAAATTGTATCTATAAATTACACTATGCTTTAAGGTTTTTATCATTTTCTGAAAACAAATAAAAAATGGATATAACGGTTTTCGATTATTCACTCCTCATTGTACCTCTACTTGAAAAAATGGTAAACTAGCACCATACTCAATTTAAAACTTTACATTTTTGGTCACTTGACTCGAAAATTAAATCAAATTATGAACCACTGCTTTTCACCTCTAATTATACGATTCAGCATATTTTCACAATAGCGGAAGGCATTGCTATCTATCATCATAGATCGTTCTAAAAACAATAGGCCCATTCAGTGTGTTAATTTGTAGTCGTTAGTAAGCGTACAATGCAATTAGCGCTGTATGTTAGGTATCAGTCTTATGTATGCTTCAAAAACGAGGGAAAGTGGGAATGTAAAGGCAATGAATATACTTTTTTAATATTGCTGCAAAAACTATATTTCGTGTGCAACTCAACATTATAGTTAGGTAACAGCAATATGCAATTTTGCATCGTTGCACAAGAAGACAGACTATGTAGTGATCGATCTGAATCGATAAACGTTTGTTCCTGTTGACCACGCGTCGCCGTCCACCGCTGGCGTCACGCCAGTCCGCTATAATTGGTGGTCGCCACACCAGAGACAAGCGGTATTCTTAGCTGCCTATTCGGCCACTGGCCTTCCTACTGATACAAATGTTATTCCCATGAAAAATAAATAAAAATTTCAGATTTGCACTTGACCTAGTACTTGATAGAGATGTCCTGAACACCTATAACACAACATTGTCAACTGTTTTAAGATCTCAGGTAAACAACCTTTTTGAGCAGTCAAAAATATTATAACTACGGCATTTTGGCCTTCTGAAAAGAAAACAAATAAAATTAAAAATGTCAGTGTCAGTCAGTCAAAAGTACTCTGTGCATAGAAAATAATTGTTTATAATAATGAAAGTCTCAGATCAAGACTAGAAGTTGATTAAATTATTTCTTGCGATGAATTATTTGCCATTTGGTCCACCATATCCAGTTTCCCCAATAATAAGGGGTGCAAGGTTTGCTTTTCTCTTTGCTGGAATATTATATGGAAGGATCAAACAAAAAAGGTACGAGGCTAAGGAGAAACTATGGCGCGAAGAAGAAGCAAAAAGAAAGTTAATTCGTGACAAGGAAAATGCTCTTATAAGAGCGAGAATAGTGCAGGAGGAGAAAGATAATCTAAAACTTTTAGAATCGGGACAGTTATTGGATGTTCCTGGAGACATTTCAGAGAGTCCGAGCGCCAAGAAGAAACCGTGCGAACAGGCTAAATAAATAATACTTAATTTAATAAATAATACTTAATTTAATTTAAATTATAGTGTAATATTGAAATAAAAAATGATTTTATTTTTAACTAAATGAGTACTTACTTACGTAACACATTCACAGGCCACAGGATACCTATAGCAATTTATAGCTCATAGTATCTATTGGAAAAATACGTTATGTACCTTTCTTGTAAAACTAAAATATCTGTGCTACACAAGACAAAGGTGCATACTCTATAGTATGCCGAACAACTAAGCGAAACTTAACCTGTGCCCGTATAGCCTAGCAGTCCATAATGCAAATACATAACTTTTTAACTTTCCACTGTGGGAAAGTTTAAGAAAAGCTAATTATCTAGTTTTCACTGATCCATAACACATTCGCGCCATTGTAACACCACGTGTTAGGTATATTTAACATTCACACGAGATTGCAACACTTTCTACGGATGTAGGTAAAACTGTAATGGACAAGAAAACTTGTTTAGTGTTTTATGAGACAAATAGCTACCCACGAGGCCACGAGTGTTCTGACATCCAAGAAACTTTTAGGAGGCTAGACCGTCCAAAATGTATGTCTCTCATGCTAGGGCTAAATTGTCGCGATATCGCAACATTCGAAAAACACACAGCATTAAAGATCTAACAAAACATTATGAAGATAGGTATATTTACGATAGCTGTTTGTATTGAGTTACTCAATGCGACGTGACTCGGATTAAATCGCCTTTCCAACAAGATGATTGTTGAAATGGAAACAGAATGTCTATGTCATTATTTCTAATAGTTTTGTTGATCTGACAGTAGGCAGGTAGGTACATATTTATTTAATACATATTATTATATGAAAGTGGTTGGAGGCTTCTTGTAACTTTGTAAACTCAAATTATATCATGTATACCTACCTATTTCTATGTTCATGTATTCGTTGCGCAGAGATGTTGTTGTGTTTTGCAAACAACGTGTATGAGTGTAAGCTAACTCTGTTTCCGGTTACTGCAGCAGTACGCAAATAGAGCTTTATTTACCGGTTGTTGTCACAGCGTTACCGGTTCTTGTACGTTCAATCAATAAAGAACCAGCGAAAGTTTTTTCTTTAATGACACGAATGAATATTAATATATTGTGATTTGCGCTGTGTTTATTGGACATAGGTGGCTAGTGACTAGACTACCAAATAATAAAAAAATATTTCTAATATCGAGTAGGTAGTGTGCACAGTGGTGTGTGCCTGCGCTTCTCTGGCTCTGTGCCGCACTATTTTTTTTAAATTGTACATGGTGTACCGTACCGACAGATGGCCTGGTGAAGGTCGCGGGAATTTACTTGATGACCGGTCCATGTTGGGACTTGTGTGAGGAATTGATTGGTAACATACTTTAATATGCAGGGTTATTGGCAAAACACCAAAAACCTCTCAAGAGGTCATTTTACTCATCATTATGAACCACTTTTACTATGGGACCAAACCTGAAATCGCAAAAAAAAAATCAGCTGTTCCCTACATTTCGATGAGTTATACGAACATAAACGTAAGGAACAGCTGATTTTTTTCTCACGATTTCAGGTTGGGTCCCATAGTAAAAGTTGTTACCAACAACCACCACCAGTGGATAGTAAAAAAGCAGATAAAAATGTGCGAAATCGGCCCCAAGACTCCTTTCAGCATTTTTCGCACTATACTTAGTTTTGTATTTTGCCTTCGAACACTTGGACACTCAAGACCTGTCTCCTAATCTATAGGTCAAAAGACAGCACGTCCAACTTAACTTTGGGCTCCCATTAATATTATTATACTCATGGCACGTAAGATTTTTAGATTTGTCATTTAAAAAGTGACTTGGACTAGCGTTTTTTTTTTTTTTTGGGTTTTGGCTTCACACGGTTTGTGCATTTAGCCAGTGTCAAGTCATTTTTCTTTTCCATCAAGTAAATGGCCCGATATCGGTCACAAAGTTACAAAACAGTCAGAGTCGTCTTTAGTCAGTCAAGTCAAAGTTATTGTAAAGCGGTAGTAGTAACTTTACAACAACCTATTAGGAGTTTTTGGGGGGAACACGAAAAGTCCACGTTAGTCACTTATTTTCACCTTCACTACATTTGTGCACTCACACGTAATTAAATTGCATAATTCACTACCAAAATTATACAATTTTATTCGCTATTTCACTAAATTTCATGAAAATAAAAAGTCGTGCGACATGTTCTAACGCGATCCCGCCAAAAACTCGTCTGGACTAGCGTTATTGCTTGCTGGACTCTCAAATAGATGGTCAGTTCAAATAAAGAACGCAATATCCTGTCTCACAGCATCTCAATCGGATATTATGCTCGCGGAATTCCTAATTAATTTGTAATTCTACGTACAGTGGTCATGCACGCCATGTTTCTATCGCGGCGTGCGCCATTACATACAAATGACGGTGGGATCCTCTCCATTTTATATGTTGGTGAAAGGACGAACTGCCTCTAAATAGTAAGTATTTTGTATTCATTGGTGCATCTGTGATTTAAGATTGTCTGTGGTCTATGAGGAATATCCGTAGTGTGTACGCTTTTGGAGCTCACAGACTTTGTTCGATAACGATAAGTTAACAAACCTATCATCAGGCATGATAACTAACATAGTTTTGTTTTTATCGCTGTATAAGATAATTAGCTTTTTTATCTCTACAATTGTCGCCGCTTCGTTAGTTTCGTAAGCCTTTTGTGTTACTTTCTGTCGTTCAACATTTAAAAGTAGGTCGGTAAGTACTTATTGAAATAAGGGTCAGTGAAACCCAAGATTTTATCATTAAAATATTACTTAATAATAATCGTCATGCTTTGACGAGTTCCGTTGTGATTGCGACGAGAAGAAAAAAGACGACGCCATATTTTTTCTTCCCGCCGTTATTGGGCCTGCGTTCATTACGCGTTCGTTCAATGGAAATTCAAGCGGTCTAGCTCATTAGTTTTATATTGCAATATCGATCGAATAGGTATACTGAACTTACATGGACACGCGATTGCATTATTTTTCCTATTACCTAACCGTAGCAATTCGTGCATGCAGTTTTTACGCAGTATCGCACCTTTAGATAGTTGTGTGATTTACTCTAATTGAATCCACTAATGAACTTTTTTAATGATTTAGTTTAGTGATTGCATAGTGAAACTTTTAGAAAACATAGGTACAGACAGCGTCAAAAATTATCGGGACGAACAGACTGTTCAAAATGATCTCAACAACGAAGAAAATTAAACTTTATCTCAATTGAATAAAGTTCTCGTCAGAATGACAGTTGTCGTTTACTGTCATCATTCTGCAACATTCCTTGTGTCATTGAGTTAATATTTAATTTTCATAGTTGTTTAGATTATTTTGAACAGTCTGTTCGTCCCGATATTATTGACGCTGACTGTACTTACCTAACAACTAACATTTAGCAATCGAATAATGTTGACTTTTTAACACGTTCACACATCAAGCTATACATTTTCAGTTTACGCTGATCTCACACTGTATGGAAATCCTATACAATGCGAGATCAGCTTGTACAACATCGGCAACATATACAGGGTCATATTAAATTAGCTGGCAATACTTTCCCACGTGTTGGGTACTGAATTATTGATATCGAAAACTTGTAGTTGTCACAGTGTCATTAAAAGTTTTGAACAAAGTTGGATGACATTTTTTTAAATATTTTATTTTTTGTTTCTTTTGGTTCGTTGGTTTACGATTTCGATAGTACCCAACATGTAAAGTTTTGCGAGATAATTTAATTTAACCATGTAGTACGTTCAACACAGTATACAACAGACAGTTGTATCAAGAGGCCAACTTAGAGACGCCAGCACATCAAGCTACCCATCTGTCAAATTTATTTGATAGATTTTCAACTTTATAACTTAAGCATATGGTTAATGTTCAATTAGAAAAAAATTACAGTTTGGGCAGTGCTGGCTTCTGCACATAAGTAAGCAAGGATAAAAATAACGAGGTCTCTATTAGCCTCTAATAGGTAGTCTAGAAAGGTAACCTACAATATGCCTAGCAAGCCATTAATACGATGTGGCTGATTGTCGGTTGAATCTTTAATATTTTTGTATGTGTTGATGTTGCCTACTTATTAAATCATCATCTGCCTACCCTTTTTGGTCAGCTTCCAGTCTAACCGGATGCAGCTGAATACCTGTATTTTACATGGAGCGACTGCCTATCTGCCTACATAATAAATTCAAATGATAATAGGTAGATACTTCTTATTCAAAGTATCCCACTAATTCAATTTTGGGCCAACATATTTACGTTCCGCCTATGACCAATGACCTACCAAAAAGTCGCACCATAGATTTTGTTATGTTTATTTTTTAAAGAAAGTCCGTTAAATAGGTAAGTACCTAGTTGAGATTTAAGATTGGAATACGTTAGCAGAATATACCGTTAAGTATTCCCCCTCTAGTTTCCACATCGTTGAGCAGCAGGAAACAGAACAAGGAATTGAGTTTATTCCAACTGTACTTACTTCATATGTACTTAAGTTAATTACATTCATTTGTTTATGAATAGCGACAGGGTTGTTTAAAACGAGATTTTCTACCAACTTGGTTGGTACAACATCAACTGGCGAAGTGGCTGACTTGCTAATGCAATCGATCGACAGGCATTTTATTTAAATTTTATGCTAGTTAGAAACTTCTCTATTATAGTAGTTTACAGGGTGTTGAACCTTATAAGTAGGCCTTGGGAAGGTGTATTGGAGTAAATCGGTAAGTAATAATAACTGATTTGCGATAGTCGGAAAGGCCATGGTGACAGTGGCGGATCATCCTAAGGCAAACTAGGCACGTGCCTAGGGGCGCGAGGTTACAAAAGGGCGCGCGTGGAAATTTTTAAACGAAAAAAAAAGAACCTAATGTCCTACCAGAGAGTTAGTCACCCGTCGGGATCCGCCGGAAATTTCGGTTTGTAATGATAATGCATAGTATTTTATCGGCGTGAGCTTAAATTCGTTTTTAGAGAGTGGGGGATAAAACCGACGATGGCTTACTATCTGAGGGGAGATTAACTAATTTGAGAAAGAAAAGTAAAAAATAAAAAAGAATAAACTATTTATTTTTATTTCAGAAAATAATGGCAAGTTCGGTTTGGTCGCATTAGTCGGAGTATGTAGGTATCATCATTACAGCCGAAAGACGTCTACTGCTGGAAGCTCCGCCACTTCGACTGGTTCTGTGCTTCCCGAATCCAGCGAACTCCTGCGGCCCTAACAAGGTCATCAGTCCACCTTGTGGGAGGGCTTCCAACTTTACGTCGCCCCTTCAGAACTTTTCGGCCCCATTGGCCATCTGTTCTGCGAGTAATGTGCCCTGCCCACTGCCACTTAAGTTTGGCAATTCTTCGGGCTATGTCGGTTACCTTGGTTCTCCTGTGGATCTCTTCATTCCTGAATCGATCGCGCAGGGAAACTCTAAGCATAGCCCTCTCCATTGCCCTTTGGGTGACTTTTAGCCTTCTTATGAGGCCCATTGTGAGCGACTACGTTTCGGTTCCATATATCATCACTGGCAAAACGCACTGGTCAGACTTTCGTCTTGAGACACTGCGGTATTTTTATATCTATATATTAAACTTACTGGAACAGAATTCAGAGAAAAAAAACAAGCACATAAGGTTTAGTAAACAAATGTACTCAGAGCAGCCTAAAGCAACAAGTCGAAATTGCCATGACTATTTGAAAAATTATTTTATATTTTAAAATCAGATCAATTTTAGAACAAATAGATGTAGGTACTGGACCGAATGATTAACCTGGCTAAACAAATTATTATTTTGATTGCAGATCATTATGTTTTATTTATAATTTTTATTTATTGAAATTATCTACAATAATTATATTACAATTTTTATTTTTGAGATACATATATTTTTGGCTAGTAAGCTTAAAAATATCAGGTCCTAATTCTATCATTGTTAGAGTTTAAGGCCATTCTCAGACAGAGTCCCCCACTTTAAAAAAAAAATCAATGACTTTCAATTGTCATAAGCCTAACAAAATGTAATTAATTAACTAAAACGAAATTATAACTTTAATTGAAAAAGGATTACGTAGAAGTAATATCACCAAGATATAGAATTAAAAAAAAAATACAGCTGATATCAATTGAGAGTTAATTTGATAAAAAAAAACAATCGGTTATCAATTGCTTATGGTATTCACAATAATTAAACATACATAGTCACATCAATTACCTAAAAAAAAGACACGGAGACCATGAGTTTCCAAATTCTATCCTTCTTACTTTCTTCATTCTCATCATATAATTACAATTTATATTATACTAGAATTTGCCAGCGGCTTCGCCCGCGTGGCATGTGACTTGCCCGCAATAAAATTATCCTGTCTTAGTTCAATGAATAAGCTGCCTTCATACAAATTTCTTCATTATCAAGTAAGTTGTTTTTACGTGAAAGAGAAACAAAAATGCATCCCTACACCCTTGGAAACTTTCGCGCTTATAATATTCATAAGATGGCAACTATGTATAGGGGCGCTGATGAGGTGCTAGCCTAAATTCGCCTCTGCATGGTGACAAAGATCTACTAAACGATTGTAGATGATTAAAAACCCAGTTCCCGTAAAGATTCAGAAAAACAGTGGTATTTCAGGCCAAGGGTAATTTATTATTAAAACTATAACGTATATTGCCTATTATAGGTACCTATTGATTTTCAAAAACAATAAAAATATACCCATGTATGGTATTAGATAGTCATTCCGCGCGCTATATTTATTTAACAACGAGGTTCTAACAAAGTTTATTTACATTTTTTTTCATGCAGAGACCAGACACACATCACACACAGTCTTAAGTCAAATACATAATTACAAATAATTTTTGCGGTCAAATTCATATGCCACCAAAAACATTTTCATGTAAGATGTTGCCATATGACTCGCACTGTCAAAAAGTTATCAGATCTCATGCAGAGCCGCTTCTAACTCTGCACGCCCTAACTCTACACGCCCTAACTTCACAAACTCTACACCTTAATCAAAATAGGTGGCTTGGCCGTTTCCTTACTACTCATGAACATTCAAATGCCAATTATTTTTTTTATTTTTTTTATTAATCTAATGCCGTATTGATTGGGAAACACACATAGTTGCGCAACATTGTTTCAGCAACATATTTTTTGTTGCGGCAAACTTGTTGCGGAGTTGTTCGTACTTAATTTAAAAATGTTCCGTGTTTATTATGCTTTGCTGTGCTTTTTCCGAACAGTGAACGAAACTGGTCACGGTCGGGTTGGTGATACTTACTGTATTCAGTATAGGCTCCAATCAGTCGGTGACGTTGGATCGCGTATACTCGGCTCCAATCGTAAGATTTTACTTCTACCGTGTGTCATATTATAACCGACTTCACAAAAAGGAGGAGGTTCTCAATTCGTTTTTTTTTTTTCATTTAATGTTTGTTACCTCAGTAATCCGTCATTTATACACCAATTTGAAAAATTCTTATTTGGTGTTGGTTTCTTTGCAGTGTTTTTTTTTTAAATAAACTTTTTTTATTTTTATGGAGTTGATTTACAAAGTTGCCAGTGGTCTTGCCCGTAAGTACCTACATAAACGATTTCGCGTGTCTGGAACGGGCTCCAGTTATTATTCCCGTTAAGGATACCTCTCGATATGGACCACACTGCCATATCTGTGCACTCGCTCGATCAGTTCACTTTAGTTCATTTTCTCAATTTTTTCCTGCACGTGAAAGTTTCCTTGTTTGTTGATGTTCTGGAGAACTTTCATAAACCTAGCCTAGGTAGTTATTAGCCAGAGGTAAATATAGATTAAAAATTTCTTGACGGTAATTTAATCCCATTGAATGGATTTCATGTAGAATATTAGGGGCTTGTGGCTAAGTATTAACAGCCGCACGACTCGATCGATCAGGTTAAGCTACTCTTATCGAAATTGGTCCGTGGATGGTTGACTATCTTTACATACCAAGACCCTTCCGTGCCTCGAAAAGCATTTTAAGCCGTTGGTCCCGGCTGTCATTCGTGGACCTTTGACAGTCGTTACGGGTCGTCAAAAGCCCGAAAGTCTGACAACCAGTCTTACCAAGGGGTATCATATTACCCACTTGGTTGTGGGGTTTAAATAGGCAGTCGCTCCATGTAAGATACTGATATTCAGCTGCATCCGGTTAGACAGGAAGCCGACCCCGACATAGTTGGGAAAAGGGTAGGCAGAAGATGAATGCATTTTTCATGAAATAGTCATCCAATGGGATTGAATACACTTGAGAGTTGTATTGACGATTTTAAATTAAGTATTATAATAAATTATGTACGGTCGCAAATAATATTTTGTTCAACATAGTACTGTGGAAGCTCGGACGAGCCTCTAGGTACCGGGTATGTACTGGAAATTATTAAAACACCATGGGGCGTTTAAACTGTGGGACTCCTCGTTTATTTCAAGAGTTTAGCAGATGCTTACAAAGACGCGCCTGTCATTAGAATCAAAGCTCACGGAACAAAACCTATCTAAAATTATTTGTCGTTCTTATTTTAGAACATCCTAAATGCTCGAACATAGACATAGCCCAATCATTGGCTGCCAGTATGTGTGTGAGGTTCTTCTTTAAGAGAACAACGTCTTACAGTACCTACAGACACTGACCTGAAAATTGCCAAAACGTAAGAAAATTTTAACTTTGCGCATGCTCCTTAAGTCTACCTAAATTGTGGATAAGTATCAGAATATAATTATGAATTGGATGGATTATAAACAACAGGAAGGGGGTAAAATTTCAAGTACAAAATTGGACCCAAACAAAAAACAACAAGAAACAGGGCAAGCTAAATAAAACCGTTTAAAAAGACGAATAACATCTTTGTAATTGTATGACCCAAATGCTAAACTTTCTTAAACAAAAAAAAAAAAACTTAGTAAGTGTTCTTTGTATTTATTTATAACTAGCTTTTGCCAGCGGCTTCGCTCGCGTGGAGGTCGAAAATTATCCCACGGGAACGTACTACCGAGATAAAAAGTATCCTATGTGTTAATGGTGACTGGTCGTCTTGCTGACCATGATTTTGTTATTGTTGCTAATATTACCTACCTGCTTATTTATTTTACATCGATGGTCCTATACTCCATAGGTTTAGGTAGTTCATTAAAGGTAAACAAATCGTAAAAAGGGTTCTTTATAGTTGACACTTTCTTGTTTAAAAATACGGTGTAACAAAATCATATTTATTTTCGATTTAAACGATAGTTTCCTCTTATAGTAATAAATGTTAAACTTTATCATTTATTCGTGAACTACTTTTCCTAGATGTAACTACTTAGCACAATTTCTTTGTTAGATTAATTACAATAATATAATATTTTGTAATCTGCCTATTGTAAAGAGACCAAAATGACAGATTCCCTAAACCTTTTAGAAAATACAACGAATTTGCTAAATTGAAAAGTAAAACTGTATGTCATGTAATGTAAGTAGTATGGCAACTGAAGTGGCAGGTACTACGTTTAGTCGATTAACGACTTTGACAGTGCTTTCAACAATCGACATTTACGATTTTGCGAGTGCGTTTCGATTTTGTTAAATTGTGTTATTATAGCTAGGAAAATAATTGATGATGCAACGGAACGATTTATTATTAATATGATAGATAGTTCATCGGATTCTGATTAAGATTCCGAAAAGAGCCTATGATTATATGACTATAAATAATAGAGAAATAATATTATTTTAACATTTGAAATAAAAGCTTTCGCATCTATGAGTCACGTAGTTTTTTTTTTTTGTTTACCTTTATTAAACTACCTAAACGAGTTTTTGGCGGGATCGCGTTGGAACATGTCGCACGAATTTTCATTTTCATGAAATTTAGTGAAATAGCGAATTCAATTGTATAATTTTGGTAGTGAATTATTCAATTTAGTTACGTGTAAGTGCACAAGTGTAGTGAAGGTGAAACTAAGTGACTAACGTGGACTTTTCGTGTTCCCCCCAAAAGCTCCTAATAAGTTGTTGTAAAGTTACTACCGCTTTACAATAACTTTAACTTTGACTTGACTGACTAAAGACGACTATGACTGTTTTGTAACTTCGTGCCCGATATCGGGCCATTTACTTACGAGTATTGAAAAGAAAAATTACTTGACATTGGCTAAATGCATAAACCGTGCGAAGCCATAACGCAAAAAAAAAAAAAAACTACCTAAACCTATGGAGTATATATAGGTTATCATTTGTGAACATAATCCAGTATTGCATATGTAAGCTATCACGCCATTTATACCAGGAGGCTTTTATTTTGGTATATGCTCTGTTTACTTTTTAATTTTTTTGTGCTTGAGTCAAGTTTTCATTTATATTGTATATGTTATATTGTATGTTTATGTATATTGGCATGGCTAGCTGACATATGACAAATTATTTAATTTCCGTGTCTCGCAATGTTAATTACTTTGCCTATGTATAGAATCAAGTCTATCTAACTAAACAGACAGCTGTGCTGCTGGGGAGTTTGTTACGCCACTTCTTCTTCCCAGCTAAAGCACTAGCAAGTGGTGAAGGGCGGGCGTTTTGGGGGACTGTCTTATGTAATTTTGACATACGAAAAGTGCTGATTCTCAGCCTAATTTGAATGAATGACTTTTGATTTTGATTTTGAAATCCAGGTTACATACTATCTATGTGCCAAATTTCATGAAAATCTGTTTTCGGTAATTGAGTAACAAAAATCCAAACTTTCACATTTATAATATTATAGTAGGATAAAAAAAAGAAACAAAGTTAAATTTGTGCGCAGGCGGCGACGTCTTTAATCTGCTATCTGCTTGCAAACTTGCAATTTCTTGCATGACCAACTTGGTGTCCCGTTACTTGCAGCCGGTTTTGTTCCGCTGTGAGCCACTATTTACAGCTTTTTGTACATTGGAAAAATGTGTCACAAAAAGAAAT
Source organism: Polymixis lichenea (assembly GCA_949091785.1). Lineage (NCBI taxonomy): Eukaryota > Metazoa > Arthropoda > Insecta > Lepidoptera > Noctuidae > Polymixis > Polymixis lichenea. The sequence continues at coordinate 5,247,284 of OX420934.1, forward strand.
TAGTTCAACGGAAATGTGCTAGCTAAACGTGTTAATTCGATTGTAATCCACGGTTACGGATTGTCAGACTGACTTAATGAAATTCGGGGTATATTCATAAACAATGATTAAAGTTAAGAGATGTTTAAACTAGGGATGCCTCGATCCGCCTTTTTTCCGATAAGCTACCGATACCGATGTTCTTATAAAAATATCGGCGATACCGATACGCTTATTGATTTCAAAAATGATAGTAAAATAAAGAAAACAAATTAAGTTATTTTTTTGATTAATATAAAAAGAACAAATAACAGGACAAACTAAATAAAATCGTTTATAATTATAGACAGGTTGAGATTAGTTAATAGTATATTTAGCATACTTAGTTCGTGCCTCGTTTGCAACGAAATAGACGAGACAACACCCGCGTTTACATTACATTTTTAAACCGCGAAGTTTGAAAAGTATCGTTGAATCGGCCATAAAAATATCGCCGATGCCGATATATCGGCAAACTTCGAGTATCGCGGATATATTGGCATCGGTACCGGTATTGGATGCATCCCTATTTTAAAAGTCAAAAATGTAATCAGTCGCTATTCATTACTTAACTTTTATAAATAAGGGGGTCAATGTTTACGGGTTTCTGAATTACCTACAGGGTTACACAAAGTATTGCTTCTTTCTAAATAAAGCTAATCAAGGATGATATAATAAACTTCTGTTTCGAACACTCAATTTATTAAAATAACCTTTAATTTACCTACTCATAGTAAAATAATAATTTAGACCCATTTTATTAAATGGGTCTTTACACATTTAGTATACGCTCCGCCATTTTACAATGTCGCAGTTTACGCTTCTGTAAATACGTACCTCAGCTGAACGCTAGCTGCAACAAACGTCACGATTTAATGATATCAGATAATACAGAACGTCAGCTGGAGTGGATATCGAGGCCACTGATTGCAACAGTTTGTTGTTTTCGAATTAAATGTAACTCAATGTGTTACCAATATTGCGTGCGTAGAACATTTATGTCTTGGATGGGAATAATATAACGGAAATGATAATAATAGAGCGTAGAATATTGTAAAGTAATAGACAGTCATATTGAGAGTGTGATGCCCCAGTTGATTTCGATACTAAACAACTTTACTTGGCTAAGTTCTCATACATAAAACATTCTCCCAGTTGGTATTTCCTATATGACTAGCATTCTGAGTTCAGGAACACATTAACCTTTGGAGAAAAAGCTTTTATTACGTTGAAAGCTCTAAAAGCTGTTTTAAAATTGATTCAGAGTAGTTTATGATTATGATACAACCAATACAGTATTTTCCATACATTTATAGTCTGATATACCGTATATCAGATGAAAAAACTATTGTATAAAGCTATTTCATCATAGAGCCTTATAATCACATGTTATTTATATTTTAACTAATATTAAACAACGCACTGATGCGTCTTAAGTAAACATGATGTAGTTGGCATGGTGTACTAGTTACGTGATAATGACAAAATGTATATTTTGTATTCGTTTATATAATCTCAATATTATTATATGTATAAATACCACAAGTAACTAGCGTTTGTGGACAACTATTTAACAAAAATGACTACACTACAGGTTTCAGAATCAATGTGTAAATAAACAAAATCAGGTGTTGTTACAAATTCTAGAACAACACATTTTATTTGAATAACAAAAACCTCAGCTTTTAGCAGTTTCAGCTCCGAGAAATTTTTTTGTTATAATTCGATTTTATTTAGACATAATACTAATATCTTTTTTTATCAAGCATTTATAGATAATACTTACACACATTTACACACTTATAATCTTTATAGCTTATGAAACTGTATTACCCAACCTACCAAAATCTAAAACGAATCCCTGATGCTCAGCTGTAATCTTTTGGCTCGCAATCGCGAATACTCGCGATCACAATAAACTATACTTTCATATACATACATAAAGATAAACGACAGGCTGTTGCTATTCCAATAAAGCCGATATAAACCACTTCCCTCATTTACTTGGATCTTTACAACTTCCGTATGATAATGAGCAACTGTTGCAGTCTACATTAGGCATATCTACTTTATTTCAACCATAGTCACACAAGTATAAAGTATTATAATATAAATATATCTACCTAAAAATCTCAACCTACACTAACAAATCTTATGATTTACAAGCGTTTCCTGATACCTAAACATTCCCAGTTTTCTATTTATAAACGTTTAACAACATTATTCTAGAGTTTGGCGTCTAACCTCCGTGCTTGCGCAGCGGTTATAAATTTAAAAGCCATTCAACTCTGACGGTCATTAAGATTTTAATGTAATTTTTGCATAATCACTTCATTATTAGTGAACAGTAAAATTGTGGAAAAGAATAATTGATACCAGCTGTTAATTCACAAGACATATTTTACTGGTTTAGCAAACTGGGTAAAGGAAGCTTAGGGCGCAAACTATGTAATTATTTTCATTTTTTAATTTGCTAGACCAAAATGACACCTACTATTGCTTAGCTGTGCGTATCAACAAAAAAGGTCGATCGCAGCTGTAATTTTCTTCTAGCAAATAAAAAATCAGAGTTAATTAAGATTTAAGTTAATTCAGACTAATAAACTAATAACAAATAGGTTAATATTTTTCAAACCACTGTAAACTCTCCAGTAACTACATTAACGGTGTATTCAATCGATAACAATGGCCTTAGTTAAAACAAGCGACCATCGTAAATCGATCAAATGTGTCGAATCGATTCGACATATTTAACGATACGCTCTCACGGTTCATTTTGCTCCTATAATCGAACATTATTGCTAGAAATGAAAAGTTTTATCGGCTTAGCGCCGTGAACAATTGCGTGAGAGACTCCTATATTTAGAAGTAGGTGAATGGTAGGATCGACTCGCCAACGTTTTGTTACTGTACCTCCTCGATGTACCGTTTTGTGGCGAATTATTTTGATTAATTGTTATCAGAAAAGTCGAAACTAGTGTTACATGTACATGTTACAGTTACATGTATTTCCATATAAGGTTTAAAGAAACCTTGCATAAAAACGCATGTAATCTTGATTTAGTAATACGGGAGTGTATTTAGTATACTTATTTTCCTGCTTTTCCTAACAATTCAAGCTACCATAACGCTGTACCTACACATGTTATTGTATCGTATTTCATTGACGTCAACAGCATTGACCCCATAATTCCATGGGCGGTGTCCTAATTAGACATTTATCATGTTAAATAAGTCCTCATAAACAAAATTCACGGGGTCATGGCATATTATATTACACACCTAAATAAAATTAAGTTTTTAGACTATAGAAGCGTATACTGGACAAGTTACCTAAGAGACAGGCACCAGTAATGTTTGTCATATCATTACTAGTAAGGTTATTATTTATCAATAGCCAATGGTAACTAAAGTACTTATCGTAGTAAAGTGTTTGAGTTGTAATACTGTATAATTACTCGGAAATGACTCAATTAATTAGGTAGTAGCACTTACAGATGTAGGTGAAGTAATGGTTGTTAAGTCTGTAGAGGACCATGCAATCTGAACTAAATCTTCAAACACGCTTATCGCGACGAGTGGCATAGTTTCAGCCTTATATACTTCAGTTATAGCAACTGCTTAGCAACATAATTGTAGGTTTAAATCGAGAAATTAAATTAGGAGGTACGGTCAGTAATTATAAATTTGACTAAAACTTTACAAAAATCTATACGCTTTAGAAATACACATATGCTACCAAGCTTAGCCGCATAATAATGTGTGACAAACTATAGCACTAAAATGGTTACGGCTTCTTCAAACAGCCGCGACGCGACAGCGCGACGCGACACTTGTAGAACAATTTCCATTAAGTTTTCAGAGAAATTGTTCTACGAGTGTCGCGACGCGACCGTCGCGTCGCGCTATTCTGCACGAGCCTTTATGCAATAAATTTCGCCGTGACACATTGTACCAATCCAAATATTTATAGTAGTAGGTAATAGGTATCTACCAATATCAAAGAACACGTCATAACGTCATACACACGTGGCGTGACGTAAGCTCTGTTTGTTTTGTGATTTCAGAAATCATTTTGGCAACACACAAAAATAATGAAAACAAAATTAAACTAAAAAAAAAGATAAAAGAGTCAATAAAGTGAATTGGAATTTATCGGGCGTTTACTACATTTTTATTTTTATTTCCTGGTTTTATTGTTTTTCCTTTCTTTTAACAGGTTGCGTCTAAAAATATCGTGAATCTAAACAATAAATAAATTATCCTCTAGAAGTCTAGAATGGATTCCAAGTAGTTAATCTATTTCGAGATGGTTGGATATTTCTATCTGCAATATAATAAATAGGATGAACTGGACTGTGGACATTCCTTGCCTTGGTCGCGTTACTGGCGAAGGTCGTATGATACACCCACACCTGAACAATAATATTTTGACTCATTTCCTAGTCGCAAGTAGGTCTAGGTGGGTTTATAACTTTATGCCGGAAACATAAGATTTTGTGTATCATCACTTGGAATCGTTGCAAGAATGTAGGGAAAGCACAAGATACAAAAATAGGCAAGAACATTTTTTATTTACAATAATAATAAGAATATGCCTTCACTTTCAAAATATTTAATTTTGTATGAACGAATGCGTGCAGGCGGTGTTGTTTATTTAAATTATGCCAGATTCTAGAGTAAAATGGTACAACCCGATACCAAGTTTTGATCATCACAAAAAGTATCGGGTCTTGCTGACCCACTGATCTATATGAAATAGTGAAAATAAAGTGTGTATCGTAAGTAACCACTACACATTTCTTTTAGAATTTAGTTTAAAAAAAAGGTACCGACCAATTGAGAACCTCCTCCTTTTGGAAGTCGGTTAAAAATAAACAATTTGAACGCATTTAAACTTGAATTTCGTAAAGCTAATAGAACGCACCGCACATACGAAATTTAAATTACGAAGTAGGTAGGTATTCGATATCCGGCGTCAATGGCAGCATACGTAGGTTTGGCCCATATATTCTAATATTCCGATTGACGCAATCGTGCCATCACATCGCATCGCCCTTGAATACAAACGCTTGTTGATGCAGTAGGTATTTTCACCATTTTTGCGCCAACCATCAGGCATTTTAATCATAAGATATATCCGACGAAAGAAAGTTGGAATTACGCATTTTTTGAGCGACTTTCTGAGTTCGTGGTTTGAATTCGCAAGCTAATCCAAAGCATTGTTTGTTTTTAAAACATTCGTAAAAAGTTAGTTACCACATCAATGGAAATTTGATTGGAAATTGTAAATGCCGTTGTAAACTGTTAACACGTACCTAACAGTCTGCTAACTATAGTAGGTAATTAACGATTGCAATATTTATATTTAGGAATGTGGTGCGTAATTTCACTCAATATTTCTTAGCAAGACAAATGACAGAACTCTCAACTCTCCCTATTAGCGATGCCAAAGAAAAGTGTGAAAATATGACATAACTTTAGTCATAGGCGAATATTCGCTGCCAACATTTAGTGATCATTTGAATCATTAAACATTTGGGAGTTCTGAGAAACCTGTAAATCTGGACTTTATTACAGCGACGTAAACGTAAACGTTTGTGTTAACGTCACCCAAGGTCTTAAGGTATCCTATTTTGGACTCTAGTTTTCAAAGTTGAGAAGACTCTGCCAAAAGTCGTTTTAGAGATAATAAAACGTTTCTTCTGTATGTCGTTTCCTTACCTAAGCCCTATAATGTCTTCTGTAGACAGGAAGTCATTGTTTCTAATTAATTTTCCTTGGCACTGTTCCTCTTCGACCATAAATCTAATCTCGAATAATTTAATACATTAAATTGTCGGCATTGTTTATTTGTAAACTAAAGCACCGAACAATGTTAATTTAAATTAATTACTTCTATGAAAAACATGCATATCTGCGCTAATAATGTAATCTGCTGCGAAACTTGGCTGCTCTGGTGCGAAAGTCAGACCGCGGACTTCGTGAGGACAAAGTGACAGAAGTCTTAAACGCATTTTCAGTCTTGCACTTTTCTTTATGTCATCCAGAGATTTGACAATGACAAAATACGGTGCGCAAGCACGGAAGTGAGGGAATGAGCAATGGTACTTATTACTTATACGTAAAAAGAGGTCGAAAGGTTATCAATCAACCTTTCGACTGAGGTTGATAAAGGTTATCAATTCGATTTTCGAAAACGTCATAATGTCACATTATTAGAAGACACGTGGAAGCAGGATGGCTTGTTCCTAATTATCGAGAGTGAAAAAGAGACAAAACGAAGAAAACTTGGCTAATTCGCTAAGTGGAGCGCGTATAGCCCATCTACCAACAACTTTTTTCTTCTAAAGGGAAAGAACATCAAATTAGCCAAAGCATGATCATACGGTATCTTTTCCGATCCTTTCTGGCATTGAACCGGAAAAACGCACGAAGACACGTACGCTATCCGGATAAGTCGCACAGACTTGGCATTTCCTGACAATGATAATCATAATTTCTAATAAAAGCCGGGGCACGTGACTTAATTTACTACTTATTCATATCTCCTTCCTGCATATGATTTATATTCTAGCCTTGTTTCTCCAGTACTGAGCTCACAGCCCATTAGTAGACAATTTGGCAAACTTGTACTTCTATAATTCATTAGTAATTAATTATGAATAATTTGCACTTAGTTTGGATTTATATGAACAAGCTTACAATTTACAGGGTAGCGAGAAACAGTAATTTGCTTTCTTACGGCTGACATGAAACCACTTAGGTTATGCATTTGACTGTATACCTAGTTTACTGGAGCAGACGGAAAGGACGAAGATTAGGGTAACTCGCTTGGGTTTTCTATTAGAACATAGGTATAATTAATTGTATTCTGACTAAAATAGGTACGTAGGTGTTCATGTAATTTGTATACCTAAACAGGCAAAATATGGACTAGGTACATGAGTTTGAGGCCTTAGTATATTGTCTGCAAATAAATTATTCGTTTTTTTTATTCTTAAAGCGATACTCTCCCAGTTTATTATGAGCAGTGTTGAAGCAAAAGTAATCGACGTGGAAAAGGCTAACCAAATCCGAACTACGTAGCTCACGCTTCACTAAAGAAAAGAACGATCACAAATTTCAATATTACCTATGCAGTAGCTTATAATATGGTAAATAGACATGCTTTATTAGGTATCAGCCATCGTGATACTGAATATGTAGAGCTCATCGCAAGGGACTCGACAGACTAGTCGTGAGTCGTGCAGACATATCACACGTGACGTGACGGAAGGCACTATCTGTCCATTTCTGTCACCGTTCCCAGGACAAGCTTAGAATGTATTATTTTCATGTGAACTTCTTTGAATTGTTTCCCTTCATTGTTTGTTTGGATTTGTTATAGGAGTAGGAACTGTCATGCGAGGTCGGAAGTCATGACATGTCGAGGGTGCATCTTTATAATCATTATTTAGTCTTTATTCCCACGGCTGTGCGTGTTGTGTATTTAATAGTCCGGGGACCAAAGATATACTTAGTTAAGGAGGAACGCCAACCACGTTTTTCGAAATATACAGGACCGTTTCATTTTCATTTAAATATGATTGATTCGCAGCCGTTACACGTATTGGATTGAGAGGCGCCACGGCGTCGTCACCTTCCGCCTGACGCAGGTCCTCACCGGACACGGTTGTTTCGGGAGGTTTCTGTTTTGTATAAGGCGGGAGGAAACGGCCGGGTGTTTCCACTGTGATCGCCCTGAGGACACGGTGGAGCATACGGTGGAGGTCTGCCCGGTTTCGGCGGAGCACCGCCGCGTCCTCGTGGAGGCGATCGGCGGCGGCGATCTCTCGCGTCCGGCCCTGGTCCAGGCCATGGTAAGGAGCGAGAGTGCATGGGTAGCCGTCACCTCCTTCTGCGAAGCAGTAATGCTTGCGAAGAGAGAGGCGGCACACGTATAGGAGAGGCAATATATGCGCCCTCACGGCCCTGGTTGCCACAGGAGACGCCCTGGGCGTCGGGAATCCCAGACTGATTCTTGGCCACCATAGGCGCGGGCTTGCGGACGGCGAGTAATGGGTAGCTGTCCAGTAAGGACCAAGTCCGAGTCGACGACGGCGCGTTGTGTTCCACGCGCGCCTCAAAGAGATGTCAGCACCAACTGGTGGGGTCCGCAAGGGCTGATGCCTGCCAGGGGTGCGGATTGTTCGAAAGAGATACCGTCGTCCCTAGCACGCAGGCAACTGAAGGAACACGGGTGGGTTTTAGTCAGTAAAAGTCTGACACGCCCTACTGCTCTACCCAGAGCGGGACAAGTTATTTGATGATTTCCCACCAAAAAAAACCGTTACACGTAGGTATGTATTAACATAATTAAAATAGTTAAAATCATCAATACTTACAACCCTATAAGTTAATTTAATCCCATTCAATGACTTTATCAAGAAATCATTGAATGGGATTAAATCTTCGATTAAGGTGAATCTTGTCGGCATTTTTTCCATACAAACTTCGGGAGTGTAAAACTCCACTATTCGACAATGTACATCAAAAATTAAACATGGAATGATTTTGTGTCATTATTAATATTGTCTGTACGGAAACAGAATACTAAAAAAAAAAGCCATTAAAAAGTTTTTAGCCAACAAAGATTCGTTTTTTTGCTAATTTAACCTAACTTTGGGCGTGTTTAGGTAATAAAAGAAGTATAAACTCTCCAAAACCAAGTAGGTACCGACAAAGCTCAAATATCGAAAAGTTAAATAAACTATATTGATTATTGATTTATGCAGTGCTTTTTCATAAAACTCGATCTTCCGAAAGACTTTTCTTCATTTTTTAAGCGCCTGTTGTACTATAAATGATCCTGCATCTCACTCAATAACGTTGTGCGTGTAGACTAGCGTCTAACTGCTCAGCACTGATACTATCTCTGTCGGACACGATGCCTGGCCAGAGACAGCTGACAAACGTTGAGACAGCGTGCTTTTTAGCGAGGCCCATCAGTGAGTTCGCGCTCGCAACTAGATTCCCCCTAAACGGACTTTATTATAGGGTTGTATTGATGAGTTTATAATTCTGTAAAGCACTATTTGTTACGGTGGCGAATCATATTTTAATCTACGTACACCTGACACTGACTTGTAAGTTTGCAAAAAACGTAAGAAAATGTTAATTTCGCGGGATACCTTACCGCTTTATTCTTATTACTTCGCACACTGGCTTAAAGTACTGAGAAAAAAAATCGATGCAAAATATTGATAGGAGACTGCTACTAAAGAAATAACTCTGAAAAGTTTTCACTCTTCCACAAAAAATGCCAGTGCTATAAACCCCGTTACGTAATCCACGTTCAGCTGATGAGTTTGAAATGAAGCTTCACCATCGTTTTATTACATTTGGAGTTGATAATAACATTTTGTAGCATGACGAGTTGAAGAAAACACAACTTTGCTGCCACATAAGTAATACGTATAATTTTGTTAATATTAAAAAAAAAAACAAAAGATTAAAAAATATTTTATAAGTAAAAATGGGGTAAAAACTGCAGATTAGAATTTGTTGGATGACTGAAACTTAGTAGAAAATTTTATGGTCTTAAAACGTAAATTATTTTAGTCCGCGAACTAGGTATGAAGCGATTTCAATCGATTAAATCTAGGATAATAATCAAATCCGAATGTAATAAAAATGATGGTCTGGATGGAAGCTATATTTCTCATCAACTTTCATTATTCGTGAGCGATATCTCACTAAAATCGCTACGTAATTTATGTCACGTTAACTGCAACACACGACAGTTTCATAAATGTTTTATAGTTAGTTGCTTTTCCATTTCTATAAAGGTTGAAAATCTTAACACATAGACATTATAGCTTTTAAAAGTTTAAGATAAGCAGCCACCATGAGCTATCTACTGGTTCCATTTTTAAACCAACATGAATTAAAAACGTAAAGTCCGTTAAAAAAAATCGTAACACAACTGTCGTTACAACTCCACTGCACTAAAATTGTTTATGGTCTGCATGTACTTCATGAACGCTGTTCGAAATGCGAAATTAGCCCAGGATTAGTGGCCATGACGTGTGCTTACTCATCCACTAACAGTATGCGCAATATCATTAGCAATCTTGGTTCTTACTGTACCCTACAACTCCATGACTGCTTCATATAAGTCTGTTCTTGAACTGACAACAAACCTGCCTACGTTCGTTTAGATGACATTATTTCGAAAATTCTGTGACATTTCTTTGTGACGTATCATTACAAATAGATGTTACGTGTGGGTTACTACGAGATTTTTATATGCGTTGTTGTGATTTTCGGTGATATCATGTTGTCATCGGATTGTGGATTTTGTTTAGTTCGACGTACATCGGCGACCCGGCGTGGTCTGGAACCGTTCCGTTCACGCGTCTATTTCGATCGTTCATTGTAAGTTCGACACGTTCGACTCGGTCAAGCGAGATTATTAACCCTTGTACCGCTCTATCACTAAACAAACGTAAAGTTGACCTTTATGATTCATACGTTTCGCATCCGCGCTTTCTATTTACACACAACCTTGCTTTAATTTTATTTTTAAACGCATTGCTTTTATTTGATTTCCAAAAATGTACGTATCTCGGCGGGGCGAAGCAGTTGGATCTATTTTAGATTCGTCTGCACGCAATTCAACAACATCGTATGCTGAAATGTTTCCGTCAAACGAATTTCATCTTTATTTTGATACAGTTACGACGCTTTTTTGTTTGTTTTCAGTGGGATGTAAACAAAAAAGTTGTACTTTTAATTTTACATTTCGCCGTACCCTTGTTTATGAGACAAAAATGAGCTATAAAATGGTTTTATATATTCATAAATTAATTGTTTTAAAACAAGGAGTGTAGAAATCTCAATCAAACCCTTCTCTTTATATTTTCAGCTTCCATTCTCATACGATATTCTTCAGAAAAACTGTCATAAGAATTTTACATGTTCGCGCAGGTCGCCAATACGTAGGCAGCTCGTAATGTGGTATTGTTCGCGTTTAGCATGTAGCGATAGTTCAGTTCGTTTTGTCGGGCAATTAGCACTTTTCGGCGGCTGTCATCGATCCCGCTTGATGGCTGATGAAACTGTAAACAATACCGACGTGCATTTTGTTACGAAATTGTTCATAATAAGCTAGGAAAATCGATTTTGGCTGAACAAACAAAGATGGCTAAGAGAAAAAAGGAAATATAAATGATCTTGCAGAAGATGGCCGACAAGGAAATTAACTTTCCGATGACGGCTAGTAGACGCGCAAGGAAGAAAAACACGTGTAACGCCACTAATATACCACTGTAACGCCACTGATTTTCCGGCGAGATATCATGGCGACGTGGAGAGTGCGATTGTCACAACCCACTGCTGGGCACGCCACGATTGCGGCGGTAAGTCCCCTCTTTGAGGAGTGGCTTGAGACGCGGCATGGCGTTCTCACCTTCCGCCTGACGCAGTTCCTCACCGGAAACGGTTGTTTCGGGAGGTTCCTGTTTCGGATAAGGCGGGAGGAAACGCCCGTGTGTTTCCACTGCGAAGATCGCCCTGAGTACACGGTGGAGCATGCGGTGGAGGTCTGCCCGGCCTGGGCGGAGCACCGTCGTGCCCTCGTGGAGGCGATCGGCGGCGGCGATCTCTCGCGTCCGGCCCTGGTTCAGGCCATGGTACGGAGCGAGAGTGCATGGGTGGCAGTCGCTTCCTTCAGCGAAGCAGTCATGCTCGCAAAGAGGGTGGCGGTGTAAGTGAGGGAGAGGCAATACATACGCCCTCAGGGCCTTAGTCGTCGCAGGAGACGCCCCGGGGCATCGGGAATCCCAGGTTGATTACCGGCCACCGTAGGCGCGGGCTTGCGGACGGCGAGTAATGGGTAGCTCGCTGTCCAGTAAGGACTAAGCCCGGGTCGACAGCGTGTTGTGTTCCACGCGCGCCTCAAAGAGATGTCAGCACCAACTGATGGGGCCCGGAAGGGCCGATGCCTGCCAGGGGTGCGGGTTGTTCGAAGGAGAAACCGCGGCCCCTGGCACACAGGCATCTGAGGGAACACGGGTGGGTTTTAGTCAGTAAAAGTCTGACACGCCCTCCTGCTACTCCCAGAGCGGGAGAAGTTATTTGATGATTTCCCAAACAAAAAAAAAGAAAACGCTACTGATTTTCCAATGCTACGCCACCGCTACGCCATTGCTACGCCACTGCTACGCTACTGCTACGCCGACCTCAAGTAAATTGACGTAAGGGCAGAGGTATGATTATAGTGGCTTAACTTCCAGAAAAATATGTCTAAAAATATATCTATCTTCTATCCTCTTATTTCTCTAATGTTCTAATTCTCTTATTTACCTATTTGTTTCTGTTGATGTTGGAAACTTTTATTTTATTTTGTTTTGACTGTCCCGTGTTTATATTGTGTATCTTCCAGTATGTGTTAAACAAATACATTAATGGGTATTCAACCTATTGTGTGTAATAGGTGTATTGAAACTATTCGAAGCAAAACACCCAACGGGGATATTAATCGTGTTATTCAAGCCATTAAAATATTCTGTATTGGATAAGGTCCTGTAGACCGATACACACGTGTACTATTTACAATTAGATATATTACCTACTTCTTTTAGTTTAACTTGATGTCCTAAATGGCACCGTATTTTCAACAAACTTAAAGTCACGCTCTCAAACTAGATTTCAAGAAACCTTACCAGTGCACGAGCTGGTATTGATGAATCCCAATTTAGAATCCAACATATCATCAGAAATATCTTTTGACCATCACTCACACTGGATCGACGAATCGATGCAGACCGGACAAAGGCCGTACGTACAGACAGTAAACAATAGTTTATTTAGCCATTTACTTGATTCGTACAACATTCATTTTACGTTCAGATTGCTAGCCATTTGCCATGTTCTGCTGATCGATGGGCTGGAACTAGATTATCTTTAAAATATACAGTCTTTAGCGATACGACCGCCCATTGTGTCACTTTATGTAAAAAACCTACGTTTATACAAGGTGTAACAGAATAAGCGCAAGTCCTGAAAATAGTTTGTTCATAATCGACTACTGAATCGATTTCAGTGAATTTTAACATAGGTATTTTTTTTTTCAAAAATACGTACGCACGGCTACACATCAAGCTATACATTTCCAGTATAAGCTAATTTCGCAATGTATAGGATTTCCTTACAATGCGAGATCAGCGTAAACAGGAAATATACATAGTTTGATGTGTAGCCATGTGTAGAAGTATTTTGCCATACTGACCGCCGACTGAACTAAAAAAAACATATTATAAGACAATAAGACTCAATTTTAAATGCCATAAAGTAATGCTGGGATCAACGCTATTTTGTAAATAATAATTTGCTTAAAAATACGTTTTGACCATAATATTATGCTTTTAACGCATTACTCTAATTGGGGTGTATGACGGTGTAGGTCTTGTATTATTTATGTTACACATTGTATTTGTAAATTTTGTGGTGTACACAAGAGTATTCTTTACTATACTTATTAAGAATGTATCTAGTTTCGTTTATGGTTGCCTCTCAAAGTTCAAATTATGGTATCTAATAAAAAGTAAATTCAAAAACCAACTGACTACTGAAAAATCACGGTCTGAGAAGTATGAAATAAATAGATATTCTCATCTGAAAGCCGATGTCGTATGCCACATTGCCCTAAAACTTATGATCGCTGACTACTGTATAAAATACGTACATACTAGTGACGTGTCGGATCGTTGAAAATGTAGATTCGTAGATACTGATCCGGATACGGGTAATTGGCTCAAGATCCGCGGATACGGATACGGATATGGATCTAACTTTCTTATTCAATCGGTGTCGGTGCGCGTGACCTTCAAACGATAGTTGACGCCACTTGACGCTTAGCGTGACAGAACATGTTTCGACTTGAGTTGCGCGGGTCTTTTTTTTGTTTTGTTTATAGTTTAGTGTGACACTGGGCAGCATAGATAACGTTTGTGTTTGTTGTACGTTTATATTTAACAAAAGGTCTACAAAGAAGTTTATCGGTGAAATTTGGAACTATTAATTGGGTAAAAGATCCGTAAATGATCCGTCACAAATGTAACGGATAGGGATACGTATACGGAACTTTTTTCTCTCGCGGACATCCGCGGATACGGATATCCGGAACATCACTAGTACATACATACCGGCCAAAATCATAACCTTCCGTTTTTCCTTCATCGTAGCCTGGTAAAAAGAATACAATACCAGATAAGTCAAAAGAGCTTTGTTTGGTGCAAAGCTTTTTTGTATCAAGGAACAGCACGCCTTTAAACTTATGAATCCATGATCTGTTTATGCTTTTCTGCATCAACACTTATTCTAGATAGTTCATTGCAATCATTTCGGATGTTGCAATACTTTTTAAATCAGCGAGCGTAGCAACTGATTCTTTAAATAGGCTACGAAATCCAACGCTGCTACGAAAGCGCTCTCTAAAAACAACGTAATTATAACTAAAATATTTCTTTTATTAACTACATTAAAAGTCTTATTACAGTTATTATAATGTTAATCATTGAGTTTTAAAGAGTCTACACCACGCAAATACTTCTTTCAAAGTTCAAAGACCTATTGACCTGACCCGTAGGTACCTATTCTACATGGATTCTGAAATATGGATCTCGATTCAAACCTACGAGCAGAGATTTGTAAGAAATCTCAACACCTATCAGTTTTGAATAGAAATTCATATTTGAGCAGATTCCAAATCAAAGACAATCCTAGAGCGAGACATGTCTGAAGAAACCATAACCAAACACTTTCACAAATACTAACACTGAGATACTCGTACATCCAAGAGTAACAAGATACAAGATATTCAGCTTTGAACTCATCTAGCTTCAGAATAAGCCAGTGAGTCACGTCATCCCTAAATCGAATACAAACACAATTCACCCGGCCGAGTTCAATGACCGGATACTTCCCAGATTCTTCTAACAAACCACAAACCACGTTTTGCCACTTTTTAGATATTAGTTTATCGCCAGTTTGCAGTCACGTCCAACATTTTTTGGATGTGGAAAAATCTATCCGGGTCACTTACGGGCTTGCGTGTTTGCACAAATCTTTTCAACGTCTCGATTTTATGGCGAATTTGTGCAAACGCCTTATTGATCGTTTGTTTACCAAATAGTAGGTTAACTAAACATTTATAGCGGATCAACCTCAATAAACGTCTGGGAAATCTTAATTCAATCTTTGGGATTTTCTGCAAAATTTTGTAGTAAGCATGGCATGCACATATTTTGTAGGTTCTACAATCGGTCAGCTTTTTTTTTGTATGACCTATGTTTTGTAGGGCTTGTGCGTTGATACATTTGGTTTCTTTGTTTCTTTTAGCTCCTAAAAAAATAGACACTGATTGTATTTCATTTGCGGACGTTGTAAGGCTGTAAGTCTGCAAGATGATGTTTTTTTATGGGAATTCATTGTCGTCATTATCATATCAATTACACAATGGGCTTTCTCATTTTATACATTCTCATTGTGATCCAATACTGCTTGTTGTACGAGTATGAGAAACTCATGCTCCATATTATACTCCGTACGAAATGGTTCAGACAGCTGTTTTGTTTACGTTTTTACTTCAGCGAATGAATGAATACTTAAAGACAGGCTATACCAACTAATAATGAATGGAGTGATGGAAAAATATGTTCTATACAATAACAGTAACCACTGAAATGTTCAGATTAATGAGACGAAAGAAAGCATGAAGGATTAGAAGCAATTATTCCGTCCTTTTAAACTAGGCCATGCATTCTAATTACGTCCGATAAGTCGTATAATACAACAATTTACATGTTACAGCCTACCTGATTTACAGTTGCAGGCTCCAACATTGTCTCAAGGAAACTAATATTTCAGTATGTGGAGCAGTGGATGCAATGAATCATGCCAATTGTTTACACTGTGTTTTCTAAATTAAACATTGTTAGTACGCCGACCAAAATTAGAAAATGTAAAATAATTTTGAGTGCGTTTAGGAGTGGTAGATTTTGAAGCAACGTTAAAATTGCGTACGAAGTCTTTTTATGATGGAAGCCTTCTTAAAGTAGGAACGAAAGATTTTCTAATGTCTGAAATCAGCCTGTTGAAAGTCTTTTCTATCGTCATAAAGCAAATCCATAATTTGAAACAGCAGACAATACATCAATTCCACATCATTTTACATTGTCGCGACAAAAAGGCACGGAGCATCATAATTTCTTCATTTCTGTGAAGACACGAGCATTTCCAATTACAAAATGGTCCATTGTTCCCAAACAAAAGACCATTCACTGCGCAGGCGCATTATGTTGATGTGTATCACATTGTCTCGACACACGACTCTGGTTCCACGCTTCGACATTATGGAAGGCGAGATTCGTGTTACGACATCCTGAACTTACAATTTGTGTGGTTAAGCCAGGATTGGAACCACTTTATCGATGTTTTGGTGGTTCTCAAAGGCACTTCACTACTAAGCTTGTAGTTTTTTTTTTTTGAAAAAAAATAGAGGGGTAGATAACAATAGTTCAAAAATATTGACGTTTCTTCGCTTCATCAATGTGGTATTACACGACCCATTTAACATCAGGAAAATAGACGAGAACAGGGTCCTTAGTCGCCAGACTTTAGATAAAAAGACGTTTGCGTAACGTATATAAATTAGTGTCAGCACAAAAGGTCGACTCCGGCCATCCTAATTAGCTGTTCACGAAACACTTGCGCTACATGGGCCATAAACAAGAAAACATTAAAATACAGCAATAATTTTGTTAGAGGCTTGAGCCAAAAACGAGTACTACGGAAGTAGTATTGAATAAAATAATATTTTGGACTTTATAAAAATATGCGAAAAAATATGCGCAGTCAAGTTTGATAGCGATGGTTAGAGCTGAATGCACGAGAATTTATGAACCAAGTAAACGATAATTTTTGACACAAGTTGTCATAAACCTGCGGAGATCAAAAGCTTCTTCGTTTTATATTCACCTTAACTTTTTGCAGTTTTTGGACTGACGTCCTACTGACGGGGACTAATAGGTCTTTCGCTGTATTACGTTGTTTTTCAGTTTTCCCAGAAATAATTAATTTGCACTTAACGATGCAAAATTAAGAGTGACTCCAAATTTCTTTTTTACAGGTCGTGAAGCGAAAATGATGTAATTTTAGACTAGTGCGTCAGTTGATTTATAAGAGCGGTGACAGTTGACGGTGGAACTCGCCTTCACCTTGGTGTGGGAGCTGGTTTATATCAAGGGGATACTACATTGACAGCGCCCGTGACACCCGCGCTCTGGACTTGTCCAAAATAAACACCTCTAACAATGATACAGGCGAGACGCAATAAAAATATATGTGTCGCCATTCGCCGTCTCCCTCATTTGTTAACAAGGTGATATTGGAATTAAAAGATGTCATGCTCCAGTGACACACCGCGTTTCACCTGATCCTAAATGCAACTGTCGTCAGCTGCTAATTACGTCTTTGTGGCAAAAATATAACTGCGGTCCGGGTCTCGATCAAGGCCATTTAACTGAGGATCCTATCCACTTACTGAAGGTATCTGTTTCCTCGTGGTGGTCGTGGTGATGGTCTCCACAGTCTCTTCCACCATAGTCGTCTCGTGATCGCCCTCTCCCTTGTCGGTCCATGGTCCAAAGAACTCCGACATGTTTGCCGTTATATTCTTCTACACCCACTGCACTGAACTCCGAAAGACCTTTGACACACATTCACTGCACTTCACAGAACGTTCACAAATAAGTGGTCGCTATCACACATTAATCCAAAAATGATTATCTTATGAGGACCGTTTTAAACTTCGATATTGTCGTGTATTTCAGGTTCGTTGGGTGGTGTGCCCATAGCTGTGATAAACTTTAATCACGGATCAATATTAGGAAAGCGTCGACAGGAGCGTTTTCTGGCGCTGCACTGCGGAGACGGCCAGAGTTGATGTTGTATAAAATCCTACTGGAAAACTGAAATAACCGGCGCGAACAAAAAGCACCAGCCAAAACATTTCACGTGCGGGCGTATTATTAGTTGGACGATCTAGCCGAAAGAGTTAAGTGTCGCGGCGGCCTTATGCTACAATTATTCCAGATTGATATTGGTATTTTCCGCATTTACTATTTTGCAACGTGAAATACCACCTATTGAATGTACTGCGGTTGCCTGCGCACGCTTCACAGAATTTACTTCGACACAAACTGCCTCTTAATGTCACTTTTAAACGCTTTGTTAAGCTCACTAACTGGTTAATTTTCGAAACAAATATCACACTTGCAGGTTTTGTCTTATATGTCGTAATTGTATTTTATGGTGGAATTCCGATTGCGATTCCGACACATTACGAGAATTGGCTCAGCATCAGAGTTTTTATGATATCTAAATTAAAAACAAGTATTTATATCAAACCAAATGTCTGCAGTTCGTTATATTCAGCTTTATTTAAACCCCTAGATATTTTAGGTTATAAAGTACTGGTGCGTAACGTATTTTTTTTAAATTTTGTTTTAAAATTTTGCCAGTTTGATTTAAACTTAGAAAATAAGTTTTTGTGAAAATCTCAGTCGAGGAAAAATACTTTAGAATTACAAACTGACTCTTATTTCCAGTAAATATTTACATACAATTAAATACGAAAAGTTAATAAAATCTAGTATTTGGTGGTGGGATACATTATTGTATGTAGCCATCCAGCGGCGTCGGCGTAGGCGCTGACAGCTCCTCCACTTAATATAAATACGCGGTTCCCCTAACAGCGCGCGATAAATCTGTAGCATGCTTCGGGGATTAACGCCCGACACGATACTTTAGCAGCTATATGGCTATCGATAAAGTCCGTTATCCAATGTAGTCGCATCACTAGACTCAACATGATACAACAATGTAGATCGTACACAAATTAGAATATGGCTCAGAATCGAATGCAGTGACAAATTATGGGTCATCCCACAAATATTCCAGGTTTTTATGCATGAACTGGTAATTGGACCGAAATCTCTTTCATGTGGAGTGATCACTCGGTGATTTGCGAATTCGTTGTAACAGATGGTAACAGTTCGGAAACTTAAGACGTTAATGAGAAAATGTGAAGAATTAATCGTATTGTGAATTTTTGTGCCAAGAAACATTGCTTGTCGCTTGGGAACGTGAAAAGAAATTAAATTCTGTGACCAAGGTCTAAGGACTGAAAGCTTGTCACTATAAATTAAATTCGCATAAAGAGAGAAATCCATTGTGCAATAAACCATTTCCTGTGTTCAACATTGATTGGCGAAGGTTTGAATTTCACTTTTTCATTAAACCTTTTTGCTTTTTTAACCATTATTATTATACTGTGACATTATTAGTATATTGTTGTGTTGGATTTAAGGGGCTTCTGAATAAACGGCTGGTAATGTCAGCCGCACGGGTCGATCGAAGGTAAAGCTGCACTTGGTTCGGTCAGTTCTTGGATGGGTGACCATACCTTACATATTGAGGCCCCGTTAAGTCGTTGGTCCGGGCTGTCATTCGTAGATCTTTGACAGTTGGCTACGGGTAGTCACAAGGCCAAAAGTAGGTCAATAGGTCGTCTTTATGACAACCAGTCTTACCAAGTCTTATCATGTAACCCAGTTAAGGGGTTGTGGAGGTCAGATAGTCTGTCACTCCTTGAAAAAATACTGGTGTTCAGCTGCATCTGGCTAGACTGGAAGCCAACCCCAAATTAGTTGGGAATAGGCTAGGCTAGGCTACATAGGTTTTTTTTTAGGGTGGGAAATCATCAAATAACTTCTCCCGCTCTGGGAGGACCGGGAGGGCGTGTCAGACTTTGACTGACTAAAACTCACCCGTGTTCCCTCAGTTATCTGTGTGCCAGGGGCCGCGGTATCTCTTTCGAACAACCCGCACCCCTGGCAGGCAGCGGACCTTGCGGACCCCACCAGTTGGTGCTGAAATCTCTTTGAGCCGCGCGTGGAACACAACGCGCCGTTGGTCCTTACGGGACAGCGAGCTACCCATTACTAGACTACATAGGTTAGGATTACATTACATACATTACAGGATTACTGCTGTTATTTTACAGAAATGTCTAAATGGACGTAACTATACAAGGTAGCAGGGACATCGACGCACAACCTGTTACCATGTATCCTGTACATGATTCTGGACTCGCATACGTTGAATTTTTCGTCGGCTATTTATAAAATACTAGCTTTTGCCACCAGCTTCGCCCGTGTGGAGGTCGGTAATGTTCCCACGGGATCCAGGCTATAAACTATCGGTGTGCCAAATTTCATCTAATTCCGTTCAGCCGTTTTTGCGTGCTTGAGTAACAAACATCCAAACATACAAACTATCACATTTTTAATACAGGATAAATTTATATACAGTGCGCAAACTGTAATTATGAATTCAGCATATCATTCTAGACCCTCCAGCGCAGAAATTTTTCGTCGGTTATACAAAAAATACATGGTTACAGTTTGCGCACTGGATAAAAATTTATCCTGTATGAGTGTGGATCTATTGTTTCCTACAAAAGTGCAATACCCACACAGTAAAAATGTATATTACCTACAGCTAATAAATTTTTTTGATAACCGACAAATATTTCAACGCATGTACTGAATCCATGGTACCAGGTTGCGCGTCGATGTCCCTGCCACCCAATATAAGTATTGTTCGAGTGAAAAGTTGTTAGTTGCAAAACTCTCACAGATGTATTATGATTTGATTAGAACTGAAGTTTTAATAACCACACTGAGAAAAATGTCATTTTGGCATAATCTTAAAATATCGTGACGTTGGTTTAAAATAGATGCGTTGTCTTATAATATGTTGATAATAAGTAAATATTACGCTAGAACTGAAATGTGTTAAGATGGAATCGAATTTTTTGGGTAAATAATGCAATATTATGATACTTGTCATCGTAAAAATGTGTAATTATGAAATAACATTGTCTTCTTCAAATAATAACACAATGTAATAGAAAATGGTCCACTGTCCCATAAATTAGTATGATAATTATAAATAAGATTCTAATTAAAAAACACAATGACAGTCACCGTAATATAAATAGATTTCATAGTTTAATATGAAGAAGTATCTCTAAAAATACGATGACCTCCCCCTAATGTACTATATTAAATTATAATGCTTTAAACTTATATTTTTAAAGTAAGCATCATTTTTTAATATTACAGTCATATTATTTTATGTGAATCCTATGATAATACGATTAAATAATCTCATATTTTTAGAGTAAGCATCAAAGTTCAATAATATAGTCATATTATTTTATGTGTATCCTACTAAATTATTATTACAGAGACCCATTTATGAGTAGCATTTGAATGATGTCCTACAAATTTAAGGTGACGGCATTATATAATGAGGTCTCCCTCTCTCACTTCATTCCGCCGCCGCGCCATTTCGGTCGGCCATTTGTATTTCACCGCTACAGCCGGCAAGTCACGACTCACGACTCGTTTAATTAATAGCAATAACAATTCCATTAGTGCCAGTGAACGTGTTTGATCAGTGCAAAAATGGATATGGCTACGCGTGATCTTTTGAAGAAGTGGAATTTGGAACGCTACATCGATCGTTTTGAAAGTAAGTTGACAAACCTACCTAGTAAGTTGCTAGCATGAGCTCACACATTACATTCACACATTCTAATTTCTAGCAAGAATAGGGTCAGAGTGTCGTCTTAGAGGCACTATGAAAATATACTTAAAAAAATTTCGCGACCAATTTCAAGGTCACAGTTCTAACATAACCTTACCTATGGATCCCTTCGACATCGTTTTTACGACAAACGGTTGGTCGGAGACAAAAAACACCCAGACACTTTTAGCCTTTCTAGGTGTTACATACTATAGAATCGAGAAAATAAACGATTTGCGAAAATAACACTTTTTTGGCCGCTGTACACTCCAACCAAGAATAGTCTTGTCATATGGTACCTACCCACCTACCCAGATATACGTTCATATTTATATTATACACTAGATTCGATGTGCAACTGCAACCCAAAAAAAAACAAATAGGTAGAGTGCGTCTAAACTAAAATGACGCGCCCCACTACCGCATTTACCGTAGTGTACGTATACAAATTTAAGTAGTGGGGCGCGTCATTTCAGCTTAGACGAGCTCTACCAACCTACATTTTATAAAGTCGATGCGACGTAGTGCATTTCACAGCTGCAATCAGGGCGCTGTTAAATTTACCTTTTTTTTCAGCTGAAAGAATTGATATCGCAACAATGCAGATGCTTAGTAAACAAGACATACATAGTATGTTCCCTCAAATAGGGGACAGACTCCGGTTTGAAGCAGCTCTGGCCATGTTAAAAAGCGACCAACCAAAAGATATGGTTTGTTTTCATGTTAAATTGTATTTCAAAAAAGTAAATTTTGTTTTAAACTTTTTGCTTACACATGCCCTGCGTCGCTTAAATGCACATTCTCCTACTTGCATGTAGGTAGGTAGGTACCTACTTATTAACTTTTATTATTTTAAAGTCTTCTTAAGATACCTAACAATTTAACCGGTGCAGTATTTATTTAAAAAGTGGAATAAAATCATAACTTTTCATCAGTCTTGTTAGTTTACCAACTAAGTACATTATTATTACCTTTTTAAATTTCTTGTTAAATTTCAGGATAACTCCTACAATTCATCACTCTTTGAAGAGGTCCTGAGGAATGACTTGTTAACTAGTCTACCTTGTAACTTAGAGCCTCTGCCACCGTGTGAAGGACTGCAAAGCTCAATCCTCAACCAAGACTGCGAAGCAGGACTTAACCAGGAAAATTTGGTAAGTTCTGCAAAATTGTAGAAAAGTACTCGTACTTACTGTTTTTTGGTTCAAGAGCAATATGTATTAATTTGTAATTACATCCATACTAATATTATAAATGCGAAAGTAAGTTTGTCTGTCTATCTGTCGGCTGGGGCAGGACCTTTTCACATTTTCATACCTAAGACACTGAACCGATGCAAAATTTGGTATAGACATTCTTTGAGACCAGGATCAGTCCTGATCTTGATCGATTAGTTTTTATCAGGGCCGGATCAAGGGACGAGGGCAGGACCGTTCACACCTGCAATGCTGAACCGATTACTAGTAAAAAAATATAACACTTCCCTTGTGTTATCTCCGGCTAGGGCTAGCTATAGCCTGTTAGTTAACGGTCGCACTCGGACACATTTAGTGATTATTTCAACGATTATTGAGGTTAATTGACCGTACATACTCATATTATCACACCTTTTTGTTACATGTACTATTATAACATTGTCTCAAAGTAAATATTATTTTAGGATGGTGACATACTGGTGATACCACTGGACTCGTCGTCGTCAGTGGGTGAAGCAGTTAGACAAGAGTCCACCGGGAGCAATTTAGTAAGTTATTGCCTATTATCCTGTACTTTTGATAAGGAATTTAAATTGACATTCAATATTGTTAACCCCCGGCGTAAACAGATAAGTTTAACGTCTGTACCTGTCCTGTCCTGTATGTGTGTACGGACGGCCGTTTAGGAGCTATACTATATGTCACAAAGATCAGTAATATATTTGGAGTTGGTGACAGCTATAACTAACAACTAAATGCATGATGCCTAGACTGGCACCGACTCCAACTGATCATTATACTGAATGGAAGGTAGGTATTGAACCTGTATTTTCAACATTTTAGTGACATTTTTTTTTAACTTTTACCTTGCATATTTAGTTTGTAATGCCATACTTATACTATTTGTGTTTCAGGTGAATACCATACTGAATTCATCAGTCGAGGGAAAACAAATAATAGCAATTGGGCAGAAAACGGGCACCTTACCCTCAAACGTGCGTGGGCGTTTATGCAAGCTGCTTATGGAGAAGCTCATTACGGCCGAAAACCCGGTACTTCTGACAGATTCGCAGCTGCTTGCTCTATCCTACGACATTGGCAGATTATTTAAAGAGGAGTCACCACCCCTATACTACGCGCCGTACCTGCCGGCTGATGCTTACCAGGCTAAGCGCAATATCTCTGGCTGGTTAGTCACCGCCAGAAGGGCTCGACGGCAGCATTTAGTTTCGTTGGGCCTTATTGAAAAGCCCAAGTCACGTTCTCGCTCCAAGTCCAGTCCTAGGCTAGACACCCCTCCACTCGCTGGAATCGACCTGACCGGACTTAAAGAAGGTAACTCCTTTTCAAGAAATTTTATGTTTTCAGATTGAATTAAATTATCAAGAACAAAATTATTGAGAAAAATATCTGAATTAGTATAAATTTTCGTTACAAATTACAAAATATCTGAATCTAAGAACCGTTATTGTCATTGTACTAATTATTAATCGTTTTAATTTTTGTGTGCAGGTGAAGTGGAGGACGTAGCGTCAGCATTAGAGCAGCTGTCAAGTCCTTCAGCTGGTCCGTGGCAGGAGGTCAGTGCCCTGTGGCGGGAGACGGTGCGAGCTCGCCTCCGGTACTTGTACTACGAGGAAGGGACATTACAGGAGTACTTCAATAAGTATCCTATCCTGAAGTCAAGTGATGGATGGCGACTCCTGACTCATGACTACGAAGCACTGTTCCCTGATAAATCCGGGGGCCTCGACGCCTTGGATGCTTCATCGGAAAACATACTAAATGCTGCTCAGCAGAAGCTTAACACCACAAAGGACTCGTTTCTTCGTCGAAAAATAGCTGATACATTGGCAATTTGTGACGGTAAGGAAATGATTCTGTTATATAGTTCTAGGTGCTCGACCTCCCTGGGTCGGTGAACCCGTTATAAAATATATAGACAAAAAAGAATTTAAAAATTATCTAACATGGTGCAGTCGTTCAGAAGTAACGGGCGGGCGGACACACATTTCGGCAATTCATTTTTACTTATATAGATAGATTTTATTTTGTTCTGATACTTTTCCCTATTTGCTCAGTTAATGATGATGTGTTGTGTCAAATATACTATTATTATTTTCTTTCCAGATGAACAACCGGAGACAAAATTAATAGCAGCGATATTGCTACTCGGCTGTCTCTTTAATATTCCTCCTGCCCGTCGATCTAGAAAAGACTGGCAAGCTTCACGAGCGGAGATATTGGATGGATTTGTGACCATCGTGGATGATGACGCAGACGTGCAAGTGGTAATTGAGGAGCGTCGCCAAAAGCTTCAAAACCTAGGTATTAGCCTCCAACCATTTATAATTTGGTGCCGCCAGTCAGGTGTCTCCTTCACAGTATGTGACAATACGTTTTACAAGTTCACAACACTAACTGAGGCTGTTGATGTGACTTTTAAAATATTTCATGCTACTGCCGCCGAAGGAGGCGAAGGAATCAAATTTTAGAATTACTTAAATGAAGTCCAATGTAACTTCGCACACTTATCCGCACCGAATCGTACGACCTTATTCGTCCGATTCGGTAAGTGTGCGAGGTTCCATAGGATTTCATACAAGTAATTCTAAAATTCGATTCTTTCGCCTCCTTCGGCTCTGAAAAGTGTGCGTTCACCTTTAGTAATAGATTTTAAAGTAAAGTATTTGTATGAGGGATAGATTAGTCTCATCGGAGTGTTTATAGTAGCACTTTACTTGAAAATAGATATTTACTATAATAATATAACCAATTTATTGTATGCAGCTTTAAGGTGAAAGCGTCAGGGTAGCCCGCGAAATTCAAATTTTCTTACGTTTTTTGCAATTTGCAGGCCAGTGCTAGGTTTTGATTGAAATGTTAGACGCGGGTGTAAGACGTATGTAGTACAACTTATGTACTTACACCCGCGTGCAACATTTAATTAACATACAACCTAGCACTGGCCTGCAAATTGCAAAAAACGGCTACCCTGAAGCAATCACCTTAAGGGCAAAAATGTTTTAGTTATAGGTACATTAATGTAAAGTTTGTTATTTTTTGTAAATTAAATTTCTACTCGTCTCAACCTTTATTTTAATTTGTAAAAACTAGAATTATTGAACATAATGTATATAATGATTCTTTATAATGACCGACAAATAGATACTGTAATCATTAAGGCGAGGATGTTTCTAAACAAAACAGTCTTCTTTTATACTGAATATAAATGTTTAGAGTATATAATAATTATTCATTCATACTATGGAAATAAAAATACCATTCAATTTTCTGTTAAATTTATACATACATCCCTTTTCACCTTCTTACCATTCTTGCCAAGGTACTTTTTTCTATTTTTTTTACTTACTCTCCATTTTTTTAAGGTTCAAGTTTAGGGTTCTTCAGTTTTTTTTAATGTTGAGCTCACACCTAATAATATTTAAAAGGAAAGAACCAATATTGGATACTTAAAAATAAGGGGATCATGTAAGTCCAGTGGCGCCCTCAATTATAGGAGGATTGTGATTTCTAATAATCCAAACAATTTCTGTGTAATCCACCAGTATTTAGTTGTAGTCCTACTGATGGAGAATGAGTAGAACTACAACTAATCACTGGTGTATTATAGAGATATTAATTGGTTTATTAAAAAACACAATCCTCCTATTGAGGGCGACCTCCGTAAGATAATAGGCTATAACCAGAGATATGAGGAAATAGTAGGAAAAGTAAGAGGACCTAACCTAAAATACGAGGAGGTTACCGAAAAATAGTAGGAAAAATAATAGGATATAACTGGATATATGAGGAAGGCACCGAAAAATAGTAGGAAAAATTGTATGACATAACTGAATATGTGAGGAAGTCACCGAAAAATAGTAGGAAAAATAATAGGATATAACTGGATATATGAGGAAGGCACCGAAAAACAGTAGGAAAAATTGTATGATATAACTGAATATGTGAGGAAGTCACCGAAAAATAGTAGGAAAAATAATAGGATATAACTGGATATATAAGGAAGGCACCGAAAAATAGTTGGAAAAATTGTATGACATAACTGAATATGTGAGGAAGTCACCGAAAAATTGTAGGAAAACTAATAGGATATAACTGGATATATGAGGAAGGCATCGAAAAATAGTAGGTAACTAAAACTAAATCCATGGTGACACATCATCTTAAATACTGTTATCATCAACATCAGTATTATCATCGTTCTTTTTGGTGAATCACTATGCTCCGTCCTTTGAGTGAATTCATCATACTTTAAGCTGAATTCACCTCTTTTATGATTGTCAGTTTTCTCAGTGCAAGCATAGGCGTGTGGATTATAAAATGAATTATTACATAAAACGTTTTATTGCGAATTCCTTGAATACTTGTTTTTTTTACGATGTTTCATTAATTTAGAAGAACAAAGTCATGGTGATGGCAATTTATGTTTCTTAAATATATTTCTATGTAGAATTAAAGTTGTTGAGCCATTTCAAAGGCTGTATAGACGTCCCCTGACACATATAGGTATCATATCTACTAAATTAGGCGTAAAGAGAAATTTGTAAGGTACTTACTTATGTTTATTGAGCTTGTTTTCTTTGAGAAAAACAATGCAAACAGGTTTAATTCATGCACATCGACCTATGTTTTCCTAGTTTTCATTTTGAGCCCAATTTCATGGATGTTGCGGTGAAGATTCTGCTACAAACTTACCAATCTACCTTTTTAATGCGATCGGAAATTCTCAGGTATGTTCTCCGCCCTGGGTCGTGCTGAGGGGTCTGTCCCCTCAGCTAAAGGTAGATGAAGAACACCGTGAGCTTTTTTCACGATGGGATTCCACTACCTTTAGCCGGGGCGCTGGAGTACCTACTTGCGCAATTCGTCACGCTCCCCCGGCATACAGATCTATTCTGACAAATCTGACATTGAATACTTAGGTGAAGTATTTGAGTCAATAGTGCCACTAGAAATTCGCAAAGCGGTGGCGGTGGCAAGCTCAAGGGAAAGAGTCAGGATGGTTTCTGACACCCACCACACACCCTTTGCACGATAACATCCTCGTGTCGCAAAGGCTGAAAAGCCGCAACAGCTTCTTAAAGAGTGTCCTCCCACTCACTGGCGGTGGGTGGTGGCTAGATGATGCTTCCGTACCAAACCCATTCGTTCCACCTGCGGAAAATCTCGCACTTGATCATGAGTTGCCTTGGCTTTCCTGGAGGTCTTTAAATAGACTTCAAGTAGGCCGAAGCAAAGAAAACCTGCTCAGGTGGAGAGTCAGAGATGACTCGGCCCTGGAGTGTAAATGTGGTGCTGTGGGGCACTTAATATCTTGTCCAGCGTGTCCCGTTGTCTGCATTCTACAAACGTTAATGGACGCTGTCACGCCATGCTCGTAGTCGAATTCTGGACTGTATTTAGATTGCTATCGACACGTTAAGGAGAGAATAGTGTCCAATCCCTAGCATCAGGTGGAATGACAGCTCGCTTCAAGCCCACTTCACATGCCTTTTCACGTTGATATTTTTACAGAATAGACCGGCTACTACTGGCCCCTTCAATACGGACCTCGCAGCCTCGTCACAAACGTATAATACCTACATTCTACGTTGTCTCTCCACGCTTATGCTCTGGGATGGTCTTGTGGCACGAATAGCATTCATCTCTATTGTTAGCTAGTTCATTTTATGGGCCCTGATATACGCGTGGCGCAATAAACATAATTCTTCATAACGACTCCCTTTTGGCCTTTTGACAGATACGTACCTACAGGAGCCTACAATGGTTTGATGTTGTCACACCAACAATACACACGCTGATATTTGTCAATTGGATAACAGGGCACTTCCGAAACAGAGTATTTAGAATAATTAACATAACCTACATACTGAGAACATTAATTACATAAACTGACGGTTGACAAAAAAGTTTACTTATAATAAAGCACAAGGGCTACAGTTTTCTTTAATTCTCTGATTATTTTGAGGTAACGACCTCATAATAAATACGTAATGTGATTTTGGCTCGTGTTTTGTCACAGGCTGACAGGGACATCGACGCGCTTCGGTACATGATTCTGGACGCACTTGCTTTGAAAATTCGCGTCAGTTATTAAAAAAAACACTGTTCCATACATTTTCACCGCGTCGGTATCGCATTTTTGTAGGAGCAGATTTAAATTATTTTTTATTCGCTAGAGTTATATGCTGAATTCATGGTTACAGTTTGCGCGTCGATGTGCCTGCCACCCTGTACATTCGATAGCTACAATTTTATAGTAAACACCATGAGATCATTTTAACACAAAAGTTCTTATAAAGGCTCTGAAATAACGTAGCGTTGACCACTGCGTTGTTAATTTAAGAAATCTGGTGCAAAATGTTTTTTGTTTCTTTTTTTCTATTTATTTGAAAATATAATAATGTCTATTTTTCAACATTTTTACTGTCTGTATCTTCGACACGCACGTTTTGTTGACTAAATACAATTAAAAAGGGACAAAAGGTTACATTATTGCGTAGCATTTCTACTACATAAGTAGGTACTTCCCATTGACCAATATAATATTTTGACAAAATGCCAATACGCAATTACTGTGACATTCGTTTGTTTGTATATCTCCTGAAAACTACGAGGTGAACCCTTTTTCTGTTAACACTTTGTAAAGTGTCAAAGGAAGGGAATGTAGGTAATAAATTCTCGAGGGATTTTACCTTCATTTCTGTGTAGGTAATAAAAACAGTTCCTGAAAACGATGAATTTCTAGGTCAGGGTAGATAGTCTTTTAAAACTGCTTTAGATTTCTATGTGTGTCCAAGCAATGTCATAGGTTTTTATGACATACTAGGTTTTTCAAGTAGCTTCGCCCGCGTCGAGGTCGGAAATTATCAAACAGGAACGTACTACCGGGATAGAAACTATCTGTGTGCCAAATTTCATCCAAATCTGTTCCGCAGTTTTTGCGTGATTGAGTTAAAAACATCCAAACATCTAAACAAACAAACTTTCACACATATAATAACGTTATAAAGTAGGATTTGACCTCTACGCTGCTACAGACGAAAATGCCTTGGAAGTGCCGATTTAGCGAAGTTTTGGGCCAACACAATTTAACACACTGTCGTCCCATCAACACACTCGCAGAATAATTTATCAATCATGCAAGGATAGGTGAATATTACTTATAGGTACAGACCGAACTAGGTATTTAGCTAAGTAAACAATAAGTTACCACAATGAACACACTTTTGAGATTGCCAAAATAACGCTTGTGACGCTGGTGCATATAAAAATAAATTCTTTTTTTGCATAAGAGCTACATATATTTATAAAATGGGCTTATTCCCAAAGTACTCCATTCTTTTGTTCTAAAAATATAAGAATCTCATACATTCATTCCCAAGTTACTCCAAGTAATTATTTATATTTAAAAATACTTATCATTTTGTTCCCATTCTGAAATCATTCTCAAAGTACTCCACCGATTATTCGTTATCAGTTCTCAAACTGCTCCATCTGCTTAATTACCTATAAAATACGTATACCTACATATTTAATTACAGTCAGTCACAAAAATTCTTAAAGAAAGATTTAGGTTTAGCATTTTGTTATAACGTCAATGCAATATTAAAATTTGTAGGCTTTTTACGATAGTGCCCAAGTTCGCAAACAATTTGTAATCATAGCACAGTGAGATTAAAGTCTATTTTAGAATCATAATTGTTTTTATGCGTCATTTATCGGATAAACTCGATACTTTTAACATTTAACTTCGTTTGCACACCTAGAGCTAACAATAGGGCTTTACACCCATTTTTGAAGTGTCTTAATTCGATTCTAAAATGCTAATAAGTCACAAAAAACATTTTTATTTTATTTAATCGATTAGTGCCATAAAAAGCATTTAAATTTTACACTTTCATATTTCGCGCGTAATTTGACGAAAACGCTGGACGCAGTGGACGCCATATTGGTTGTAGGTGTGACGTCAGTTTACTGTGTAAACAAATGTGCTGATATTTTGTATGATAATTGATTATAATTTTAAAAAATAGGTATTACTCTACTTTCTTTTTGCTGCTCCTGAATGTAAGTTATTATATCAATAAAAAATAACTTTGGTTACGAAAAAATAAAGTACAAAGTGATTCAGTTGATTAGTTTATATAGGTATAGCGGTATGACGTAATTACATGGCGGCTACCATTTCATGGTGATCAAAAACAGATTAAAAAAACTGAAATCTTTGAATTGAATATAAACATTTATTTTGTAATGTAATAATATTACATTACCTTAGTTTTATCTTAAGTAGTAACTTAATTTTATAACTTTTATTATAATAAAAGTTATAAAATTAAGTTATATTTTTATAATTTTGAATGCTATAGCATTCAAAATTTGTGTTTATGAAAGAAAAACTAACTTTTAGATTTATAAGTATTTTTTATCAACTTATGTAAAATTTTAAATGATTTATTGGTCGAATCTTTTTATATATTTTATGTTAGGCTTATTTGCCAGATATAATTTTAATTTTTTATTATTTATTTTTCATGTTTTTAGACTCCTGAATCCAGAGCCCCACTTTGTTAATTTTGTCAGTTGATTTTTGAATATTTTTAATTGTTGAATTAAAAAAAATTAAGACTCAAAATGATTGTTGAATTATATTATGAAGTTTTTTATTAAAACATTTCTTTATACTTAAAAATATATTTGCAAAGCTTTTGAGCCTAACTGTACGTCAGCTACCCTTTTATAGTAATACGGTATTTTCACTAAAATGCGGTGGAGTACTTTGGGAACATTTTAATATTATTATGGAGCAGAATGAAACCTTATTAAAAATATTATATTTTTCATGGAGTACTTTGGGAACTCTTTTTGAAGTACTTTGGGAATAAGGCATAAAATGTAGGTACTTAAACTATTTTTAAAACAAGCAAAAACTATATATTCTTCAACATTATTGTGCATAAAATGCAAATGTGGGCACAATGCACGTATAACGAATCAATCACGAAAGTTGAACGAATGAAAAGAAAACAGAAAATTCATTACAATTTTTTTCTCATATCCATTTTTGATTCATAGTTTTGCAACATATTTTGGAGTTGCTTGAAACGTTGCACAAATACATATACCCACATAGGTAAGACGGCCAGTACATCAAGCACTACAATCTGTCAAATTTGTTTGATAGTTTTTCAACATTATTACAAAAGAATAAGGTTCATGGTCAATTGATTTGACAGCACGGTTGGCGCAGTGGTTAAGCGATTGACTGTTGTGCTGCGTGTTCGATTCCCGCACGGAACAAATATTTGTATGACCTACAAGTAGTTGTTCCGGGTCTGGCTGTTTGTGTATGTGAATTTAAATGTTTGTAAACGCACCCACAATACAGAAGTAATTCCTAGTGTGGAGCAACGTTTAAAAAAAAATCAATAGGTGGTGCATGCAGTGTTTCCAAAACATGTATCCAACAACACAAAAACCTGATGCTGTTTGATATAAAACAATGTGCGCAACTTTTATTTACAATGACTACACAACTTTACAGCCGTGGTATCACCACCTTGGAATAATTTAATGACATTACAGTACTCACTGAAGGTGATAATCTCATGATGACTTACATTTTCCTTCCCAAGAGGAAGTAGGTAGGTACTCACGTGTTGTCGCCCGCTCCATCATGGCGACGCCCGCCAATGTCACTTACCTGCAATTATAGTCCAAATTAAATGTAATGTATGGCCAGGATTGTCAAAAGGGTCATTAAAATCTCGTGAGATGACATGAGATTATTTGGCTCAAATATTGGACCAATGTTGGTGTGTTTCGACGTTTGTTGGTACATTTATCATTTTTATCATAATCAGCCCGTTAATGTCTGTACTTGATATTGGCTTTCCCTCTAAATAGCAAATAAACTGTCGTATATTCCAATGTTTGCATTTGGCACATCAACCTTTAATAAATGACAATTTGGTATTTAGAACAACTCCTTGGCGTCTAAAAAGACCGCTTTGGCAGAATCATAATAGGAAAATATTATGAATCATATTTAAAATTGTAAAATGTTCACAAACTCACAATTCATAATATTATCTGCGTAAACAGCACGCAATTCATCTATTTGACCGTTTTGTATGGAAATTCGTAAAATGGTCACAAAATTATGAATTGTTTTAATAAAGTAAAATGTCAAATAGCAGAATCATAGGGGAATTCAGGAAGTGAATTGCTTTTAGAGAAATCGCTTAATGTGGCGTTTATAGGCCCCCTGGTCTGTTCTACTATGATCGCTGTGACTAACAATGAAAGATCGGTACTAACAAAGCTTTTGTAGCTTCAAACGATGCGACGTCGAAAACTTGGCAACTAGTATTTTATTCGTAATTTCATCTCAACAAAAACAAAAGAAGAACTCACTAGAGCTCTTTTCATTCGCTTTTCGAATTAAAAAAAGAAAACCGCGGAATCATAGACTACGGAAAATACAGACAGCTACAAATAAAAGTGACAGGTGATAAAGAAAGCGCGGGAAACGTCCCTGTCATTGGGCGAGGACACTACCGCCTCACCTGGCGTCGCCCGTGACCCGCACTATAAATACCGGGACACATCCGTTTTAAACCCATTATATAATGACATTTGCGTCACTCAAGGCTACTTGCAGATTCCGCGTCTCTTTATAGCCTGACGTCACAATTTCTAAGCTTTCGTCAGCTGTCTGATTGTGCAGGTGAACTCAGAACTGTAAACATGAATTTCTCGGAAGTGTGTTATTGAACAGCTAATGAATGGAAGTTGAGCACAACTTCCATTCATTAGCTGTTCAATAACACACTGTGTGTGTAGCAGCTGCTAGCCACACAGCTAGCAGCTGTGTGGCTAGCAGCTGCTACACACACGTATATTTTATAAATTTTCTAACAATAACAACAATATTAACATTATCATAATAAAATGGTCTAGAAAACTATAAGATAGATTACAGAAAACTCAGTATTGACATTTTCTCAAACGGTGAACAATAATTCGTAGCCCTAGCGTAGAGGTACTACGAAAGTTTTAATGGGTCTATTCTGTGCTACGCCGTAGGCAAAATGACTAAGCAACACCGTAGAAGGACCTACAATCCGTACAACGGAATTACAAGGATTATTCTATAGAGATCATTTAACTTTCGTTTATGTTACTGTGCGGTAGGTCAAAAGACGCTTATACAAAACGATTTATTCAAAACTAGCTTCTGCCCGCGACTTCGTTCGCGTCAAATTTCTTGCTCCCCGACCCACCCCGTCGCTCGCCTCGCCTGCCCGTGCGAGTACTTCGTATACGTGACTTTTTCTTTTTGCTCAGCTCCTAAGAGTCTTAGCGTGGTGTTATATAGCCTATAGCCTTCCTCGATAAATGGGCTATCCAACACTAAAAGAATATTCCAATTCGATCCAGCAAGTTCCTGAGATTAGCGCGTTCAACCCCTTCGCAAATAATGCATTCTTTTAGAACAAATTTGGTTAGCATAAAAAAGGTTATGGTGAGCCAACCTGAAAAGATAGACATATGCTGTCGCAGACTTTTTTTGAACTTTTAAAGAGGAACATTCTGTTATACATGATTTTTGCGAAACTTTAACCGTTTCCGCAGCGCACGCCGCGGAAGCTCTCGAAAGGAAAAAGAACCCCCGATTTTGAAACGTTCTTCATTGGTACTCCGCTCCTACCGTTTTAGCGAGATGATATATAACCTATAGCCTTTCTGGATAAATAAGCTATCTAACACTGAAGTAATTTTTCAAATCGGACTAGTAGTTCCTGAGATTACCGCGTTCAAGCAAACAAAAAACAAACTCTTCAGCTTTATAATATTAATATAATATATATATACATATATTAAGTATAGACAAGTATAGATTAAGTTAGGATTAGAAACATTCCAATGTTATCATTATTCAGTATTGACTAACCCGATGAAAAAATTGGACTTTATGATTCCTAAATGATTCGTGCGTCAGAAATTTCATAATTACTGTGGCCTCAAAGCGAGATTTTGTACCCCATTCCCTTATGTCATTTTTATGGAATAATATTGTGCTTCCCTCTATTGTCACTAGACTGCGCTGTAAGTACAAATTGAAGTTTAACGCTAAACACGAACGGATTGTCTGTCTCTCTTTATCTCTAATCTCTGTTTACACAAACTATACGCGATCGGTAACGAAAGAAGTGGATGTTCTTTGACGCATTTACGCTTCAATACTGAAAACTGAATGCTCCATTAGTGAACAAAGCGATCTTTATCCTAACTATAGCAGTATCTGTGTGTTTAGTCTATGTGAATCGAGAACTGCAAATGGGGTCGAGATCTTCTGTCTATAAGATTGATGACAGCAAACTGCTTTAGCAATCTGTGGCAGTGGGGGCGCAGTGGTAACAGATGCAACTTACAAGTTTTAGGTCATACAGGTTCAATGCCTGCCAGGCGCTTTACTTCATGTAAATTATTTCATCACCGCTACTTTTGAACCGGCGAAGGAAAACATCGTGAGGAAACCGGCATCTCCCAGAACCGAAAATTCAAAAACATGTGATATCTGGTCTACCAACCCGCACTGGACCCACGTGGTGGAATACGGCCCTCTCATCGTGTCCCAGCAGTGGGAACATTAATACTGATTATGCTGAACTGCTATTACGATATGTAAATACTCACTCACCGTTTTCCTACTCGCGCTGTTGTATTTGCAACGCTCGGCTCAACGTCTAAAGTTGAAAACTCAACAGCGGTATTTTATTTAGGCATTCATTTGGTGTCGCTTCGTGTAAGGGGGCGTCCATTAATTACGTGAGACAATTTTTGCGATTTTTCGAGCCTCACGCCCGCTCTGGTGAGATGTCGTGAGATTTGGCTCGACCCTCCCCCCTCCTCATAATCTCACGTGAGATATTTAAAAATGTGTATTTATAGTATAAAAACGTTAATCTGTGCTGATTTGCGCTAACCGCGGCAAATATTATTTTGTAGGACCCATATTAGCGGTTAAACATGTGTTACTTAATTTAACCCAGTTTACGCGAAATTTTACATTGTTTCTTTGCGGAAAAAAACATAAATTACGTGATATTTGATGAGACCCCCTTCTTCCCCACGTGAGATTGGGTGAGAATCAACTCGACCCTCTCCCCCCCTAAACGCCTCACGTAAACGTACTTAATCAAGTAATCGACGCGGATACACGCAAGTTATGACCTCCTTTGTTTACAATAACGATATTCCAATGAATATTTATCAGCATTTCTCGTCATGCGTGGCTGCGTCTGCTCAAATGGCTCTTACATATTCAGTAGTTTCATCAATGGATGTATTCAGACCAGCTTTGTAGGCAACAACGGTGCTGGGTGATGCAAGACGACTTATAAAGGCGTTTACTAGACACCCACGTGTATAAAGAGGGTCCAAGTTTGAAAAGAAGTGGAGGAAAAAGGTTTTTATTCTGAAGCGTAGCGACTGTTCAACGACTAACACGTCGTTGAACAGTCGCTACGCTGATGGCGCCACCATGCGGTTAAACAAGAAAGAGTTTCAGATAATGCGTTTATTAATCTGAAACTCTAATAATACTAAATGTGTGCACTGATTGGACAGGTCCACTCAACCTGTGTAGTTCTTTCCTCATATCACCATTTTACTTAGACATCTACATACATCGTCGTCATATGATCTGACCAAGATTATTTATTTATTTATTTATTTATTTATTATGTCTGGGCTTTAAAAGAGACTGTGACCTCTGAGTTTGTTTCGGCGTTTCTGCTCAGATTAGTCAGGTTGGATCGCTTCCCCATCTATTTTTAAAATAAAATTGAGACGTCTAAAACTGTTTGTACAAACCTACTCACAGTTATAAATCATTAACACAATTTAGACATTTGAAAAAATCGTGTCCAATATGACATAACGGACGTTTTTTTAAGTTTTCTTTTTGTATGCTTCTCGTACTGAATCAGGTACAAACCAGAATCAGCATCTAAGTACTGTCAATCTACTACTTTTTATAAGAAAAAAAGGTTTTCTAGTTGAGACGAAATAGATTGACTCCACAACTTGTCTTCCAGACCTAGCTCATAATAATAATTTCCTACATTTTTAGCCTAGTTACCAGGAAGCAAAAGACATGTCATCCAATCCAGGTCAACATACGGCGACAAATTCGCAGAGTTGTTCAACTTTTAACACAACATTACTGGAGATTTATGTATTTTTAACATTTAGTTTTAATGTTATTGTTATAGTAGTAATTAAGTAATTTATTACTTCAATAAATATCTAAGAAATTAGAGAGGAAAGTGTATGTTTTATTAATTTGGTTTTGGAGTTTCTTGCCCGTTCTTCTCCAGTGGGACTTCCTACTGCCCTTTGGAATGGGCAACTAGCTTTGTTAGCTTCATCTTTCTGTTTGACCGACCCATTGACAAGTCAAAACCTCCTTGTTTATTTGATCGCACTAATCTCTGAAAGTACCGGTCCAATTTGTAAAAAATCTTTTTGGATCTAATAGCCTTGAGGCAGGCTATTTAACATCTATATTACCATAAGGAGCCGCGCAAAAGAAAGAGTCAGAAAGAATGGTATGTGAAAACTTGTAGAAGTAAGTTTGAAATAAACGCTTTGATTTTGAGTTAGAGCTTGATTACTTTTATCGCGCCCTTTTCGACGTTCGAAATTAAAAATCTGTTAGCATAAACCGGTTCTATCTGTTACTAAATATTTATTTTGCTCTAGTTGACACTTTTACAGTGTTAATAAATTCTAATGAATACATCATTAGATATCACGGGGAACGTTTAGTGTTAACAGTTATGCATTTGATTATGTAACACGGAAATCGTTCTCACTGCTTTCTATCAATCCGTAAATCCGACCCGGTGAAATTTACAGTCAATTTGCTACTCAAATTAAAACTAACTGCCTTATTTATTTTCAAAAGAGGCCATGTGCGAGTCGGGCTCGCACATGAAGATTTCCCGTACCATCGTACAATAGGTATATTATATTACTTATCGTAAATTAGCCCTGTGACAGAGGGCGGACGAACGGACCGCGGAGCCGTAGTTTATGTATACGTATATATATTTGTTGACACTCTTTGGGTACGGAACCCTGTAAACAATATAGCGACAAGATTTACTACTTTTTTTTGGATATTGAAAAGAGCGTTAAAAAGTCCAAATCAAACGTCTGAATCATCTTGATACGCCCTATTTTCCAAAATAAAAAAATATTGAGTTGAGTAGGTATGTATAAAAGTATTATTTAGACACCTAATTGCAATGTATAATGAGCCCATAGCTATAGCTGGTAGGTTATGTCTGTTTTACTGTAATAATTGCAATACAGACGTATACATTATTTATATATATAATATTGAGATCATTTTGTATATACACAAAATGATCTCAATATTAGTAATCTAAGATTATATACTGCATGTTCCTACGTCACGGAAAATACGACCAATAGGAAGTAAAACAGTTAGTTTTCATCGAAATGAAATAATTAATGTTTCCTTGTATCTCATAATTGCGTTTACAGGCAACACTGGAGCGGTTTTGGCAATCGTAGGCGTGAATGAATCACTGGACGCATGGTGGGCTTAAGAAAGCATAATGTGGACAAAAATTTATGTCTTTTTTATTTTTGTTCGCTTTAGATTTAATGTTATAAAATTGAGATAATAAAATGTTTAAATATTGGCTAGCGTTAAAATTCGTATCATAAACATATGAGTCAGATATGTGCAATATTTTTTATTGTCTATATATAATATGTTTTATTAAATTTTATAATATTTTATCTGGCCAAACCAGATAAAATATTATAAAATTTACTTTAATTTTTAATGTTGTCATAACGTTGTGCTTAACAAAATTGTTGCGGAAAGATGAAAACAATAAAGCATTACACCCAATACTACTGCATTATATAGAAATGCAGCGGTATTCTATAAAAAAGAGTGAAAACTTAAGTAAGGTGAGTTTGAAGTGAACTGTCAATAATGTTAACCTTTAGCATCAGGTGGAATGACAGCTCACTTCACCTGAGTTAGAGAGAGAATAAAACGGGTGTAATTATAAACGACGTATCACGCTTTATGAGCCTGGATTCCATTACAGCTGCGAACTTCAGAAGGCAAAACAAATTCATGCTTTGTATTTAAGTTCCTTCAGAAACGCTGTCCCAGGAAAACCCTTGGATAAATCTACACTATAAGAGCTGAAGCTGAGTTTGTTTGTTTGTACACGCTAATCTCTGGAACTACTAGTCGGATTTGGAAAAACCTTGACCCAGCTTTTGAGGCACGTTACCAACTCGTCTGTTAGGCAGACTCAATGAGTCTGATAACAATAGAAAAGTAATTGTGTTAATTACTTGACACTTGACAGTTTATAGGTTGTTGTTGTCGCGGAAGTCGCATCAGATCCCGTGATCCCGGTGCAAGTGTGGGACAAAACACCGAGGTGGTTTTAGTCAATAAGAGTTTGACAGACCCCTCCACCCTCCCCAAGGCGGAGGACATCCATGAGGATTACCTCTGGAAATAAAAAAAAAGCTTATAGGTTGTTAAACATTAGGCTACAACCCTTAGCAGCAGGCTTAGCACGAGTACCGTAGAGAAGCGTTTTGTCGACGAAAGAGTAGATAAAAATGACGTTTCCGTGTAGACAGTTGACAGTTTTGTACCGAGAAATGTAGACAAGCGTTTCTATTCTACGGTAGATAGACAGTTGACAGTTTTGTACTGAGAAAAGTGGACAAGCGATTTCTATTCAACGGTAGAGTAGAAATAGAAATCGTCATGCTTAGCCTGCAGCTGAGCAAAAATAAAAAGTAATTAAGAATGCTAAACCGAAAAGAACAAATAGCGTGGGCAGGAGATGCGATGGGACGTGGTTGGTCGGTCGGGGGAACAAGTAATTGCACGCGGACCAAGTCGCAGGCAGAAGCTAGTAAGATATAAATGTAAACAAAAACATAATTTATAAAATAAATGACTAACAAATTGCCCTTGGCTCCTTATGCTTTGGATACGAATAAAATGTCACTTCACGGCACCTCGTTTATCGCTTTATTTACTTATAATAAAATAAATTATATTCGTCATAACACCAAAGCCAGTACCAAACTCAACGTCAGATATTATAAATAATACCATCATTACTGAAATAACTTTCATCGCCGTCTCGTCAAATTTTTTGAGTTGTTTTGCGGTCGTGAACTCGGTCTCTGAGTTATTTTAATGGTAATTATTTACGCTTTATTACTGAAACCATATTATAAACAAAAACATACAGCTAAGACGTGAATGTATTGCGTACAATGCATGTGCATTAATGTCGTAGTATTTGCATTTTTGGCAACAAATCAAAATAACAAAAAAAAAACATTGATAAATTGTGTTTTCAATAAATCTTTTACTGTAACTCCTTATTAGGAATGAGACAGAATAAACAATTTAACACAAAATCCTTATAGGAATAAAGTACCTACTCCTATTTTGTAAAAAAATCAGTAGACAAATTCATAAAATTATCAAACAGTTAAAATACGTTGCAAAGGGGAATGCTCTGGCGCGGCGCACCCACACTCTGCCAAAACGAGACACATCACCTTCCACGTCAATAACTTTTTTCAACATTCCCGAAGTTCACACTTTCATGAGTAAAATAAGACACAATAAAAATATTTCAGATTATTGAACGTAAAGGAATCTTGTTGTCAATACCTATTTTCAGGTTACATTTTGTTTTAAAAACTACCACATACCTAACTAGGACCTTCTCCCCTTCTTCCTTAATCTACAGCTTTGGTTTTTTACGACTTTAAAAGGAATCGAATAAATCTGAAATAATGGGACGCTTTCCTATTTTGTTCTATACAAGGAATTGTGGATGTATCATGTTATTTCCTCTTCAGACCATTTTCTCTGCAACGACATTCGTCAAAAAACCAACAATGCACCACATATCTTTGGCTCTTATTCAACCAAGTGACTAACATCGTAAAATCTTTGTTTGCCCTAAAGGGAATATAAAGCTTAATAATAATATATTTTTGTCCACACGTCGTCTCACTGTGCTGTTGTCCGGTAAATTATATTCGGACAGCTGCAAGTGACGCGTGTCTACTCATCGATGTAGGTTAATGCAGGCAGCGACATCTATCGGACGGGGAATGTACTAGCGTTTCCGACGGCGGCGGCCTACGTAACAAAGTGTGGCGTTTGCCAGTTTCAGCGTCTGCGTGTTCTGGAAAAAATATTGCTACGGATTTACAATTGAAAGACTTTTCTTTCGTTTAATATGGTTCTTTTTTTACATTTTTGTTATTGGTCCTGCAGATATTTTCAGTTAATAGTTGAGACTTAAATTACCAAGCAGACTTACAGAAGGGAACCAAAATAAATTTAATCTGTCATTCGACTACGTATTTAGAAATTCTAAGCACTTAAAAGGACCAAATTGATTCATGTCGCCTTAGAATCTACCCGACAACAAGGAATAAACCTCGACAAAGGACTGTAATGTCTCTTGCTTTCTATTTAAAATAGTCCTTCAATAAATTTTCCAAGGTATTTTAAAAGCAATACGTAGATAGCTAAATGTATCGACGGACACCACATAAGTATTGATCCATGTAGATATAAATC
This sequence comes from Polymixis lichenea, assembly GCA_949091785.1. Lineage (NCBI taxonomy): Eukaryota > Metazoa > Arthropoda > Insecta > Lepidoptera > Noctuidae > Polymixis > Polymixis lichenea. The sequence goes on from OX420934.1 coordinate 5,288,921, forward strand.
GCTAAAAGCCATGTGTTGTTCCAACAAAGACTGCGATGATAGACGTCGACTAAACGTCGGCTGTTTCGAACAAATATATGACGAAATGTATTACGTCGTTTAAAAGTAACATTTAGTGGAGGACAGAAGGAATCAATATTCTTAGAGACAAAGACAAAAAGGGAATCTTTGTTTGGATAGTAAGACAATGGGACGATGTAGTACCATAAGTAGGGACAGTTTATTTCCGCCAGTCCTTTATCACACAAAGAAGATTCCTATGACAGATACAAACTCGACGCATTTATTTCAATTAAACCATTTACACGCACTTAAGAATTGTCAAAAAGTCTGCCAGTTAGTCAGAAAACTGAAGCTTGCCCATTCCAAAACGTAGAACTGACACTAGTAGGAAGTAGTAGTCTTGTAGTTAGCTTTAGTACAGCAAAATGACTATTTTAATAATTATTTCAGGGTCGTGTGCGCATGTGATGTCGAAGACAATCAATAGGGCAACAAGGAATGGTAGGTACAATGACTTCTTTCGATCAAAACGCATCACTGTAAACAGTCTTACTTGAAGAGATCATTCTTATTGTTGGCCTAGATAAAACGACTATTGGGTTTGGTTGGTTTGGTTTAGTTGGTTGGTTTGGTTTGGTTCGTTTTTGTTTGGTTTGGATACATTCATAGCAAATAAAATCCTGATTCTGATTCAGACAAAAGATAATTCTAACAGGACAAATCATTCACAAAAGAACACAATACTTCGAAAAGTGAACACAAATAGGAAGGAAGCTAAGTCTCGTTAAGACAAAAAAGCTTATAAATAAACACCCGCCACACACAAAACATTAGTTGATAGATATATTTAGAAGTCTTCGTCATCTCGTTTTATAGTTTAAAAGTTAATGGTCTTTATAGACATTCATCGATCGAGTTAAATTCTTCCCAATGTGCAATGACCTGATTTTGCATTAGTGTAGTTTTAATGTTTCCTAAGAAATTCTCCTTGTTTTTGATTTAGTATCGTCATAAAGTTTTTTGTGGACATTGTATCATTTATTTCTTTCTTTGTTGACTCATTCACTATTCTCTTGAAATCAGCACAATGCATCATGACAACCTCCAAAGAAATGGTTCTTTTTTGGTTAAGACATCATGACAGGGCAGTCTGATTTTAGTTGATCTCATTTGACTATCTTACTTCAGTAAAAGCTCAATGAAAGGACAGAAGAAACAAATTATGTTCATTTTCTATTTATGTAACTCTGTTTATTTTTTCTGGGGGATGGCTATGTCCAGCAGTGGACGCCTTTCGGCTGAAATGATGATGAACTCTGTTTTAAGGACTAATTCACAACCAATACGATCTTCCAAAAAAAATGGCAAACGCTAAATGTAGTTATAGTAAGCCTTCTCTTAGCTTACACAGACGTCATCGCCGTTCAAAGTTTTACCAAAGATCAAGTTGGTTACACGATACTAAAAAAAATATACAAATCCTCCTCCCCCTCCTCCCCTCTTTTTAAGCATGATGACGCCTGTGTTAGGAGACTCCGCACTTCCATAGCTATGGCTATTTGTACAAAATACAAAATTATTATTTTACTATAAATCAGTATTATGACATTACATTGATTTACACTTAGTGACTACTTAAACTCACACATTGACTTATTACTTGTTAATATTCTAGGAAAATCGTATACTTACTTTTACAATGTTTGTAAATATGTGAGCACCATGTATCTATCATAAAATTAATTTATCTGTAATTGCTTCAATTTCATTCTTTTTACCTATTTTGGTATGGTAATTTTATTCTGGGTGCATTGTTTTCACACATAATTATATAATGAATGTACTATTTTAAATATTGTACTTAAAACATTTTAAAAGAGTAACGGTGGAGTTTCTTGCCCATTCTTCTCCATACGAAACTAAATTTTGGAAGGGGCGTCTAGAATCAATTCTATTTTAATGTAAACGTTCAAAAGTGCTTTTTAAATGCCTATTTGAAATAAATGCTTTGACTTTGACTTTGACTTCGTATTCAACTGACAGTTATCATCACCAAGTCCACAGAAATCAGTTATATTGGGTGTCTTAAATATTAAAACTGCTGCGAGGACCATGGGCATTGGGACCACGATTCTCAAAATGCCATGTTTATCTTGTTTACGCACGGTGGCGATCTAGCCATCTGAATCCGTTAAGGGGGTGATCGTAACTGTCATAGGTACTGAACCATTTTCGCTATGAAACTGATATACCTACGCCTAGAGAAAAAAAAACCCGTGGTACTCCGGGAGTGGCGACAGAAGTGAAAACTTTAACAATTACGTGTGTATTTTTTGAATCGTCAGGAAATATTTTTTGAATTGTCAGATTAAACAACGTTCAACGTACAGACGCCAGCACATCAAGCTACCTCAAACTGTCAAATTTTCTCAATTGAAAATGAGCTTTATGCTATATGACATAAAGATGAAAAACTATCAAAGAAATTTGACAGATTGGGGTAGCTTGATGTGCTGGCGTCTGTACGTTCAACGTTGTTCGTTCGTACGTTCGTGTTGTCAGTGTTGTCGGTAACAGTGTCGCGAGTTCAATTGTTTTTCCCAACGAGCCTTAAGAAGTTTTCACTTCAAAAACCTATACAACAGTAGAGAGACCATTTCGATGCATGTTTGATATGTTTTTTCATGAATCGGATATGATTTCATAGCTAAAGTTAAATAGTTTGATAAGACGGGTAGAATCACCCCCTTGACGGATGCAGGTGACTAATTCGCCCAGCTGTATAAGACCAACCAAATCTATAGGTAGGTTAATATTTAAAAGCAAAAGTCGAATCTGAAATAAAATCATCCACATTCGTTATTCTATTAATTAAACTATTGACCCTCTGCACACAAATAGACTGACCATGATTGATCTTCTAAATCAATCAGCTAGAATCTAATCCGATTTGTCAATACAAACAACTATGACAGACAACTGGCTGTCAATGAGTTTGATCGACTGTCGGCTTTAAAAATAAATCGTTGTGTGTACCACTCTATTTAATTTTGCATGCCAATGTGCACCATTCAGATCGACATGAACATTTAAATTATGAAACTTGGTTGGTATTGTGTTGTATTATACTTTGTGAGGAAAATCTGCCTTTTTTGCCGTTTTCGGGATTCGTTTCATAAAAAATGTAAAAGTGATCCTGTCTAGAACATTCATTTTGATGAATTTGTTCCGAGATAATAAGGAAATGCTAAATATTTTAGAAACTTTGAAATGAAGACTCGACAGTTGACAATGAAAATAGGTAATGTACTGGAAATAACGTTGCGCTAATATCACAAAATAAAAGAAATATAACCCTAAAAAATCAAGAGAAAGTGAGCGAAATGCACCAAAAAAACCGTAAGTTGTCTAACAGGGCATTTAAAAAGACCACTGTGTCTAGACGACCGTCAAAAACAGCTTCTGTCATTTTTTGCGCGGTAATAGTTTCACTCTTGTTCTTATCGATTTAGGCACGGATTGGGAAAATCGAGACATTCAACCGATTCAAATCGATTTCATGAACAAGCTCTAGCAAAAAGATTGATATTCGTTTTAAAATAAGGTATTTTGCTATCGTTCGTGACGATACGAAGTGTTAAAAGTGAAAACTGATCCAGTTATGTTGAATTAATAAGTTAATCTTATTGTCCGGTTGTTAAAACGATTGAACTCAATATTTCTTTTGAAAAATGGTTTTTAAAACAGCCGAATTTAACGTGTTCTATAAATAAAGTAAAAAAATAAACTTACGTTTCATAATGAAATCACATAAACAATCGTTTATAAATGAAATCAGGATCACAAACGTGATATATTAGGCGTTAAAACGTGACTTTTAGCCAGCAGATATAGAATCCGAATGTTAAAATCGATTTTAGTCATAAAACTAAACTCTAAACTAAAATCGAGACCACCACTACCGAGTCAGTTTCACGCATCGGCAATCAGTGTAATTAACATTACTCTTATAGCTGTATTTTCTACCACAGCCACAAGTGATATGGTGGACATGGTGGTTACAGAAGCATGACAAGTCGTTTTCTTTGGCTCACAACGTGGGTCCCAGAAAACGTCTGGCGACATCGTGGCAGACCCAGGAGAAGATGGTGGACGAGCTTGACGCCTACATACAGCATAGGTCCATACCAGTTTTTTACATTTCTATGGTCCACACGACAGAAAATACCATTTCGGACACCGATCTACATGGCTTTCACATGACCTGACCAATATTATGTCTGGACTTTAAAAGAGACTGTGACCTTTGAGTTTGTTTGGGCCGTTCTTCTCAGAGTAGTTGGATAGGAAACGCCGACCTCATCTAGTTTTAAAGACAATGTGATTGACGTGTTATTGTGTTTGAACAAACCAACTTATATAAATAGGTAAAATCATTTATGATTTATCAATGTCTCAAGACAGAGAGGAGTAGAAAGGGAAAAGGTTGGCCCTTACCTTGCGTTGGGACAACATTCTTCTAAAATAAACAAACAATAATCTTAAGAATACCTTGTACAAGTTCACTGTGCCAAGGTTTCAAACAGTACTAGCCAGGTGTTTATTTATATGTGCATCTTTAAATTGGAGGGTAATATGCAACCTCGGCCATGCGGGAGCGGAATGCTTGAATGGCTTGCATTCATTTTGTCACCATCTGATCTTCTATGTAGTCATTTAATTTTGTAGCTCGTCATCGCTAGATGAGGCAAGACTAGTAGATGGCAGACTGTTCGCTGAATAGTCTGTTTTGTAAATGAGATAATTTTCTGACGAACATTTTCGTGAATTTTCTTTACATTGTCCGAGTACGATCTGACATGATGATTTCGACATACTGCTATCGTTTAATGTTGGTATGTTAATGCCGCAGTGCTGATTTACTGAAGTAAATTACATTCAGTAAATTTGCTACTGATAATGACCTCAAATTACGTGCATATGGCCCTATTTCTGTCTCCAGTGTCTTGTCTAGCAGCTGCGTGGTGCTCTATCTACTAACCTTTATTGGCTTTTCTGAATCGGGCATATTTTAACGTATTTTGGCTGTGTGATTAGGGTATTTCTGTAACAGTGCTCAGCAGATTCTGAAAATCAGTATTTGAGGTGCAATTACTTGCACAACTATACTATACCTGCTAATAACTTGATCGTAAAACTCATCGCATAAATGAATTATCAAATAACACCAACTCTAAAGGACCACAATAAACTAATTAATAAATTGATCTAGAACTAACTTTCGACACGCCAGCATGGCGAGCTAATAAAAGTAATCTCCCAAAGTCGTTTTGATGTAGTATTGCGCCCATTTCCGCCCGTTTCGCAACTCTGGGCCCTGCGACGGACGGCCAGTGGGCGTTGTCTCATATTTAATCGTTAATTGGTCTCGTTGCTACATTATGCAAGTGATAGCCAAATGAAAATAGATCGTGAAAACAGTAGGCGACGATGGCTATCTTATATATAAGGTTTAGGGTCCGCCTTCGTGATTAATAATTGTGGGGTCGTAACTAATTGTGAGCAGTGCGAATAACATTTTGAACATTTTTAAAGACTAACAGAAGACCAATTCCCGTTTCTAAAAACGTTCAAAATCTAGTCGCGATCTCATCTCAGAGACAAACAATGTCAAAAATTTGTCATAAATATAGGGAAACTAGGGGTATTTTTGACGGATTGCGATTGAGAGCAGAATGTGAGTTGTTATTACCCCCCAGGTCTATTCTGTAAAAATATTACCGTGAAAGTTTAGGTGAAGTGAAATCAGCTTGCAGAAAGCTGTCAATCCCAAGCATTAAGTGGAATTACAGCTACGCAGAACGGTGAGGTTTTTACGGAATAGCTCTACAGTGACTACTAATACACTAGGTACTATGATCTGAAGAGCAGTGATGGCCGAGTTGTAACGGGCTGACTTACGACGAGTTGTAGGTCGTGGTTTCCAACGCAGGCGGTTTACTCTGTGTAAATAATTTCATCGAAAATATTCTCAAAACGGTGAAGGAAAACATTTGAGGAAACGACGCCTCTAATAACTAAAAATTCAAAGACTAACATCCACCAACATGCTCTGGGCCCGCGTGGTAGACTACAGTTGCCACCCTCTCGAAGAGAGGAGGAATGTGTCCTAGCAGTGGGAAGATTATAGGCTAATTATGATGATCAGAAGTCAAAGTCAAAGTATTTATTGGTGTGATTTTTGGTGATACAGTAGGTCTTAAAATTGGTAACTCAAAAAACTACCCATTAGGGCATATACTATTTAACAACATAAGAATTTAAAATCAATATTACATACAAAATAATAGAAATTTAAATATTCAGAAAACAACCAACTTTTATAACAAACATTTAGCATACAGTTAATTAAAATAATAAATATTCAGACTACAATAAAATTTATAAGTCAAGTTTTTGAATTTTCAAGCATAAATATATAATTATCATTTAGTTTATTACACTTTGTCAAGAGGGAATTCGTCAATGTTAAAGTAGCATTTTTCAATTAAAAAAATATTTAGTCTCCGTTTAAATTGTGTCAAGTTTAAATCTTTAATGTCATTTGGTTTTTTACTGAATATTTTCGGAGCCATGCAGAGGACGCTTTTGTGCATAAGGGCGGTCTTTGAGGCTCTTAAACATAATTCGTGACGTTAAGCTTGTCTTGTCGATCTTGCGTTGTTCTGAATTTTTTTGACGAACAATGCGGTCTCATATATGTAAAGACAAGGTAATGTTTGTATTTTGAGAGATTTAAAATGCGGTTTGCAACTTTCCGTTGGTTTAAGACTACAGATCGATCTAATGCACCTTTTCTGTGCTTTAAAAATGTTATTATTCTCGCAGGAATTTTCCCATAAAATCAGAAGTTGAACTGATAAACATCATCCCTACTTCTGAACATAGAATAAAATACCAGATAGCCAAAGAGTTACTTTCTACTGCACCACGACGGCAACAATGATCTGTCTTTTAGAGAATCATTATCATCATTGGCAGCTTTGTTCCCCCCTACTGCTTAGTATAGGCTTCCCCCATTTTTCCATAGAATGATGAATATTGTTCATGAGAATTGCAAATAAAAAAGTATAGATATTATACCTAGTGTCTTTATTGAATATGGTCCTACGTACTGTCTAAAAGTAAAGATGAATAAAACACCGACTAACGGTACAGAATTAGGCAAGTGTTAAATGTAACAAGATAATAAAATATATTGTTCAAAATAAAATATATTTAAACCGTTATGGTTACGTGTGTCTTGGTGACCGACTTTGGCCGAATGCACTTTATTTCGTTGCCCGTTTAGGTTTGCCCAATGCCCATATTCGTGCATGATATATTGTTCTGAATTAATTTTAGCTGTAACTTGCTATTGAAATGATTTATGTTTTATTACCTTAAACGTCTGTAAGACAAGCGATTAATCTAATTTTGCCGTTAGATTGAAATACTATAGAGTGATGCTTTATTGAATTTCTTTATTTTGACGTTAATTATGAAAACTGGTAAACGTGAGGTCATCAATCCTACATTAAATGGTAAAATCAATATTATATTAATTTATTAATCGATCCCTCCATTATCTGTATTATATGTATGACTAATGTTCCCTAAAACTGCTGGGACGTAGGCCTGCTCTCTGCAAGAGAGAATGGGCCATAATCAACCACGTGAACCCAGTGTGGATAGATGGATCTCACATGTCTATGATTTTTTAATTCTAGGACATGTCGGTTTCTTCACGATGTTTTCCTTCGCCATTTTGAGAACAGTGGTGATAACTTCGAACTCACGACCAACAATTCTTAATTCGCGGCTGTTACCACATGAGGTGGTAATTGTGAGGTCATCAATCCTCTGTTAAATGATAAAATCAATATTATTTTACGTTTATTAATCGACCTTACTATGGCTACTACTTATGACTAATGTAAACTAATGTATCTATAATAAAATACTTTAAAGTATGTGGAGATACTAACTATTGACGTGCTCTAAATTCTAAATATTGTACAAATTATTCTTATTTTGTAGTGACACCGATAATATTGTCGTCGGATCATTAAGAAACCAGTGTCGCCTGTCGCAGCGAGATTAATAATGTTATGAAATATGCGCCAATCTAGACAAGACTGCCAAAAATATCTACTTCGTTCGTACGCCTAAGCTAGTTTCCAGTAAATCACACAAACAGAATCTTCTTGTTTTTGGATTATAAAACGGCATCAGCATTTCAGCCGAAACGTCCACTGCTGGACATAGGCCTTCCTCAGGCACCGCCACTTCGACCAGTTCTGTGCTTTTGACATCCAGCGGATTCTTGCAGCCTTCACCAGGTCATCGGTCCACCTTATGGGAGGCCTTCCAGCGCTACGTCTTCAAGTACGTAGTCGCCAATCCAGAACCTTCCGGCCCCATCGGCCATCTGTTCTGCGAGCGGTGTGCCCTGCCCACTGCCACTTAAGTTTGGCAATTCGTCGGGCTATGTCGGTTATCTTGATTCTCCCACGGATCTCTTCATTTCTGATTCGATTGCGTAGGGAAACTCCAATCGTAGCCCTCTCCATTGCCCTTTGGGTGACTTTCCGCCTTGTTATGAAGCCCATTGTTGCTTTGGGTACTTTTGAGCTAATGGAGGAATGAGAACACAGGAAACTCTAATGCCTATAGGTTGGGCAGTGTAGGTATTAAAAAGCGACTTTGATTATGAAAGACCTAATTTTTGAATTGGTCCTAATGCCCTAAATCCATTGTTCATTAGCTCAATGTTAATGTTTCAAATGCCGAATTGGGATTTTGACTTGACGCTTTAATTAGCTAAGCTAGATTAGATGCTACTCTACTTAATTACATATTCATGTTGATCATCTTTAAAAGTTCTGAGTTGAGCTACATGATCACTGACAAATGCGTGCACTGGCTGGACAGGTTAACTCAATCTGTGTGGTTCTTTCCTCAAAGACCATTTCAGTGTCTGGTCGGTCTTTACATGATCTAACCAAGATCATGTTTGGACATTAATAGATACTGTGACCTCTGACTTTGTTTCGGCCTTTTTTCTCAGAATAGTCAGATAGGAAACGATAATCTCACCTGGTTTTTAAATATGATTGACGTGTATTTGTCATAGGGAGAATATATTTCGTGAGAGAAAACCGATCTCAATCATTGGAAAGTAACGTCCTTCTGTCTACATCATCATCATTATTTCAGCCAAAAGACGTCCACCGCTGGACATAGGTCTCCCCCAAAAGGGGGGGTTTTGCCATAATCTCCACGCTTGGCAGGCAGGTTGGCGACCGCAGTATGGTGGTAAAATGCATAGAGAACTAGAGAACCAACAAATTGCAATACAAAACTATTCGTCTAGCATAACCGTATTTGGCAAATAGTTTAATTAAAGCGATTTACAATGGCATTATCATTTTCAACGCATCGTCCTTATTTGAAAAACCCCGTGTTCACGTATACATCTTATTACTCCATGCAGGTAGTTTTAATGGGTTTTTACGGCGTTTCCACACTTCCCCCTAATACGTTTACGATTAGTCCAACGACCTGGGTGAGTCACGTCACTTCAAACCTCACACGCGAGTCACGACTCTCACAATTAGGTCGCACGTAAACTTTATGCGCAGGAGACTTAAGCGTTCATTAGTAGAGACTTAAATTGAAGCGTTAATGTCCGTAGTATAATCAGCTTATTGCGGTTCCCACTGCTGAGATACAAGCCTCCTCTCTTCGAGGTCTAGTGGGCTACAATCTACCACGCGGGCCCAATTCGGGATAGTAGATGTCACATGTCTTCAAATTGTTGGTTCTAGGAGTTGCCGGTTTCCTCATAATGCTTTCCTTCACCGTCATAAGAGCAGTGGTGATTCAATTATATACACAAAGTAGTGAGGGAGATGCAGTACATGCGCCCTCACAGCCGTGGCCTTTGCAGGAGACGCCCTGGGCGTCGGGAATCCCAGGCTGATTCCCGGCCACCGTAGGCACGGGCTTGCGGACGGCGAGTAATGGGTAGCTCGCTGTCCGGTAAGGACCAAGCCCGGGTCGACGGCGCGTTGTGTTCCACGCGCGCCTCAAAGAGATGTCAGCAGCAACAGATGGCCGCAAGGGCCGATGCCTGCCGGGGGTGCGGGTTGTTCGAAAGAGATACCGCCGCCCCTGGCACACAGGCAACTGAGGGAACACGGGTGGGTTTTAGTCAGTAAAAGTCTGACACGCCCTCCCGCTCCACCCAGAGCGGGAGAAGTTATTTGATGATTTCCCACCCAAAAAAAAAAAAGGAAAAAAAAAAAACGGTTGGTTCGAGTTCATGACTTACAATTCGTAATTCCGAGCTGACACCACTTGGCCACCACTTGCTCTCGTCAAGCTGCATACAGCACTTATATTATACTTAGTGCTTAATCTAAGTACATACTATATTTGCAATAGCAGGAATTAAAGTGGAATTTTAAGCGGCCACTCTTTGGAACACGCTTCAAATATGTCAAAGACATTGAAGACACTGTCATTTTAATCACGTGAATTGAACTGAATTGTGTCCTGAGTTCGATTTCCAGGTTGGGCAAAGTGTTGCTGGGTTTTTCTATCTGGAATTTCTCAGTAGCAGCCCGGAGTCTGTATTTGTGCCCGGTTGATGGCAATAGGCTCGTCCCTATTACATGGAACTTTAACATAACTGATATAAATGTTGGTGTAGGTACTAGTCTATCCTCTCAATAATTCGGGGAAACAAGGCGTGATGTTATTTTATGTAAGATGTTGAATACACGTAACAACGAGATCAATAATTGTTAAGAACAGTTAGGGTATACATATAGGGTATTAGTATTTTTGAAGTGTCCTAATTAGATTCTAAAACACCAAAATGTTTAACCATAGCGCAAACTGTAACCATGAATTCAGCACATCATTCTAGACCCCCTAGCGTAGAAATTTTTCATCCGTTATACAAAAAAAAAAAATCAGCTGTTTCATAGAAAAGTGCAATACATACGCGGTCAGAATGATGGAACAGCTGATTATTATTTTTTGTATAACCGACGATGGTGATAATTCATGGTTACAGTTTGCGGACTGTTTAAAAATGTACCCTGTATTGAGAAGCTGTAAATTATCAATACGGTTCTTAGAGCTTTTAGATTGCTTATAGGTATAACGTAGGTAAATAAATAACAAACAATTTACTTGATCGATATTTACTGTGCATTAATTATTTTATTAATTATGGCTAGCGTTAGGAATCCCTACGCAGGTTGTACAGGATTTTTAACAACAGATAAGTAAGCATTGTTTAAGGTAAAATAGACGTCAACTGCTTATTAATAGATATTGTTTTCCAACAACATGAGGCTTGTTTAAAAATATAAATAAACGAGGTTGATACATAAAGTAAGTTATTAATAAAACACATTTATAATACAAATGGGACTCAATTGGAGCGTTACGTATTTTTTCTCAGCCAGTGAATAAAATAAATGTTGGTGTTATTCTAGATTCTTTACTCTCGGCGTAAAAAAAATACTTTCATACGAAATATTTATGCTAGTAGGCATTCTTTAATTGTTATGACCAGTCAACATCATCATTATCATCTCCTTTCTTTATGAAATACTTAGTTGTAGGTAATTTAATATAAATAATTCATAAGTAGGTATTAATTAGAATCCGACCGTATTTCGTCTTCCATTTTCTGAGATTTCCGGCAGACAAACATTATCGGCCGAAAAAAAACAAGTTCCGCCAAATCAACACAACCTACTTGGAATTAATCGTTTAAAAGAAAATTCATGTTTATAAAAACAGCAGCATATTTAATTACTAACATAGCAATTAAGTTAAATTGCTTACTTAGTAGAATCTAGATTTGTAAGTATTTTTGTATTATAATTATATTGGATCGTTGACTGCTAAATGAATAAATAATAACAGTAATGAGAAAATGCATAATAAAATTAATGTCTTTTGCTTGCATGTAATATCAGATCGTTTAATAAATTAACCTATAGGCTTTGCCTTAAACATAACTGGCGAAATATACTATAGGTACACTTCTGCCTCACCCTTCGGGGAATACAGGCGTGAAGTTATGTTATGTTACATATTCTATACCTTTGAGCAAATCGAAATCACAACAATCAAACTTTATGTTATCGTTTTCGGCCGATAAAAATGCATTTTCGGTTGCTCGTCTTATTTACCGATGTCCGAGACAGCAACAAAAATTACCAAAGAATAGACTATAGATAATATTTTATTCTGCTTGAATTTGTTGTCTATAATATAATTGCTTTCTTAGATGCCTAGGTACTATCAAATGCCTATGTACCTATGTTTTATGGGCAATACCATAGGAAAATCACATCTTTGTCATAAGGAAAGTTATAGAATATCACTGCCATCATGAACGGAAACCATAAAACAGTCATCATGTTTTACTATTGTTTCAAACCACAGACAATGGATGATGTGAGAACAAACGACGTGTTTTAAGAAAACTCGTTCTGTGGTCTGTGGTCCTTTCTCCGTTTTACTGAGAATCGGAAAGTAGGTAATGAACATTCACACGATACTAATAATCTTGAATGTACCATTAGTTTTTTGGGAAACAAAGGAATATACTTGTAATTTTTTAAATTTCTTTTTGTGTTTTCAAAAAGTTTAATTCATACACTACCTGCCTATGGGCAACTTTGTTGAAAGTATGGAGAATGGACAATTATTTTCGATGGTCATTAATGGGTACATTTTAAAGCAATGCATGCAAGGTGGCCCGGCCCATATTTGACTCTAAGAACTTTTATGTGCCTTCTGACAATTCTGTGCAAAATAGCATTTTTTTGCCACGTTGTACAGGGATTGCTGAAACGTTCGACTTTCGAATGAATTTTCATTTGAAAGTCGAACGTTACAGCAATTTTAAAATATTCCACAAGCCCTCGACAACAGCCAGAGACAACATAACCTAGTGAAACATTCTATTCCCCGAAACGTTTGTCATCAATCGACTATCGAACTAGTAGTTTAACGTAAATATTCTAAAGTCATCGTCCCAGTTTCGGAACACAACAAAAGAAAAAAAGACTGTTTATTTCTAACAGTAACGTTTAAGGCTATTTTTGTACGGAATTGCCGAACTATTTATATATGTGAACGGTTTAGAACACTTTAAAGGAAGCGAAGAAGTATTCGGGATAGCGTTGCTCACGTGCCAATGACCTTAGAGGTGACTGACGATCCGTAATGAATATTTATTGACACATTTAAATATCTGGTTTTAATCTGAAGCACATACATTTACTTAATTTGAACGTGAGCTTCTAAAACCCAAAACTTTTATCTCGATAACATTTCTCCGCGTTTGAGACGCTTCAATATTTCAAAGATTACGATGATCATCGTTAATTTAGCTATAAGCCTTTTTAGGGGAAATGAGCAACAAAGATTAAAACGCCGATATACGGATGGCTGCATATAACACGCGTGCCAGTTACATTACCGTGCGAACCAGTGCGAACAAAAACTTTGTAATAAATAAAGCTTGAAAGCGTTCGGGCGTGTCACGAGATAAGTGGTAGTGTTGATACTTAGCTCCTTATTTAACGGCGTCGTAATATATTCAAATATGAGGAAAACTAAACCTACTAGGAGATAAATTAACAAAGACTCGAAGGAAATCTATAAGGCCGGAAAAGCGCTAGTGAATCTTTGAGTTCAACAGTGTTTGTTGAAATGAACTTTTTCTAATATTAGAAACAAAATGGTCGTCACGTCACTTCATCCGTTTTGCAAACACAACAAGGCTAAATGACACATAACACAGTTCATATCTAAAAATTACATAACAAAAAATGTATCCGCCCAAAAAGCTCTCTAAAGCTAATAATCCCCATGAACTTTTAACCGAGCAGCTCAAAAGCTTGTAAAAATTACGTAATGAACTTTCTAAGGTCGTTAAAAAAGAATATTTAGCGTATCGTACAATATTCTTTTGCTCGTGATCGTACACACAATGCATATCACCTCGACATTGGAGCAGCGTCGGCGTCGCGCGGCTATTTCTGTACCTCTCCGAGCTCGTTTCTCATCTTCGTACATTGTGAACGTATTGCAATACACGAAATAGATAAACAACTGTTATGTTTCTGTGATTGTGTCAGCTGGAAATGGACAGATCTTATGATGTTCAGCTGTAAAGACTTCGCTTTGGAAATGGCGTGCCGATTTGAAGTGAAAAATTCAAAATAGATTGGTAAATGAAGCAAGTCAATGTACTTTTCTAATTTTAACTTTTTCTTCGAACTGAAATAAACTAAAGTGAAGAAGGAATCAAAAAGGAGTTTAGCACCTACTTATAATATGAATACAAAAGAAGTAGTATAAGCAGTGTAAGCAGCACATAAGATCCCGGGTCGACGGCGCGTTGTGTTTCACGCGCGCCTCAAAGTGATGTCAGCACCAACTGATGAGGCCCGCAAGGACTGACGCCTGCCAGGGGTGCGGGTTGTTCGAAAGAGATACCGTGGCCCCTGGCACACAGGCAACTGAAGGAATACGGGTGGGTTTTACTCAGTAAAAGTCTGACACGCCCTGAGCTCCACGCAGAGCGGTAGAAGTTATTTGATGATTTCCAACCCTCAAGAAAAAGGCAGCACATAGATTCTAGAAAACAAGTGTTGCCATCAACTATATTTTATAGTGGTTGCTATGTTGTTAAGGCCGGTATTATGGTGTATAAAGTGAATATGATGGTTATAAATTTAGTCTGGTGGTCCAGTGGTACCGGCCGCGTATTACGAGTTGTAGGCCGAAAAGGTTCGAACTACCTCGTGAAAAGGTTCGAACTACCTTGTGAAAAGGTTCGAACTACCTTGTGTAAATTATTTCATCACCACTGCTCTAAAAAAGGTGAAGGCATGTCCCAGAACCAAAAAAATCGAAGACATCTGGCATGTACACGCCCGCGTGGTTGGTTACGGCCCACTCCCTCTGTCCAAGAGGAGGCCTGAGTCCCAGTAGTGGGAACGTTATAGGCTGAATATGTTTATGAAATTGTAAACAACTTGTGCCATAGATAATATTTCCTAGCCATTTTGCTCATGGGACTCGAGCTCGACTCACGCATTGTGCAAACCAAAAACTGCTTGATTTTTTTTACGAGCATCTGTTATGTGCCTCTTCTTGGCTATCTTTCGATCCCAAATCTTTTTTTATTTCCATGCCAAAATAATTATTTTGAGAATACCGTTCCATCGTCATAGTCACATTAAGAAGTAATAAAGAAAATAAAAACATTAATAAATTCTATTAGACAAATATTTTAGTACGCCATAATAGCATGTGTTGACCGCGTGAAAATAAACGGATGAGCGGAAACTATTCCAACCAATTTCGTTCGGAATTCGCTTTTGACAGCCACAGTTTTTTAACATATTTATGTTTTTTTTATTTTTTTTATTTATTTAATTTTCATGGAATCATACCTTGGTCCTGGCTGTCATTCGTGGATCTTTGACAGTCGTTATGGGTTATCATAAGCCCGAAATCTGACAACCAGTCTTACCAATGAGTTTCGTATTACCTAGTAATGCTGTGGCTGTGGAGGTCAGATAGGCAGTCACTCCATGTAAAACACTGGTATTCAGCTGCATTCGGACTGGAAGCCAACCCCAACAAAGTTGGAAAAGGGCTAGGCAGAAGATGCTTCAATCATTCTTAAATTAACTGTTTCGATCAATTTCCAGTCGTTTTATCATGACAAATAATCGGCTAATGACATGATCAGTGCAGTGGTCGCTTCAAACATTTTCTTTGACGGTTTCATGATGATATTAATAACATAACAATAAGCCTTGTTTTCTCGAAAGTTTGGGCAAGTGTATCTATAATCCAACCGCATTTCGCCAGTTATGTTATTTAAGCCCCATGGAGGCGAGCCTATTGCAATCAAGCGGGCACAAAACTAGACTCCAGGCGACTAGGTTCTGAGAAATTCCAAATATAAAAACCCAATTAAACTTTGCCCTACCGTAACAGTAGCTTTAGCGACCACTAGACCAACGAAGTAGTTGTTATTAAATATTGTAAAACTCTCGTCTAACTTGGACCAAGAATAGACCCTTGTCAATTTAACATTTGCAGAGTTCAAAGGCTTATGCCTAGCAGCAATGTTCAAAGTCAGGCTGTAAATTATGATAATAATCAATTCAAGGCATCGAACATTTACTTGAACTTAAGGGGAGTATCTGAGGAGACACCATTCAAACATTTTTTTGTACTATTCATAGATTGTGATCTAAAATCAAAATTAAAAATAATAAAGCCGTGGACAAGAAAGTAGCTAAGCCGAGGTTGTTTGATCTATTTGCGCGAGACGTTATTATATCAGACCTATTTATTTATCCGAAATGTGGATCATGTCTGTAGAGAAGAAAAAACACGCAAAGAACTGTTTATTTCGTATGAAAAATCACAATAGAAAGTGCAAAAACATAATTTATTGACAGAAAGTGAAGCTTTGTTATTAACAAACACTTTCACTCGTGTATATCGATCGTCTATACATAATCTAAAAACAATAGGAACAAAATATTAAATGGATCCCACGCGGAAGATTTGGGTTTTATAACTCAATTCTGTATGGATTGTACAGACGCCAGCAGGTCAACCTACCCGAAACTGTCAAATTTTCTCAATCAAATTTGAGCCTTACGTTCCAGCGATAAAGTTGAAAACCTATTAAAGAAATTTGACAGATTGTAGTAGGTTGATGTGCTGGCGTCTGTACATCATGAATATTCAATTTATTTCAGTTATCTACCTACTTTTAGTGAGCGATGAGTATGCCATCACTCATCACCACCTTCGCACAATGATGTTGCTTTCATCATCCAATTGTTGGTAGGTATGTTTTTTTTTGGGTGGGAAATCATCAAATAACTTTTCCCGGTCTGGGTGGAGCGGGAGGGCGTGTCAGAGTTTTACTGACTAAAACCCACCCGTGTTCCCTCAGTTGCCTGTGTGCCAAGGGCCGCGGTATCTCTTTCGAACAACCCGCACCCCTGGCAGGCATCGGCCTTTGCGGGCCCCATCAGTTGTTGCTGACATCTCTTTGAGGCGCGCGTGGAACACAACGCGCCGTCGATCCGGGCTTGGTGATTAGCGGACAGCGAGCTACCCGTTACTCGCCGTCCGCAAGCCCGCGCTTGGTTGGGTTGGTGCTTTAAGTATTTTGTTCGTGGCAACTAATCTGTTCTGATAGTTCATCAACATTCAATGCGTAATTTACGTTGTTGATCTAACAAATCTATCGAACATAATTATGAATTCGCAATATCCTTCTAATGATTCAGATTGTGGTTGATAATGTGTTGTGTTATTAGGGTGCTAGCACCACTTAATTTCAATCATTGAGAAACATGAAATCATTTTCATTCTTGTTTGTTGGGAACTACCTACCTATGTATCATTGACCCCGACTTGGCATCAAATGCAATACTCGAAAAATCACACGTCGATGTAATGGTTTATGTTATGTCGATATTCAATAGAAATTGCACACGTCTATCGCAAATATGGCCGTGGAGTGTTTCAAGCTTGGCATCAGGCATAGTCAGAGTTCCAAATGTCAAGATCCGAAGACGTACGAAGGTCTTCGATATCGGAAAACATAATATATAACTCAAGTGGAGTTGGGCAGGACACCTTGCAAGGCGTAGTAATGACAGGTGGAGTAAATTGTGACCGAGTGGCACCCAAGGACTGAAAGACGAGATGTCGGATGACGGACAAAATTGTTGTAATCGCGGGAAAAACCTGGAAGAAGCTGGCACAGGAGCATGGGGATTGGCACATGAAAAAAGGGCCTTTCCAACAGTGAGTGAAGTCGGGCTGTGGATGAAGATGAAAATCGCAAATATAGATAACGCATTGTATTTATAAATAGTCTCTGTGAGAAAATTCGCAAATAGAAGCGTCCTGACTTCGCCCGACACTATGTTGACATTGAATTAAGTTTTATCGGTGTCAAAGAACCTATTAACATTTTAGCGAAAATTGCGAGTCGGTGAGCTTTGAGTCTATTAATTCTTTTAAATTTGGGTCACAAGACGATGATGTTGATAGCCATGTTTTTGGGATAAAACACATCAAATACAGCTTTTCTGTATCATGCCGCTGCAATGGAAACAACATATGATGTGGTTGATAAGAGACTACTTTAAAAACATGGTTATAATGAGTTTTATAGCGTTTTAACGGCTGTTACTTGGAAACCGAGACACTGACTTTATCTTGATAGGAGCTAACAAAATGTTTAATGTCGGTAAATTGGAGACAGCAGCGGAATAATAATAATTATTATAAACCTGTCATGTGCCACTGCAGAACAAAAGCCTACTCTTTTTCCACGTCTCTCTATTTATCAGGATCATGCTACTATATTCTACTAAGTTTCTATGTTTGCACCTTTGTTACTCAATCACGCTAAAACGGCTGAATGGATTCGGATGAAATTCAGCACACAGGTAGTTTATAACCTGGATTAACACATAGGATACTTTTATCTCGGTAGTACGTTCCCGTGGGATAATTTTCGACCTCCACACGGGCAAAAGCAAAAACGAATTCGTTATAATTGAATTCATCTAGGTACCTATCAAATCATAATGTTTGTAAATACTCTTCAAAGCTGCCACTGACCATGAGAAAAACGTTTTTGTATAAATGTGTCAAGATACTCATGATCTTTTCTTTTATATCAAGCAAATGTCAGCTCTTTCAGGAGTTTTTTCTAATAAATCGTGTGCACTTCAGATTATTAACAACCGCGTCGACCTTAACGAAACTAGAGCGGTTTATTAGAGCAAAATAATTTGACATATTACGTTCAGTTCTCTCTTCATTTACTCGTGTAGTTGACGCCTTAATAGATTGCGAGATTAGTAAGTGTGTAAATTAACTTGTAATTTGGTAATATCATGTTGTTTCGAAGTGATAGGACTAGATTTGTGCGTGCGCGAACAAATAGTTACGTGCACGCACTGATTCGATTGGGTGTATATGGGCATGTTGAATAAGCAATTTTCAAATGTATTCGTAAAACATCTAGAATTCGTGTTGCTGTTAGTGGCAAAACAACACATTTCACCACACGCAGAAATATAGTTATCGTGTTTTTAGGTTACTTTATTGTGTATGTAGATTCATTATGTAAAATTCCGGTTTTTGTTATATTTTTTTCTGTGGCACGTAACAGTGGACTTTTTTCGCATCCAGTCAGCAGTATTTAGTGTCATGTTATTAACGACAAGCGTTGAAAACATCGCTGGGCGAGCAATGGCTGACCGAATTCGAGCGTTAATCCCCCGCCAACGATTTGTTCGTACAGTTTTAATTATATCCGCTGCGTTCCATTTTCGCGCTTCGCGACCCAACCGTGCCGCAACGGCTTCCGCGACTTGACGTTGACCCGATCGACGATCGCCCGTCGAATGCATGATGGACGCATGGATAAAATTAAACTCACCACGCCAATTTACTCTCAACAACCCTAACTTTTGATCAAAATCTTCTAGAACGTCCAGTAATGCACAATGACAAGCCATACATTTTGTTTTCGCAGTAAAGCATGTTTTATACCCGGTGTAATGGTGGAGAAGCGTGCGCTGGAGCGCGATCAAACGAACGGGATGTTCCGTGCTCGTCAATTAAGCAAAATCGCACATTTGGCAATGTTCCCGAACAGTTGTTCCACTCTCGAGATTTTAGCGTTTGATTCGCGAAACGAGGAGCGCCCATGTCCATTTATGGCGGTATTGCACACTTGCACAGTTTCCGAGTCGAGCGACCTAAAACGAGCACTCGCAAAAACTAGCCGCAAGGTATTTGTGTCACGAGAGTTGTAAATCTCATAGATTTTATTTGGTTCATTTGCTTAGACATTTTTAGGTGATTGTGTTGTTCGTAAAACGAACACAGACAAAAAATATATTCTTGTGAAGTAGCAGACGATGATACAGATCACGCTAGGCGTGACGAAGCGGGATTTATAGCCTGTGTCAAAAAAACTGTTCACTTTTAATTAGTAACGATGTCCTACAAGCAGATTGACTTTGACGTATTCTCTAATGAACAAGCGGTAAATTAGATGGATACATTTCTTCTCTACAAATGAAATCACCTAACTCCTGATTCCCGATGTTTGTACGTAATGCAAGCAGTCACTTCGTAATATATCAGAAAAAATACTCTTGCTACGAACAAAAGTGCCTCAGAAATTATTGGCTGTCGTCATCCTGAATAAAAAAACACCATTCAAATCGTTAACATCGCAACAGTGCACGCGCCCGCACCTGCAGTGGAAATCTTCATTTTTTGAACCACTTTCGTTAAATCTTTGTTTTTACAAGAAAAATTAAATTCAATATTTAGGTATACTATTGATGACGACGTTTTTCGGGGTTAAATTAACCGTATCTTAATAATAATATGTATTGGGACAGCTGAAGAAAATGTTTCAAGTAAATAGATCGATTCCGTAGAAGTGAGAACATTGATTGAACATTGGTTCATAATGTTACAGGGCAGAAAAGTCATATTATTGGCTGTATTCTTTGATCTACTTGGAACAAGAGTAAACATCACACTGTACACCATATAAAGTTGTTTGTTGATGAAAATATTTACTACAGTCATTGCGTAGCTAATATTGCATTGGGGCATAAACTTTACTTACGTACTTCTTGGACTACAGAACGATCTCCTATGCAGGTGTTTGTGCTGTATGACAAGCCTACTAATATATTACGTTATCTACATCCGTTCTCCCATCACCAGAGGAATAAATCCTTCTAGTCTATTACCCTTTTAAAGAAATATTTAAGCCAATAAACAAATGTCTTGCCGAGCAACTCAAATAACTTCACGAATCGAAATAGAATCGATAAATGACGTCGTGAAGAGAAGTGGAAAAGAAAATATTCAGACAAAATCCCGGAATACTGGAGAGGATTGCCATTTGTTCGAATACTCAGACAATTTAATGTCATAAATTAAATAAATAGACGTCTTGATGGCTTAGAGTGGATATCGCCGGAAGCTTGTCTTCAATATAACCTCAACGAATTTTCTAAATATTTTCTAATGTATGAAATAGCTCTGTCTGTGCACACCTAAGTTCTCTTTACAGCTAGGGTATTACAAAAGGTATATTTGTACGGTACCTATGTATCCCTACTAAGAAGAAACCAAGGAGTAAGAAGTTTAACGTACGTTTTAATATATACCTATACCTACATAATAATATATTGTTTATTTATAAAATTCAGATAAAACCCGTACTTTTATATTCATCAAAATATTGGCGATATTTCAATCATACCGTGCCCAAAAAATAACACTGTTTATAGTCGCGAGTTGTTAGGTATTTAGTAATAATATTTTTAAAGCAGCAATTTAGCACAATATTTGTAATAAGTACCTACAATGCCAACTAACTGGAAAACTTCCGGCTTTCCCAAATACCCCTTGAAAAGGTCACGCGATGCACTTCGTAATTCAGTCAGACAACGCGTCACCTGTACAAGTGTAGATACAATGTTAACTGACCCTCCGCCAGCGATCAATATGACAGACTGCGTCCCCTGCATGGTGACTCAGGGATTTGTCCTTCCATTCGTTAGTGGGATTGAGGCACATTGCATATTTGAGGAGATACTATTAGATAGTAGGTATACAGCCACGAATTCAAGACTCACAAGGAATACTACATTTACGAATTTTATTGATAAATATTTGATGGTGTCCAACAGTATTTCCGAAACCAAACTACTATGAAATAGATGTTTTATCAAAGTTGCAATTGTTATTTCAGGAGATAAGGCTTTTCAATTTTGCGTAGGTGGTACTTACTAATAGATGGATTGGTACTCCCAAAGCTTAAATACTTCAAAATTGTTGCAGGTAAAATAGCTGTATCGCGAGTTTTTGTTTATACCTTTCAATGCTATACTTTTGGGTAAATCGCCAGGAAAAACATCCAATTTGATAAAACTTCGTAGAATTGTTTTTGAACTATCCAGCATGAAATTCAGTTTTTCTTCTGGAGGAAACTGTTCTGTTGTTGTAACCTAGATGGAGTATTACAGTGCATCAGTTTGTTCCAGTGTTTATTTGCTTTGAAAGAGCATTTTTATAGTTATTTTTAGGCTCTCTAACTTTGAAGCTTTCCTACATTTATTACAGGAGCCTGTACGAAGAATCGAATTGTGTAAAAAATTCAGGAATTTTTGGTACAAAATTTCTGCATTGATTTTTATGCAGTAAGCCTTATTTCTTTCATGTAAGCCATTGTTCTCTGACGACTTTACCTTCTGGTTCCTGAAATTAATCCAAATTGCCTCTTATCATCAAACCATAGGTAGGTACTTAATTAAGTTAGGTAGGCATTTTAATTAGAAAATGATTTGATGTGTGTTTTGTTATTAACGTAGCACACTTATTTATTAATTTGCTCATTAGACGGCAACAATCCAGTCATCAGCAATCATTTACCGTGACAAGTGGATAACTGGGTGATATGGTAGCAACTGAACACGTAATAGGGCATGACGAACGAGTGAATGATTGAGGCTTTGTTACTTGGTGATTTTAACTTAGACCAACATCTATATTTATGTTGTCTATAGGTTCGGAAGTATGCAACTTTAAATTCAGATATATATTTTTTTAGAAAAGAAAGGTAACTACCAGATATTTTTCTAAAATTAAGTAGTTGTATTCAAGTTTGGCAATTACGGTAAATATGATCTGCCTTATCTCCTCCTTTTTTACACTTAAAAATGCGATCGGTTTAGATAATTTTCACAGACTTACTTTTTACGTATCCCACTAATAAATTCACGATAAATATTCTGCTTTTCGTACTTCGTCACGATTCGACACGTCCCTTTAGATACTCTCGCAGAAAAAAGTCTGGACGAGTCGCGACATCCTTAGTAATCTAAATGGTCATTCGCTACTCTCAATGATTTCTTAGAAAAATTGGGTCGGTTTTTTAATTCGTTTCAGAGTTACCAGATAAAATTACGGCCTTACAGACTGTACATAACGAATTTTCCGCGTTTTAACTAAATAATACACATCAAACAACTGCATTTGGCGTCAAACCAGAATGGGGGCTAAAAAAATTGTATGTAACAACTGAATTGGCCAGCCTATACTTAGATGTACTCAACCTACCTACGTGTTATTCCTGTCACTGTCGCACAAACTGTCAAATTACAAGAGTAAGTTAGAGACTACGGTCCTGGGTCGGGAACATTTATAGATCTCGGCTTTAGTGTTTAGGATTTAAGTCTTAATTTTTTTTGTCGTCCCGTGCTAACTTACCTATTTTTTATAATATTTATTGACTGAATTACTGACTAATTGTTTATAACTATGCTTTATCCACTAGTTGGGCCTAGAGAGTTGCAGTATCTTATCTGACTGCTTGTTAACTGACAAATCAATATTTATATGCGAAAGCGAGTCTGTTTCTACGAACTAAACAGCTAAGTTATTTCAAGAGACATAACATACATTTTTAGTACAAAGGTAAGTACTGCTTCTTAATTATTGTGTGTTATTCCGATATAGCAAATAACATAAGTATTGCAAATACGTAACTAACGTTTTAACGCTATATGTACTGTAGTAACTACTAGGCCTTGTGGTTTATACGACGAGTACCAAAACATGGCGGCCGGGCCCCAAATAATTACCCACATGTTTTCATAAACGCCCACTGTGTTCTCAGAAACGCAATTCGACCGTGCAGCACTAATTAAACGTTACAAATTCAAAATACTCAATGTACGTGTCATTTATTGCTCAATTTTTAGTTTGAGCTCGATATTAAAATCGATTTAATGATTCAATATGAAATCCTTTTTATTGCTACTACTGTTTGGGAGGGAAGCGCCAAGGTAACCCTCGAAATTCAATTTTCTAACGTTCTTTGCAATTTGCAGGGCAGTCTCGGGTTGTTGTGTTGTATGCTCAAAATTTGATTTGGATTTTCAATAGGCACGAAATATTGAAATCATCAAATATAAGTTCAACTAATCCCATTCAATTACTATTTTGTGAAGAAATCATTCAATGGGATTTAAATATAATACAATGAGACACTAAATTAGGTAGGTACCGTACATAGTTGTTTATTGAAATGGACCATTTATTTTTTCACTTAATACGTTTTTTTAAAATTATTTTCTGCTTTTTTAGTTGCGTTTTTAAAGCGTGTTTTTAGATTATTTAAATCTATTATTTATTTTCTATTTTTTTAGTCGTGCTAAGTACAAAAGCGTGATTTTTCAGTATTTTTTGTTATTCTTGAATTGTCATCGGTCCTCGATAAGTCTACAAAGTTTAAATTAAATCTGACCGTTTGAAGTGGGTCAGAATCAAGTCCAAAGGAGTCGGTTACAAACAAACATACAAACATACAGATGAAGCTAATAAAAAGCGTATAAAAACAAAGATATTGTTTTTATACGCTTTTTATTAGCTTCATCTTTCTTTTTCTTTCCTGTCTTTCATTTATATACCAACGAAACCGATCACAAGGTTCAATACTAGGTCCGGTCATACAGTCCACACAATATGTGAAGCAAAATGTCCTGTAATATTTGTTACGGATCTCCATTATTTTTTAGCGCCAAAACCACGTTTGGCGGTCTCAATGTTATTTTACATCGCAGATGTTATTCGTTTAAATGTTTTTGTCCAAGGTTATTTCCATCCTGGTCTGTGTCCTATAATGTGTAGAATATTCTGGATACAGCTAGGCTAGCCTAGTGAGAAGCAATATTTTGAATTCTAGATAGCAAAGGAAAATAGATTTCATTCAAGCGAATATAGTTCTTAGAATTTACGAAGTATAGGAAAGGCAAGCATTAAATTCTTTGGTAGAATGGGTTTTCCAGTAAATATTTTTGTAGATTTTTTTCGACATTGTTTAAGATATCTGGAGCTACGTCAAGTGACGCAGGCGCATGTTTTGCGTTCTATAGAAATACACTGAGAAAATATAGCAGCAAATATTTTGGCATACTGAGTGCATTCGGAATTTTACAAACTATTCCACTTTTTCCACATTCGTAACAACAAACGTAGGGCGAACATGAAGATAAGAGAACTATTAAGACTGATACACTAATGAGCTCACAGAATTAACTAAAACATATTGTGTGTCTTAAGTTTTGTAGCTTGTGACTTGCGAGATGGTTTTGGACATTGCCGCAGCTGTTCGTCATTCATCATTACTGTTTAATACCGAGTCCCTTTGATGCGTTTTAACATAATTGATCTTCAAGAAAAAAACAAAAACATTTGCCAAAAAGATTCATCCAAATATTTTTCGATGTCTTGAGTCAGGTATGCAAGGACGGTGATGTCAAATAAACACACGCACGATACTGCCAGACCACTGTTTAACAACCGCTCATATAAAATTTGTTTCACACTTTAAAAAGTGGAACATCGAGGCTGCTGTTCCCACTTGTGGTGTTCCAAAGTTCGTTTCTAAAAGTGTCCCATTCATTGTTGACGAGTGTATGCAGGTAGGTAACTACTGTACATAGGTTTTGCACCCAAAGCAACTATAAAGACCTAAACACAAGTGGTTTGGACGCACACATTAATGCTCGCATTCGTATTGTGAATAAACATCGTAATGTAGCAGATAAACTAGGATAGGAGCCAAGACGAAAATATGCCACGGCGCGTTTTTCCATTGGATTTTGCGCTTTGGAAACGAACAGTAGACGCGACAGAACCGACAGACATTCATTGTTACTCTGATGGAATGTGATAACAGCAAGCGACTGCTATCACTAATGCTGATGTCGGATGCTGCACGTACACAGAATAATATATTAGTCACGCTTGAGATTCATTACATGTACCAGAATACATCTCTAATGACGACACTTTCTTCTAAAAGAGAACGTTGCACACTGGTCGCCTTGTTGTTATTCTAAGTTCTACTTTGTGTCGGTCGATAACGTGAGGACTGAGGGTGTGGTGTGTAATGAGTTATAGAAAGCGTATGTACCTATCTGTGTGTTCATTGTGTACAGTGTCCCATGTTTGTGTATGTCTTGCAAGGTCACACGTGGAGTGGTCATGTACGAGACAGGTCGATGCACACGCGTCAAGGTGGGCACGGAAATTTTCATTCAACCGCCTGTTCTATTTACATCGTCGATTGCCACAAATATTGTAAGTGGCGCATCGCGCGCGCACTTCCTCCACACTGACGTAGGTAGCATCGGACCTTCGCGTGCCATACACTCGCTCCACAACAGATACTAAGGTACGAGCCGGCAGGGCCTCCTGGTCTAATGTGTTCCCGGAATACTTTTGGACATCCGGCTGCCTGTCATCGGCCGTACAAAGAGAGAAAGAGCGCTATGATAGCGGTGTTTAGTGGTTCGTGAATGGCACGCGACGTCTCGAAGGAGCGGCGCCGCGGCGGGCGGTGAGCGCGCCGCGGCAGGATCTGGTGTTTACGTTGTGTTCACTGTCAAACGTGTTATCTGTTATGTGAGCAGGTGCGTGGCGCTGGCGTCGCGGCGTGCGCGCGCGCCGGCTATATTTGTGTCGCGCGGGCGTCGTTACATAAAACTGTCGTGTGTCGATCCTCACCTCCTCTATCTTGAGGTTGGTGCGGACCACCTTGCGGGTGACCGCGCTCTCGTATGTCTCCTCGATAGTCTCCGCCATGGTTGCGAGTCGCGGGCGCAGCGGGCAACGCGCGCGGTAGTTGCGCCGGTACTGAGCGGCGCGCGGTTATTTTTAGTCAGCGGCGTGGTTCGACCGCCTCACAGTTGCTCACAGTGGTGTAACTGGCACTCGGGAATCGGGGTGGCGATGCCGATGGCGGGCTGCGCGATACTGCCGGGCAGGCGGTGGCGGCTAGGGGCGCCGCCACTGACGCGGCGCAGGCACGTCTGTTGTGACGCTGCACGCGCTAAGCCCCTCCAGACAAAGAGCCTCGATGACGCTACACCCAATGTTTATTGTCTCATTAAAACGGCTTCATAACACTGCCACAGAAAACATTTGGGTCGCTGATGTTCCACTCACGACTTCGCTATTAACCGGCGTTTGCCGGCGAACAGCCAGATTCTCAGAGAATTAGATATCCCTTTAGATAACAGTTTATAATAGATGTTTCACTTTATCAAAAGTCAGCTGTTTAGGTGGGTGTGAGTACGAACGTAGCCAAACAGCGAAATAATAGTTAAAGCCAGAAAATCTGTCAATGAATACCGAAATTATAATTACGAAACATTTGATCCTAGATTATGGAACAGTCAATTACAATCAATTTTACACTATTGCTCAGTTAAAGGATTAGCTTACTGACAAAACTTATCTAAAACTACCCTACAAGTAAATATGAAACTGCTAGTGCCATCTAGAGTAAACTACAGAACTAAAATTGAAAACTGCTACTAGATGGCGTTAAATGCAGGAGTGCACAAAACATGGTGTATTGCCGTGGTTTGACTCAACTTGTAGGTAGATAATAAACAAATCATTAGATCGATGCGTAAACAGGGTATTTAGAAACGATGTTTTTAGATTTCCATGCAAATCGATTAATAGAGGAACCGGCAGGCACACTGACAATGCGACACACACATTCGACGTCATAAGCATGGAGCAAGATAACATATTTTTACTTCCTCCTAAGTCCTATCCTATCCCTTATAGCGGTTTTTGGTAGCCGTAACGAAACAATTTGACACTACCGCGTCGACACTGATTTATTCTAGAAAATTTTCTTGGTCGGTGAGCCGACTTAGTTCCGTCGCTACGACTAAAAATGGGGAACAGTCGACACAATACCATTTGGTTTTAAAGTTACGGTGCTGTGTGGAAACATTGTTCTTCGTCTGCAACCACATCTCAGGATAATCTCGAGATAATCAATGTATGTCCACATTCGCGGCGTTCAGTTGTTTTCGAACTATCGACTATGGATATGGAGGACGTCGAAGTATTAGCGGCATCAACTCTTTCTTTACTGAGCTTCTACTAATACGCAACTAATTTACAAACATTTTGTTGATTTTTAACCGACTTCAAAAAGAAGGATGAGAATTCGACATGTTTTTCTTACGTATTGGTCGGACATAACTCCGCATACATAAACGGATTTGCGAAATTCTTTTTTGTTCGAAAGGGTTTATTCCGAAATGGTCCCGTAAAAATTTCACATAGATCTGATGATGCGTTTCGGAGGCAGGCAACGGAACTCTTCAAAAAATAACAGCAAACAAACCGCGATTGCTGCTATCGCACAAATATGCATTGTTTTGACCCCAGGGATGATGACATTTCGAATTGTGTGGAGTAGGTACTATAACTAAAAAGTTAAAATAAAAAACTTTTTCAAAAAAAAACAACCGTCTTCCAAAAAAACACTACAAAGTGAAAAATAAATTTAATTTCGGAAGGCGGTGACAAAAATGTAATCAAAATACATATCCAAAGTCACCGACTTCCGAAATTAAAGTTATTTTTCACTTTGTATTGTTTTTTGGAAGTCGTATTTTTTTTTTAAAACGTTTTTTATTATTTTTGTTCTTAAGATCTCAAATCATCCGCTCCTTTTCAAATACTTCTATATAACGTGTCTTCTCGAGATCAATCCATTGCATCCACACAACCGGCACGGCAAAACCTTTGTAACCGAATAAAGACTGAACGCAAGTGTAATGAGAACTTAAGACATTTAGTTTTGTTCGCATTGAATAAAAGATTATTAGCCGCAAACCATTTCGAGAGAACAGCTAGGCTATCGTTGACATGTAAGACATCCGTATCTTTTCTACCTATTCTAAAAATAAGAGAAGTGTCATCAGCGAATAAAATTATATCCGAGAAGTTAGCCATCAGGTAAGGAAGGTCATTAATATAAACTAGAAATAAAAAAGGGCCAAGAATTGAACCTTGAGGCACGCCCATCTTAACTAGAGACCCCGAGGACGTTGCCCCGTTAACATTTACTTTTTGCTGCCTGTTTGATAAATAGGAAAGCACAAGATCAGCAGCTCGTCGACGAAGTCCTCCGGTTGTTTACCTGTTATCAATATAGGTTCAATATTGGACATTTCTGAACGATTTCTCTTCAACTCCGAATGTAATTCGATGCTGAGATTTAGATGTTTATATGTATTTTAAGTTATTCGTCTCCATGCGACTTTCTCCCCCTGTCTCTGATCTGTATACATATTTTTATTTAAATCAATGCAAATAATGCTAAGTACCTACATCTATAACATTGCTAACTTTCAACAAAAATATACAGATTCTGAAAAGAAAGGCCCTCCATACTTTCTATTTTTATAAATTTTCGCAACCTCTATTTTGGATTTTCATTTTGACCTCACTGGCGCACCCTCGAAAACAAGGACTAATATGACACTCAGAATCTTTCTATTTTATATGTATAATAAAAAATCGCATGCAGTCGACGATTTCTACAAATCGCAAGCTGCGTTAAAGAACTTCGTTCGAATAAAAGGGTAGATTAAATACTTCATTTAATTATTTTGGGGAATGATAACGAAAGTAAAAATCAGTAAACATACGTTCAAATCTTTATTTTCATTACACAAACATGCAACATATAAATTATTGTATAATAAATATGTACGCCTAACTCTAATGTTTAAATTTCGAGATACATTCATTTATACATGTGTATATATCACTTAACGTACATGGAGTCTCCATGTTATCACAAAAACCTGGGCACTGCCCTGGAATGAGAATCTACCTCTTTGCCTCTTTGATCATTTTTTTTTAACCTATGGCAGTATTTAAATAAATGAGGCTATTTTCATGACGGGAAACTCCATGTTGCACGCTATAATGTCACTTTGCAGCTAATACTTAAACATATTTTATTGTATTTTTGTTACACCAGTGCCTTTGTGCTGCAACTCTTACTCCACTTGGCTGAAAAGTAAGAAATATAATTGTTAATACATGGAATTTAAAAAAAGTTACCAAGCATCATAATTTCCCTATAATTTTCTCACTGCTGTGACACAAGCCTCCTCTTGGTGAAAGCGAGTGGGCCGTAATCCAACAAGCGGGCCCAGTGCGGGTTGGTAGATATCACATATCTTCGAATTTTTAATTCTAGGAATTGGCGGTTTCTTCTCGATGTTTTGCTTCATGGTTTTCAGAGCAGTGGTGATCATGTACACTAAGTAAAGCATCTGTCAGGGTTCGAACCTACGACCTTACAACTCAGTAAGTCGCAGCCTTTACCACTGGGCCACCACGGCTCAATCAGGCATATCTAATCAGACTTTTTTATGTGTGTGTTTACTGTCAAGTGTCAAGTAATTAACACAATTACTTTTGTTATCAGATTCAATTGAGTCTGCCTAACAGACGAGGGTATACAATACTAACATGACACGCATGGTGTTTGTGTATCCGGATCCCGCCTTCCATCCGGTGACGACGACCACACTGTCGCCGGTCTTGACGAAGCCGCGCGCGCGACCGAACTGCAGGCCCGCTTGCACGCGGTTGTCGACGTCCTTCAACCAATCTCCGGCAGGGCTCTCTGTAGAAAAAAGTAGCCAATTGTTAGTGAAATATTGTTTTTTTTTTGTTTCAGGTGTATTTATACCCGACTGCGTGCCACAAGACACCTGTACAGTAGTACATACCCTGGTACACAATGGGCAGCACGCCCCGGTACAGATGCGTCTGGCGCGCCGTCTGCGCGTGGCGCGTGACGGCGATGATGGGGCAGCGCGGCCGGTACTTGCTGAGCAGGTGCGCGGACTTGCCGCTGGTGGTGATCACCACGATGGCGGCGGCCAGGCACTTGGTGGAGGCCTCCACGGCGGCGATGGCCGTGGAGTGCGCGGGCTCGATTGGGGGCTTGACCTGCAAACAATTTTGTTGCGTTAAATGATTGTTTTATTTTCTTTTATCTATCTACTTGCCTAATCACCCTCTATTTAACCATTAGCGCGAGAATTTTCAAAAATGCTTCCATAGAGCTCGGTTTTGCTTTACCGACTGAATTTTTTTAACCGTCTGGACCAGGTTTGTCAGCTGGTATAAGGAACTCTTGAGCAAAAGTGTAGTCTGTCATAAATGAATGAAGTTTTTTTTAACTTAAATTTCAAGTTTTAAAAAAACTTTTTTCAAAAAAATAAACAACCGACTTCCAAAAAAACACTAAAAAGTGAAAAATTACTTTAATTTCGGAAGTCGGTGACTTTGGATATGTATTTTAATTTTTTGTCACCACTTTTTAGTGATTCACATGTGCTTACCCCTTCACAGCGTAGCGGCGTGATGTTATGTTATTAACTGGTGTAAACAATTGACAGACATGAGATTTCAGCAATCCCTGTCCATTTGCTATCAGTTATTGAGGAGTTCCGTTGCCTATCTCCGAAGTTCCTCATCAGATCTTTACCAAATTGAAATGGAACCACTCCGAGAAAGTACTCTTCCAAAAACTACACAAATTGCTTCAAGTGTGCCTATAAAATTTGAAGAGTTCTCTCTATTTCTCCAGGATCCCATCCTGAGTTAATGATCATGGGACCACCTGGGAAGTATACCCTTTGAAACAAAATTTTTTTTATCCAAATCGGTCCAGCCATCTTTGAGTAATCGGGGAACATACATAAAAAAAAAAGGTTCCGACGAATTGAGAACCTCTTCCTTTTGGAAGTCGGTTAATGAATAGATGAAATGAAATTAAGACGCATCGCTTCTTACTGGAAGCCTTCCAGTAAAAAGATTTCATTTAATTGTTTTTGAGCAAGCAATGTAGGGCGAAATATTGATAGTTGAATAAGTGCGGCATGATGAAAGAAGACTTGAGACCGAAAATATATTCGAATAGTTTCAGATAGGAGGACCTTGGTCAGGAGTCCACTTTCAGATTTCATTTCCACTTTCGAAATTGGATCAAAAATAAAATTATCTTCAGAGCCATTGAATTTGGTATGATCGTGTGCGGCCTAACCCATAATGACGTAAACACGGAAAGCCTACAATTTCTTCATCAGATCAGATTTCTATCTGATGAAGAAATTGTGGCGTTTCCCTAAATCTGACTTTGGATTTGGATTTGATGAATTTCGCGAGCTACTCTGGTACTCTGGTGGTAACTCACCTCAACAGCCAGGTCGTTGAACAGCTGTCTATGCCAGATAGCAGCCTCGGCCTCCTTACAGATGTTAGCCATGGTCAGCACACACTCCTGCGGGTAGTCTCCCTTGGCCGTCTCTCCGGACAGCATGACGCAGTCGGCGCCGTCCAAGATGGCGTTAGCGACGTCGGAAATCTCCGCGCGTGTTGCGCGCGGCTTCTTTACCATGGATTCCAACATCTGAGTAGCGCAGATTACTGGTTTGCCGACCTGGGAATGGAAAATAATGATCGTTATGTGGTGTACTACTACTACATTAAATGTTGATAAAGAAAACTCCCAGGTGCTAAGCCTAGTATTAAAAACTGTGTCACAGTTTAATATATTCTGTTGAAGTAAGCATCAATTTATAATGCGCTTCCTAAAAACATTTTAATTTGTGCTATTTTTTTAGTCATTTCTTCGCAGCTTTTAACGTATATTCACTTAGACTTATCAAATCTTGAAAATAAATACAAAGTTTAGTTACAAAAGCTTAATAATAGGAAGAAAACAAGACTCTTCTGATATATCAGCGTATAACATTATCAGCCTATAATATTCCCACAGCTGGGACACAAACCTTTTCTCTTCGATGGGGAGTAGTTGGTATATCAGAGTATAGGTATATTAGAAAATAACTCTCTACAAAATCTGAACTAAAGTTTGGTTCAAATTTTAGTTATGTCCAAGTACCCTACTTGCTACTTGCAATCCCGTAAAACGGGATCACGAATTCGCGCGGGATCCCGCTGCTTTTATTAATCTGCTGGATACCGCACCTTCAAAGCGCGGATCCCGCATCTTTGAAATTGTTATAAAATCAAATTGAAACTACAGATTTTGTGTAAAATCAACTTTTATTAAACATTTCTTACATTATGCAACAGAAATTATTAAATAAATAAATAATTTAAATCTAATTTTAATCTAAATTATTAGAAAAGAAACAATTTATGTAAGAAATGTTTAATAAAAGTTGATGCGGAATCCCGCGGGATTGAGTAATCCCGCATATCAATCCCGCGGGATTTAATAACCTGCGGGATTGCAATTATTATGTCCAAGGCTGCCCATGTTACATCAGAAATACTTGAGTATCATCATCATCAGGCTTGGAGATTATTTTACCTCTATAAATAAATAGATATTGTGAACTTACCCTGTTACAACGAGCGATCATAGTCTTTTGTGCGAGGAACACCTTCTCTGGGGGGATCTCAATACCGAGGTCACCACGGGCGACCATGATACCGTCCGAAGCCTGGAGACAAATTTCAATTATAGTATTTTGTAGGATTTCTTATTGTAATTCCTTCTTTTTTGATCTGTGAAATAACTTAGATAAATAACTGGTTGTGTAAAATAAATAAGAACTGGTAAATCTAAAAGATTCCCATCACGACCCTCTTAAATTTCCATTCTGGGGATGTAGATGGCAACCCGTTTTTACTGTTATTGTTAAAATTTAAACATACACGACTTTCTTTTCAGGATACCAAGCATTTTAATCTATGGGTGTTGCGTGAGACAGCCTATTCTCGACCACAAGAATTACAAATATTTACCAAATTGCACTGT
Source organism: Polymixis lichenea (assembly GCA_949091785.1). Lineage (NCBI taxonomy): Eukaryota > Metazoa > Arthropoda > Insecta > Lepidoptera > Noctuidae > Polymixis > Polymixis lichenea. The sequence continues at coordinate 5,322,795 of OX420934.1, forward strand.
AAGTTTAAGATTGAAACTACATTAAATTGACCTCAAAAGTTCTTGAAAGTCATCTTTTATCACTGATCTACCATTTCCACTCCATATCTAGTTATAACTGCATTCTATCAACTGTAGCCTACATAGTGCAAGTGGGAGTACGAATCGCACGACATGCAAATTGCAACCATCCGCCAATTTCATTGAGTTGTAAATCTGACCTGATAATACTTGGTACTTGCGTGAAGGTCATGTAATTCTAGGGTTACCTACGTATGAATTACGTTAGGTCATGACACGTTTAGAGTGCCATACATCTAATTAAGTTGTCACAAAGGACTTTTAAAATCAGTTCTCATTCTGTCTATGGTTCTTTTTTGCTTTTGAATCAATTAATTTGTGTTCGCTTTTAATTTACTTACATTATGTATGTTATTACGTTATTATGTATAAGGGGCTTGTAGCTAAGTAATGTAAGCCGCACGGGTCGATCGATCAGGTTATGCTACGCTTGCTGCGGTTGGTCAGTAGATGGGTGACCATCTTCACATACCAAGACCCCTGCGAGCCTCAGAAAGCACGTTAAGCCGTTGGTCCCGGCTGTCATTCATGGATGTTTGACAGTCGTTACGGGTCGTCAGAACCCCAAAAGTCTCACAACCTGTCTTACCAACGGGTAACGTATTACCCAGTAACTGGGTTGTGGAGGTCAGATAGGCAGTAGCTCCATGTTAAATACTGGTACTCAGCTGTATCCGGTTAGACTGGAAGCTCATCCCAACATAGTTGGGAAAAAGCTAGGCAGATGACGTTATGTAAGTTATTACGTGTTAGTTTCATTTTCCATTCTCAAGTTCCCTATAAGAGCGCCTATTTTTCTCTTCATCAATACCATTTTCAACCCACCCAACCTTTTTTTGCTGCAACAAAAAAGGCTAATAAATAAATAGTGTGTACTCACAGTAATGATCTCATCAAGGTTGATCATGCCCTGGTGGTTCTCGATCTTGGAGATGATCTTGATGTTCTTGCCTTTGTCTCCGAGGATGCCCCGGATCTCTGTCAGCGCCGCGCCGTTACGGATGAAGGAGGCGAAGATCATATCCACCTGGATCACACAAAGTATTGTCGTTAACCAACATCTCCATGTTTTTAAATCAAATGTCATTTCTTATAATTAGGCTGAGAATCAGAACCTTTTGGACGTCAAAATTACATAGACAGTCCCCCAATACGCCCGTCTTTTACCACTTTCTAGTGCTTTAGCTGGGAAGAAGTGGTCCAAACTCTTCAGCAGCAAAACTGTCTGTTTAGTTAGAAGAACTTGATTCTATACAATAGTAAGCAAGTAATTAACAAAACAAAGAAACACATAACATTAAATTAAATTATTTGACATATACTTCTCTCCAATTGGTACAACATGATAATAGTTCATGCCGTGGTGATAGTAGCCAGACCGTGGTAGTGGGTTTAATATCCAGGGTTAGGTGGAAGTATATTTAAGTATCTGTCTCTTTAAAAGCCATTTTAATGCACTCTATATTCAAATGAGCCTCAACTTTCGTTCTTGTCTATACTCATATTATAAACAGGTAAAAAAATAAGTTTGTAAGTAGGGGGTAATCTTCGGAACTACTGATCCAATTCCGAAAACTCGTTCACGAATGGGAAGCTACAGCATTGCCGTGTGCCATAGCATATATAGTTTATGTTAAAACAAGAAATTTCGATCGCGGTCGAAGTCGCGGGTACAAGCTAGAGAGTATAATTTAAATAATAGTTAATTATAGCCAAAAAGTCGCTTTACGCTCCTATATTGATCAATAAGCTCAGTTTTTTTTTGGCTTTTCTATGTAACCGCGTTTTCGAGATAACAATTTTCCTTTAAACCGTGACGATGATTGACATATTTTCAATTTTCTTCAATGATAAAATAAGACAGTAAAAATACGTGTTACCTACATAATATAAATTGATGACATCGTTGACGTGCATGCTTTGTGCTATTTATTATATCAGTACTTATTTACGCTACGTGATAATGTCAATAATTGTCCTCAGTTTCATGGTCATTGTCATAACGCGGTGATAAAAATACCTACATACAAACAAGTAAGGACCGAACATAATTTTTTAACTTCAAGTAGGTAAACTGGTGCAATTCCTCATAATAAAAAAATGCCTGAAGTGTACAAAATTAACTTTAAGGAAATCGTAATTTTCTCGCCCTTTTCGCTATTTATTTGGGGTCGACCGTAACATCTCTTTTTCTTCCATACTAAGAGTCAGTTCACACCGAGAAGCGACGCTGCGTGCACTTTTTAAGATAGCAACAGAATATCTAACTTATTTGCAACACGAAAAGGTATAATTTGACTAAGAGCGCGAAAGCGTGTCGAAGAACGCTAAGATGCACCATGTTGTGCAGCCCGTATACCTTATAGTGAAGTTAATAAAATCTATTTTGTATCGTGATCTTAAAAAGTGCGCGCAGCGTCGCATCTCGGTGTGATCTTTCACAAAGTCCATCCATTGCTTCTTTGGTCTTCCCATACTCTTATAGCCTTCCACATGCATACCTAAGTACTCTAAACTTTCCTCATTCCTCCTCATCCACATCACATGCCCATACATACCATGACAACCGATTTCCACCATTTACTTAAAGAAAATAGTACCAACTTATGTTATGGGTCATTCTTTAATATATTTTCAACCAACAGACATTGTAAATTTTGTTTACGTGGAAATGTGTTGGCTTTAGTCTCTGTGGAAAGCCATCGTACAAGTAAGACGCATCGCAATCAGACTGCAGTGAAGCAAACTTTCAGAACCTAAATTTACGGTAAAAAGTTTAATACATACATAAAACCTCACGCCTTTTTCCCATGGGGGTTCGCAGAATCAACAGAACGCAACATGCTACTGCTACAATCCCTACCCGCTCTTTTTGCTTCGCTTAGGTTCAAAGTCTATCATACACGCACGCTGGTTAACGCAATAATAATAATTTGTTTGTTATGTTGTTGTCTTAATTAAGTTTATTTCCAGAAACCATTTTTATATAAGTAGGTACCTATTAAAATGTTAACTGATAGCATTGTTTGCGGGGATGCTTATCAGCAGACAGTTATTTAATTTTTACGTCTTCTTATCGACACTTCTGATAACATATCACAACATTCGCACGTGTTTCACATTTTTTTGAAGACCACTCATCGATCACTGACTCGTGAGCTTGTGACGTCATCTTGTACCGTCTGGTTTTTTTAAATCAATGATACGGTTTTATGAGTGTCTTCCGATTTCAGTGAAATGAACAGTTTTGGGGAAAAGATGACGATCGTTTACACGGTCAAACTGCGTGTTCGATGACGAATTTTTATTGATTGTAGATATGTAGGAGACTGTATGCTTCTAGACTCTTTTGTATTTTTTTGTTTGGAAATTATCTAACGGTGGTAACATTAAATCACGCTTGTACTCCCTGAAGGGTTAGGCAGAGGTCTACCTATACTTAGTAAGTACACATTTCGCCAGCTATGTTGAAGTCCCATGTAATAGGGGGCGAGCCTATCCAGCAAATCGCAAATCCAGGCTCCGGGTTACTACTGAGAAATTCAAGATGGAGAACCCCAAAAACACTTTGCCCGACCTGGGTTTCGCACCCAGGACCTAATGCTCAGCAGTAACGCTTGCGACCACTACACCAACTAATATGATTGAAAGTGTTTGTACAAACCTACTTAAAGAAATAAAATCATTCATCATTCATTAATTCATTTATTCATTCATTCATCATTCACTAACGAGGCAGTCAATGAACAGTTTTGGGGAAAAATGACGTCATTTTCACGCTTGTATCGCGTGTTCAATGACGATTACTTTTGTTTGTTAAAATCACGTGAATCTCAAACGACTCTCAGATTGTATGGTCCTAGACTGTTTTGTGATAAATACTTTTATTATGTATAAAATTTGTTAATGATAAGCATCTATCTCATTATAAAACTGGATTAACTTGAACGGTCTCTATAAAAGGACCGCATGCCAACAGAAAGTTAATCAGCAAACCGGCGCGTGATTCCGTAAGCTGGACGAATTTATTTTTAAACATCAAACTAGGTACTATTATTTATTGATAAATGATTTTATTTCTGTAAGTAGGTTTGTACAAACACTTTTACACGTCAATCATATTTTTTTAACTAGATGAGGTCGGCGTTTACTATCTGACTACTCTGAGAAGAAACGCCGAAACAAACTCAGAGGTCACAGTCTCTTTTAAAGTCCAGACATAATCTTGGTCAGATCATGTGAAGACCATGTGTATTGGTGTCTGAAATGGTCTATTGAGGAAAGAACCACACAGATCGAGTGGACCTGTCCAATCAGTGTACGCATTTATCCGTAATCATGCAGCTCACCTCAGAACTTGAGGAGCTCAACGATTTGACGAACAATACCAAAGAAAGGACATTTGTTTATTATAAATATCGTTTTGTTTCTTAAACTATTTGTGAACTAGTTTTTTATGTTAAGTATTGGGTAGCAAATAATCGGGTCATCTCCGACCTTATCGTAAGTGCCCACAGTTACAGTGCCACATGCTATGGAAGAATAGACATGTGAAATAAAGTTATTTATTTGATTCAATGTAGCTGAAGAGTTTGTTTTTTTTGGTTGAACGCGCTAATCTCTGGAACCAACGGTCGGATTGGAAAAACTTATTACACTTTGAAAACCCACGTCTTAGGGAATGGGAAGGCTATTAAACATCTCGCTATATATATATATATACCTGCGATACATCTAGAAGGTTTAAACAATACAATGTAGCTTCTGCCGGCGACTTTGTTGGCGTGAAGTTCGTTTTATATCCTATAAATTCTATTCCTATAAAAAATAAAATTTATTTTTTATAGGAATAGAATTTATAGGATATAAAACGAAGCTAGCAGAAGCTACATTGTATTGTTTTAAACCAGGGGTCACCAAAAGGCGGATCGCGGTCCGCATCCGGACCGCCGACCCATTTTGTGCGGACCGCGAGAACACAGCAACTTGCACTACAGTACGTAGTACGTAATTTAATAATAATATAATCCCCCATTAAGTTTGTTGACGTCAATTCGAAAACGGCTGAACATCTCCGGGATATAGTGTCAATAGCTTGCACCAATTTTACTCCAAACTTCAGACAGATAGTCCGCAACAAAAATTTCATTTTTCTCATTTATATGTAAAAATATATAAATACTTTTGTTATTTCCGCAATTACATTTATTAAAAAAAAAAAATCTATAAAATGTTGTGCGGACCGCAAATTTCATTTCTTAAAATGGACCCCGAGCGAAACTAATTGGTGACCCCTGTTTTAAACCTTCTAGATGTATCGCAGGTGAATTAAAACTTACAATACCACAGACAATGAAAGCTACTATGTCTCATGTATATCTTCCTTACATACCTAAATATGTAACTCCTGACCTTTCATAGGTGACATTATAAATATAAATAACATCAGCGACCCTATCGGAACACGCACGATAATGTTAAATAACATCAATTAATTATAACTATCGGATGTTCGCTGCAGCACGCTGGTACCACGACACGGTAGGATGCTCGTGCCAATCATGATTTATGTCGCCATATAACTATAGGTACACTAAAGGATGTTTGTAGATAGGTATTGTAGTCATTTATATTCCTCGTAATCAAGCTGTAGTTGCCACTGCTGCGTCACAGGCCTCCTCTTTTCGAGAGGGAGTGAGGTGTACTCTACCGCGCGGGCCCAGTGCGGGTCGGTAGATGTCATGTCCTCGGATTTTTTTATTCTTGGTCATGTTTTCTTTCACGGTTTTAAGAGCAGTGGTAATGAAATAAATTACGCGAAGTAAAGTGCCAAACTTAAGTGGCAGTGGACAGGGCACATTGCTCGCAGAACAGATGGCCGATGGGGCCGAAAAGTTCTGGAGTGGTGACCGCGCACCGGAAGACGTAAAGTTGGAAGGTCTCCCACAAGGTGGACCGATGATCTTAAGAGGGCCGCAGGAGTCCGCTGGATGCGGGAAGCTCAGAACCGGTCGAAGTGGCGGAGCTTGGGGGAGGCATATGTCCAGCAGTGGACGTCTTTCAGCTGAAATGATGATGATGAAGTAAACTGACTACCTGGGTTCGAACACACGACCTACGACTTGGCAGTCTGGGTTGTTACCACTGGGCTTGTCCTAGGCTTTTCACTGCACGGCGATGAAATGTGAGATAATGTAATAGATACTTACGCCCTGTTCAACACCGAAGAGAAGGTCAGACTTGTCCTTCTCTGAGACGGCGGGCAGGTCCACTGGAATACCGGGCAGGTTCACACCCTTGCGGGAACCGAGCGTACCTGGCGGAGAGATATCATTGATTATGTTTAGGTTACAGCAGGCAAAAGGAAGAAATTTGATGAATTTGCTGTTATACGACACATTCTGGCATTTTTGTCTATAACGCTTCTTTATGAAATTCCCTGTAAATTGACAAGTCTTCTTCGTCGTGTCGATCATTCCAATCGTTGGTTTTAAATAAGCTTTGACCAGAATTCAGCCACTTTGTGACAGCGTTGGCCTCGCAAAGGTCTTTCATAGCGCAGGTGTTAGTGCATAGAGAGCACAAGAGGTGGTTATAGTATGCGATGCGGCTCCACAGTCGCACTGCTGCTCATCGTAGTACTCCCACCTAAAAAGTTGTGCTAGCAGAGATTTCCAAGTGAGCCATGGCGGTTGGTGGCCCTGACAGAGGTCTTGTGATACATACGTAAGCTCCTATCACAAGAGGCAGGGCTACACTGATGTTGGCGTCCAAGTGAAAATAAATAAGGAAACAAATTATAAAAACTGTAAATGTTTCTATATGGTGATAAACTTTTACGCCTTCTAAAAAGTATTATGTTTAAAAGTGCTTTGATTGACTATGATTAAATCTTTTAACTCACCACAATAGTCAGCATGAGATCTGACAGAAGACTCACAAATCAGGGTCAGTTAGACTTCTTTGAACAGCATGTGAATGGGTTTGTTCCTATTTGTATGTGTACAGTATTACCTATACTGTACTATACGGTACCAAAGAATACAAAGACATCTGGGTGTACGACAGATGCGCTACTTTATAAGATGAATTCGTCAACATCTCGCTTCATAAAATAAATCTGTTCACAATAGTGCACTGGATTGGAAACGATTTGATTGAATAAAAACCATTCACAGTTTCAGACAGGGGGCAAAAGGACCATTGAAATTTGTTTTTTGTCGGATTTATTGTCCGTTCAGTGTAAGTGTAACTAAAGTCCCCGTCACGTGAAGCTAGAAATTTTGTAAACACACATTCAGGGATTCAAATGTTTACGTTCCATGAGTCAGTCAGACGCGTTTCAGTACCACAAAACATTAGACGACAGCGCTTTATATCGCTAAAATATAACCCGACCAAGTGAAATTGCTCGTTAGTTTCGTATTACACGTATGTTACTTTGGGTTGATTGAATTTGGAATAGTTTGTTGTTGATTGAATTGTCGCTGCGTAACTTGGTAAATTCTTTATTTAGAAAATTTCTAGCTTCTCGTGACGGGGACCTTAGTGTAAATCGTCAATCATTTTCGCATCGCAATTTATTTGGGGTCGGCGCAACGTGTTTTTTTCTTCCAAACTTCGCTATTAGTCGTTATCTCGATAGTCACACCTAGTCAATTCATGATTTTTTACTAACATATACTATTTCCTTTTTTGGGCGTCTGAAGTAATACACTACTATCATAGAAATGTACGCCCGGGCAATTTTGTCCCGCGGTGATATTTTTTCGCATAGTGGATTTTCAATCCAACTATCTGCTCAACGTCGAGAGTTGAAAATCCAACTCCATTTTATCGCGATATAAACCCGCCGTGATATTTTTACCTAGACTTACTAAAATCGTAGGTACGTAAAAAGAACTGAGTATCGACCTAATGTGACTCATTATGAGTCATCATACGCCTTACGAGTTTTTAAGCCAGCTCTAAAGATCTTGATAAACATTTTTTAGTGCTTACGCTACGATAGAATAAACACGTATTCAGAATAATCTCGATTGTAGTAAATATTGAAAACAAATTGTGTTAATTATCGTTAATTTCTTCTTTGAAGTAGCATTAAATCTGCCTTCTTTTATGTAGCATTCTAAAAGTCCGACATTTCTAGCCCTCTGACTTCGGTGGAAGGTGTCTGTGTCAAAAACGTTATCTGCATTCTCAATGATGCAGACAAGATTATAGACACTGGAGGACGAACGGATGATGGAGATGACACCATTATCGATGAAGATCACAATGCATGTCTAGACAACACTGATGAAAATGCTATGTAGAATATCATATCATAAGAACTAACATCCATTCTCAAGAGTATAGATACTGGAGGAGGAACAGATGATGAACTTGAGACCATCATCGATGAAGATCTTCTTGATATGCTTGACGATGCTGATGTAAACTCTATGCAGAATATAATAATAAACGAACTTACCTCCATTCTCAATAGTGCAGACGAGAGGATCGACACTGGAAGACGCACAGATGATGGAAATAAGCCATCATCAATGAAGATCCTCTTGATATGCTTCATGATGCTGATGTAAACTCTATGTAAAATATAATATATTCGAACTAACCTCCATTCTCAATAGTGCACACCAGAGTATCGACACTGGAGGACGCACAGATGATGGAGATGAGGCCATCATCAATGAAGATCCTGTTGCCAGGCTTGACGACGTTGGTGATGTTCTTATAGTCCACGTAGATGACGGAGGCAGTTCCGCGCTCAGCGTAAGCAGGGTCGGTAGTCAGCTTGATGGTGCCACCTTTCTTCAGTTCTACTTCCGCGGAGCCACCCTGAGTATAACATTGATTTATGATATTGAGGATTCTTAAAGTGCATAAGTATTAAAAGCTGCCAATGATAGTCTACCACAAGAGCAGTTTGATATATACATTGAGATTAATAATACTGGGTCAAATTTAATTAGCTGGCAATGCAATACAACTAAGTGTTCGCGATGGTACATTAAGGCAACCAGACGACTGTTATGTTATAGATTTGTAAATTCGTAAAAAATATCTAAGATCCACAAAAAATTACACAAACAGCTGAGCGATCTACGCGCGCCCTTTCTACGCGGTCCACTGACCGATTACAGGCATAAAACCTACGCCCATCGAACGACGAAAAAATATTTTTTTGTTGTTAATTTGCTTGCGGTAAGTACACATACACACCTGGGGAAAGTATTGTAAGCTAATTTAATTCGACCCTGTATAAGATCCGAAGTCGAAGCAAAATTTTCGGAAGAAGCAATTAGAGGATTTTTAAATAGGTACTGAAAGTGTATTTATTTGACATTGGTTATCATTACTGGCCTCCTGGGCTCATATTTAATAAAATGCCGAAAATTAGACCACAAAAACAAAAAAATACCTTGAATGGTTCAAACTGTTGTAAAACAAACAAAAAATGGGAAAAATAAACAGAGTAAGCTGTACAATTTATTCCTAGCTACTTACGCCTTCCAGCAGCCCAGTCCTGATCTCCGGCCCCTTAGTATCTAGAGCGATGGCTAGAGAGAAGGGTATGCCGAGCTTGGCGCTGTAGTTCTTTTCGGCAATGCGGCAGTTCTTGATGGTCTCCGCATGGTACTCGTGCGAGCCGTGTGAGAAGTTCATGCGGGCCACGTTCATGCCAGTCTCCATCATGCGCTCTAGCATGGCCGGGTCGCGAGATACGGGCCCTGGTTGGAAAGAAAATGTTAGAATAGGGAATAGGATATCAGTTCTTTTTTGGGTCTGGGTCTGTCCCTATTTGGTAAATTCCCATTCATTTCAATTAAAACATTTACAAGCACCTTTGAAGTGTTCAAGGAGTCGGTCATTCAGATAGATGAAGCTAGTTGGAGTTGCCCATTTCAAAGGTGAATTTCTTCATACGAGCAAGCAATTCCATGGACAAACTTTCAAATATTTTGCCACCCTAATTGCGTAAAGCACTATTAATCAGAATCTGAATCATTTTAATGATATTGTTAATCCTATGCTGCATATTATGTTCTAAAAAAATAGATATATATATATTACGTGTAACGGAAAGGGTATATACATACCAAGGGCACGGCTTCTTTGGATGATATCAAACGATATTGGAAGGGTTTTTTAATCCTATCTCTACATTTTCGGAAGTTATGATAATTTTTAATACATTGATACCAGAACAAATTAAAACAAACATCACTCGGAAGACATTTATCGTGATATTGGCAAGTAAAGTGGAAAGTTATTGACCTAAGTAGTGCGGTGACACGTTTGTTATGATTTGTATTCAAGAAACTTACGAAACCGAAAATTTGGTATCAATCCTTAGAGTATTTTATTTTGATCTAAAGCTATGTATAGTGATTCTATATCAGCTGGTATCTTTAGTGCTTAAGGATAGCAATAGGGTTTCTGTTGCACCCTGTATATAGAATAACGAAATGAATATTGATGGACTGTCAAAATGAAAGTCATTCCAACTGTTAGTAAAAACGCAATTACCCCCTCTAGTATTTTCTTTTTCAAAAGCTTCAGAAACTCAAACGTAAGATACATTGATATTGTGAACCCGACTAACTAATCAAGATGAAGAATCCTAAAATGTAGTCAAGTAGGTTTCCCATATCTGGAGGATATTCGATGATTGCGCTATTGTTTTGTTTTTAAATACTAGTTGCGTTGGCTGGATACCATGCGGCCATACCTGGCAGGGCCGTCTCACCGCCTGCCAATGTTTCCTATTTTAGCGCCGCCATGACAATCCAATAATGAACCCAGCAACGTATATTAACTATATTTAGAGTCAGTTCCCGCTGTGTCAAAACGATTTTATTTTTGAATAGCTCTGTCTAAAGGCAAATGTCAAATCACACAGTAAAATAACCGTTGTCGATAGTAATAATCGTGCCGTGGTTAAATAAATCATTTAAATATACAAGTCACGGCACTGAATATACGAGGGCTATCTCTGGTCAGCACCACAGCTGTGGTGCAAGACACCGTGAAAACTGGCTGTACATTATAGACCGTAGACTTACCGATGGTACAGATGATGCCCGACAGACGTACGTACGAGGACTTGGAGTCGATGTCCAGGCTGCACATGTTCTGCAGGTGGGATGCCGCGTTGGCAGCCCCCATCTGCATCGCAGGCTTGTCATTGGAACCTGCCTATAAAATAAATAATGCTTAAAACTCTGAACTGAGGAGTGACGAACAGGAGGATCCTTCGACCATAATCATCATCTGACTAGCCTATTCCCAATTTTGGCTTCCTGTCTAACCGAATGCAGCTGAATACCAGAATTTTCTTCCCATAGTGCCCTACCATCAAATGGGTGATATTATCTGGCGGACCACAGCCTACTGGTCACAGAAAGTTAGGCAGGGATCAAAGTTACCCCCAAATTCGTAAACGTCACTTCATTGAAAGATATTATTTTGAACTCATCTTGAAAACGCGATGGCGAGGTTTAAACCTACTGGCAACCATCAGACCTATTGACATATACCTATGTATTGCTTACAAAATATTAACCTACCCAATGTTACGTATGTTGGCTACTTACTGTACCTGGTTTTTAGTTTGAATAAATCTACGAGGCTTTGTAAAAAACCTTTTAATTTTTATGTTCCGTCAATTCTTTACGAGTGCTTCAATAAATACTGAGTGAAGTATTTACCTAGGTATAGATCTAGGTACACAGTGACGCTGTTTATTGAACACAAATAGAAGAATCACGATTGTCATGCAAGTGGCTATTTAAGACATTTAAAACAGATATGTAGGAAATATTATGGAGGACTTATTCTGTCATGAAGTTTCCGGCCTGCCTTGTACGCACGGCTACACAAGCTACACATTTCCAGTTTACGCTGATCTCGCACTGTACGGAAATCCTATACAATGCGAGATCAGCTTTTACTCGAAATATGTGTAGCCGTGTGTACCTATCAAAGAAGGTCTAAGTATAAAGGGACAAATTAAATTAGCTAGCTTAACTCTGCATACGTGATGGGAATGGATATCTTAACATGATAGAACAAAAAAAATGATTAAATAAAAGAAATGATCGTACTAATTATCATCAAAGCAGAATGTTAACGCTCCCAATACATGATTGGTCCAGCAAGGACATAAATAAAACAATATACCTATATCATGAAGGAATACGTGGGACACTCAAGAGTTTTGCGAAAATAAAAATAAATGATCTACAGCGTGTAACGGAAGGGGGGTATCAACCCTGAAGGAGGTGAATGTGCTCATGAAACTCAACAACTTTCCCCAAAGAACATAGGTCGAAATATGAAAAAAAAAATTTGGCCCTCCCATAGTAAATCAATCAGCTGGTAGTCAGTTTTGTAAGGGAGGGCCAATTTTTTTTTTCATATTTCGACCTATGTTCTTTGGGGAAAGTTGTTGAGTTTCATGAGCACATTCACCTCCTTCAGGGTTGATACCCCCCTTCCGTTATACGCTGTATATGTAAATATTTTTTTATTAAATCTTTTCAAAGTACTCTTCACAAGCCTCTATACAAAGCTTCATGCGTATGAACCAGTTTTCAAAACACTTTTTCCAGTCCGCCGCAGACATCTCCTTTACAGCCTGCTTGAACGCTGACAGCGCATATTCTGGCGACGACAATTGTATCCCTTTGAGCTGATTTTTTATTTTCGACAATAAAAAGAAGTCACACGGTGCTAGGTCATGGCTGTCCAGGAAGTCCCTCGTTTTGAGCGCGTTGTGCGAGGCAGCGTTGTCGTGGTGGAGCAGTAGCCCGCGGAGCCCTGTGTTTGGTCGCTTGTTACTCACAACAGAGAAAACTTCTGCCAAGCATTTCGTAGTATACCATTTAGCGTTGATGCTTCTTTGGTTCCGTAAAGGAATTGACACCAAGTAGCCAGTCAAATTGAAAAAGCTCGCGATCAAAATCTTCCTCCCGCTTCTAGATCGCTTCACTTTGGTAGGCGTTGATTCGTTTTGAAACACCCAAACCGTCGACTGGCGCTTCGTTGCTGGATCATATTGATAAATCCTAGACTCATCACCTGTAATGATGTCATAAACACGCCGAGATGAGACTGCTTCAAATTTGTTTATCATATCACGGTACCATTCCACCCGGGCCTGCTTCTGATCATCGGTGAGGTTGTGCGGGCGCCGCACAATCTCACCGATGATCAGCGTGAAACTATCCTCCTCACGCGAAGATGCACATGTAGAATTTCGTGAAGGCTTCCCGATCCAACCTGCAGTATGTGCTGAATCTCTTGATACGTAACTCGCCTATTGTCATGGATTAAATTTTTCACTGCTAGCACGTTTTCTTCCGTAACACCCGTCAAAGGGCGACCACTTCTTTCTTCATCCCCCAAAGTTAGTCAACCACGTTTGAATTAGTTATAACAACGATTCACGGTTGCCTTAGAAGGGCCTTCATCCATGAATGCCATTTGAATTCTATCGTACGATTCGTCCGGTTTCAGGCGACAATTGAAATCGTAAAAAATCTTAGCGCGAAATGTACGTTCGTTCCCGGCGCAGATCCATTTTTTAATGAGACACGATCATTTAATTAGGCTCGCAGACAATGTGGAGGGAAATTTTGAAATAGGAACGTACCTATTTTTACTAATAAATAATTATATTTTCAAAATAGACAGGCCAGTCTTTCTTATATAAAAACTTTTTTCGCAATACTTCCTGAGTGGCCTGGTATTTGTATTGAATAGTCCAGTTTATATTTGATTAAAATGATTGATAAAAAAATATCTGGGTGTACGTAGGTATACCTATGTGCACCCAGATTATTTTTCCAGCGAAAATGTATACCTCTGCCTAACCCTTCAGGGCTTACAGGCGTGATGTTATTTGTATGTTGAACCAATCACTATATCGAAATATGCATTATTTTGAAAACATATACTTATTGTTTCTTGTATAGTTACCTACCTGTCTAAACTAAAGAAGATAGTGTTTCCATTACTTAGAAGGACCATTATTATATTGATTTTTAATTAAAGAGATAAATAAAATGTGTAATACCTACTCTTATAAATTGATATTTTCCTGCAGTGGATGTGCGGAGAAATTAAAGTCATATTGGAAATTCAAATATTATAGTTTTTTTTTTAAATAATCAATTCTCTGTCCGTGCTGGGCCACCCTTTATCCATGTTCTTTTTACCGTTTATGTATGAAAAGTAGTAGTAGACGAAAGACTATAACTGCGACGCGACTTAAAAAGACCAGTGTATGACCTACCCAACTATATTAGAAGTAGGATTCACGATCGATATAGGTACATCTACGTAACTTTCCACGAATCATGGTAGGTAATGCAGGCTGCAGGCATAGCTTGCCGCATTGAATTAATGTATGGATTTTATAGGCACATTAATTGACTAATTGGTAGGGTATTTTAACGTTAAAGGCTGTTATTGCCTGATAATACGGTAGGGCTTCTGTTACCTAAGCGAATTCTATGAATCCTGCTATTGTTCGAATAGTCATCGTAACGAGCGTTTTGGCGGTAAATTCAAAACAACGAAAAATAAATTTGATTTAAATTGTTTTTAATTGAGAAAATGGATATAAATCTATTTACTTTTATTTTTCTGTTACATATTTCGTCCCAATCGTCAAATTAAAATAGTTTCTAATAATTTGGAAAATACCTAGTGTCCAGCGTGTCCTGTTGTCTGCACGCTACAGGGTTTGATTGACGCTATGGAAAGTGCTAAACTTGTAGCCAAATTCTGGGCTGACTGTATATAAGGTGCTATAGAAACGCTGTGAAGAAGAATATGGACTGACGATCGAAAGCCCGTGAGTCACTAAGAGCTGTGAGAAATCAATTGGTTCACATATGCGAAATATTACGTTTTATTTTAGCAAGTAACGTTTGTTTTTTTATTGTGGAATCCTTTAAAAGGCGTCTGGACTTTGCGGGTAACACGGCAGGCGTAGGATTATTACCTCGCTAAAAACGTTGGTACTTAGGTGAATAATTACCTATTGTTACTTAAAAAGGTTTCGAAATTCAAGACAGGATCTGATCACTTAGGTCTGAGTAAATATTTACAGTAGAAATACATGTTTATTTAATTTACATACAATACAAGTACAACAAAACGTGCAATTCACAACTAGTGATGCAATTCTCACTCCCCTAACTAGTCCTAATAGCATTGACATTGATGCACAATGATACTGATGACAATGACCTGGAAATCACTTATTTTCCAGGCAATCTTTATGTATGAAGAAAATTAAGATATTTTAATATTCCCTGGAATAGTTGATATAGTATAAAGTATGTAAAGGACTCCTCTACAACTCTATCCAAAATCAGTTTGATGTTCAAATGTACAGAATTAATTTTTATTTTATAGAGAAACCTTGTTTTATTCCTTGAAAAAAAAAAACATATTTTAGAAAACAAATTTTGCCTTTTTTGTGTAGCAACCCTTATAGTCTGTGACCTGAAATAAGCTCTTATGATTGGCTGAACCAATTACCAACATCCAATCAGACAAATAAAAATAACAAAATAATCAGAAACCAAGGGATTGAAGATGAGGGTAGAATTAAAATTAAAACGATTTTTTACTAAAACAAACAATTTGAATTCATATTACTTTAGTAGGAGCTATGGCAATATGTTAAATATTTATCACACAAATATTCCAAAGAAATTATTATTCCTTTTGTGATTTAAACAGAAGTTAATAACATAATAAACTTTACATGTTAGGTAGAGTTTGATAATTAATGTAAATGCATCTTTATTCAAAAATTACAGTTTTATTCAGTCTCTATGGAGAGGGAAGGGATGATAAGACTAAAAGGCTAAAGGCACAATTTTCAAAACCCTAGGGCAACAGCGGGACATTTATAACTACCCACTCCAAACAAAATTCAACCATATGCCTGCCACCAATAAACTACAAAATAGGCAATTTCAATCAGTGTACCTTTCAGTACTTTTCTGTTCAACAGGAAATGACTGTAATAGTTTTGTTTTAGTCATAAACTCACAATCTATTCAAGTGTAGTCATGTGCATCAAACTATTGTGTTGTTTATGAGATCATGTCACCATAAAGCATAGTTCTTATTACAAACTCCACAACATGGCCATTAAAATATTATGTATCAGAACTTGAGGCATGTTTGTAAAAAAAAAGGTAATATGAGTGTGCTCTAGATTTCAAAAAGGGATTCCAGGGAATGCAGTAAAAATTGGACATAGACATCCCATTTTTTTAAATTAATTAATTTACAATAAAATATTAGAGAATCAAAATACAAGCCTTAAAAGTCAGTGAAGGAAAACATTGTACCTAAGCAAACTGGCATGTTCTGGAATCAATGAAGACATGTGACATCTACCAACCCACACTGAGCCTGCGTGGCGGATTACAGTCCACTCCCTCAAACCGAGACGGGGTCTGTGACCCAGCAGCAAATGACAGTTACAATGTTAATTTTTAATTAATTACGTACCACAGTAATTGAATAAATTACTTACCATTCTTTACTTAATTAAATAGTAAATAGGTACCTATCTGATTAGTTACAGGAAATCAATAGAATAATATTGCAACTACTAAAACATGCATAGCACTGATAGTGTTGATTGCTTGCTATTGTGATTACACCTGATACTAGCTAATCTTTAATGATTCCGAACTGCACATTATGTCTATACTATATGTATCCATATTATAGCTATCTAAATGGAAGATTTCATAAATCACATGGTAGGCATTCTATCATTTTTCACAGAATATGCATTTCTATTACACCTACACGAAAACTAGAGCAATATTTCAATTAGAACGACTAAACCGGCATGAAAAATGATCGCCAAGGTAACCGTAACAGCCGTAAAAAATCGCAGGCTCACGTAATCGTAATCCGGGATGAAAATAGAATAATAGCATAAAAAGGGACATTACCTCAACTTTGCCATCGTAGACCGTAGTAAAAACCATAGCGATAGTGTTTTTATGCAGAAATCTTTCACTGAACAACGCGGGAGGTCGGAATGCCGGCTTTCGTGATCTTGAACTGCCCTTCCGAATGAAAATCGGATTCCCGCAGCGCCGTGCGAACGGAGTTGCGTACTTTGCGAGACGCGAGCGGCGCGCGCAGAACAACGACGCGGCCACCAAGGGGTGAGTAAAACCACCAAAACCAACTAGACCACCTATTATTACTTATTTTACATCATATTTCATTCATAAAGTGAATTAGTTAGCACAAGCTGCCACTAACTGCATAAACCCTTTCAGTGCAGTGAGGAGCAAGATCGGTTTTCTTCTATAATTACACATTTGAAATCTTGCCAACATTGTCTCTCAGTTAGAACAGTTAGCACTAGTTGTTTCATTATGGTTAAATTAGCAAAGTTATTTTATATCAACATTGTATTTCGAAGCTGCTTGTTTTTATTTTTTACCGCAATATTTTTGATGTCTATTCAAATCTGTTGTCAAACTTGACATTTGACAATTCCAATTTCCGGATAGTAACTGTTTTCATTTCCGTACTCAAAATTTGCAGGGGTAAAAAGCATTTTACTGCATGTTAATTAATTATTTTTAGACAGATTGCATAGGTTTATTTTTTATTATTATTCTTAAAAGTATAAACAATTTATTTCCTTACTTTAAAAACGTATTTTTGTTAATGATATCGCAACTACGACTCCCAAGATACAATTACCGCAACTTGTTACCATCCTCCACTTAACATTAAGTATTATTTAGAAAATGCTTGTAACAATAGATCAATAATAATATATTATTATTAATATATTAGGAGGTCAACTATGTCTTAACCGCTGTAGTTAAGGGAAAAGTTCCTATGCGACTGTCATTAACCTTTTGAAAAATTTCAATCAACCCATTACAAATCAATCTCAATCTCTTTGGTTTTATATTCAGCAAATCAAGTAACATAAAAACTTTTGATGCCATTTAGTCCAGTTGCTTGCTGCGGTTAGAGTACTAGAAATATCACTAATCGTTTTCCAATATATTTATATTTAACCATATAATAACATAATACAACGCAAAACATAATGTAACTCTGTTTTCTCCGAAGGTTTAACACCGCTTTTCGTAACATTTATAGTAAAAATTCCCCTAGTCTATTATGACGGTGATACTAGTGATCAGTGTCAAAATAGGAAGCAGGCTACACTGTTCTGAGTTTCTGACCAACTTTTTGTTGATCGTATAAACATAATTTACATAATAACAATAAATGCCCTACTGCCAAACAGGTAATAACTTTTGATGAGTCACCTGTGACATGTTTTTGCATTGTCGATACAGTACGTACTACTGTTTGAACTTTTGTTCATTCGTGGGTATTGATAGTGATAAATGGTAATGCTTGTGATTTTCCAGTTTGTAGAAAATAACCCACCGAATGCACAGATTTATTTGCTACAAGAACAGGTAAGTAGCGATTAGTGTGGGTGGATCCTCAGCAATAATATCTTACTATTTATAGTTAACATAAGTACCTACCTGTGGTTTTGATCTTTTCTTTTATTCTTCTCATAATTAATACATTCTGTACTAATAGAATAGTCAAAAAAAGTTTAAATGTGGCCGGTTGGTACAGTCAACTGTGGCATCGTAACTTTCCATGAGGAACTTTACCAATGAGAACTGTACTTAAATTTCTCTCGTTAACTAAAAATCTGTTGCCGGTATTTAATATCGAAGCGATACAGAAGTCGAATACTCTACTAATTGTTACAAATTTTTAGTAATCGATAGATATTTTAATTCAGTCACTTATCATTGGTAAAATTGCTTATGGAAATTTGAAAAATAAAGATGTCACAGTTGACGGTAACCAAAGTTATTTTGGGACTGCTATGTAAATGAAAAAATATTTATAAATAAACTGACATAATACCTACACAGTTTCATACAAGTTGCAGGCTAATCATTTTATTATATATTCCTTTTCTATTTAAATTAAATTTGGTACGTACCTTCACAAATAATAAATTGTAACTTTTTAGGTTATAAAATCCATGAAAAATGAGTAATTGATCATTTCC
The DNA here is from genome assembly GCA_949091785.1 of Polymixis lichenea. Lineage (NCBI taxonomy): Eukaryota > Metazoa > Arthropoda > Insecta > Lepidoptera > Noctuidae > Polymixis > Polymixis lichenea. The sequence goes on from OX420934.1 coordinate 5,341,981, forward strand.
ATGATATTGCCTCATTTTGTAAACACTAGAAGTGGTTAAGTGAGTTCTAACGTATCAAACATTTTTAATTTTATGGAAAAAAATGCCGGCTGTCTATATTAGAAAAAATATTAACCAACATAATTGTTTTAATTCATTTGACCTGCGGCCAGTGTTCATGGTATTATAAATTAATTGTACCAATGTGCTGTGGTAAAACTGTGTCTAAATGTCTTGGCCATCTATTCAACTTTACGTAGTTCGTCACTTTGGGTAGCTACATGTACCTTTTGGTAATAAAAAAGTTAAAAACTATGAAAACTAACCTAACTTTAATTTTCTAGCTTATAATGTAGTAAGAAATATATTTTTACTTACAAATGCCATTGCTATGATGATTTAAAAATTATAATATTCAATGAAACGCAATTCCGCAATCACTATCACACAACTTTCTGTAGTTTGACAGCAGCTATGCAAGGACTTTTAGAGGTCAACTCAATGTCATAGACAAGTAGGTAATCAGGTAGCCATTATAACGTCATTTCATAACAGACCTACCGGCAAAATTTGGCAACGTATTTTGAAAATCAAAACACTGATTGTATACTACATTTTATATAAAACAGCCCAAATTGATTACACTTTTCGACAAAATAATAACACCTAATAATTCAAATGTCTACTTTGATTTAAAAATACTTTTAATGAAATGAAAACTTACATGCCACCAAAATGTTTACAACCTGTGCACAAAACCTAAAGAAAAATGAAATCAGAACGAATTTCCTTCTTAATTTTTTTTTATGGACACTGAATAAAAAGTTTTCATATTACTTTTCAAGTACCTAATACATTTTTTTGATGCTAAGAACCTCAATAAAATTATTCTAAAGGTTAGGTTAGGTTTAAAAAGCAAGGTAGTATGTTAAAAATTTGCATGAATTCCTAATATGAATAGGTAGATAATTAAAACTTACCTTTGCGAACCTACTCCTTGTTTCAACAGCTTTCATTTTGTAATTTTAAATCGAATTAATTAACCAAGAGACACGTTAACACAATGAAATCTGCCACTGAACTGCTCTGACCCGTCGGTTTATCTTGGTAGTGATAACTCTACCTATACCCTTATCTTCATCAGCTGTCAATAAATTAGACGTTACTATTTGCTACATTATTTATAGTCGCCCCTATCTCCTTTAGTACACTATATAGATAACAACTAATCCCAAGATGATTTATATGATGTAAGTAACGAAAAGGAATATTGGTATATGAAACGTGGGAAATGCATTATCGCATTTATCATTTTCAACTTAGCACGCCTCAGAAAGGTGTTAAGCTTTTAACCCCTCCCTTCCCTCAATTGTATGTAGCCGTATGAAACTTGAAGATACAGTGTGTTCGAATTTTCAGGTTCAGTTTTGGTCCACAGCCCTCTCGACCTCTTTCAGATCCGCCTGCATTAATCTCGATGATCAACGCCACCGCGAGGTAGCGTCATTGGGGGTAAAATTCTGTTTTGTGAAAAGCATTTCGGCTACCTGAAAAGGGTTACTCTTATCTCTCCACAATTAGTTTTAAATAATAACAAAGGTCATTGAACTTATTTTTATTATCCAAAACGAATTTACAATGAAAATGAACGATAATAATTAACATTTTGACCGATAATAAAAACAAAATCGTATAGCTACTGACAAGAATTTTACCTTTTTAAAAGGTTTTTGGAATGGCATCCGCATTAACACATAAAAAATTAAGTAATTTAGCTTCGGTCGAGTACTTAAAAGTCGATGACTGTAGCAATGAATTATGTTTATAAACGTTTGAACTGTTTTACAAAAATACATTGAAACTTACACTTAGTTTAAGATAAGTTAGTTTTTCACCACTACAATAGTCGACTTTCTCGATTATGACTAAATCAAAATAATATTTATATATAATTTGTATTAATTTGCAGCCATACATTAGTCACAAGACAGTCATAAGTAATTATTTTCTGCAGCAGTCTTTGCAAACTCTTTTACAATGAACACTATAACCACATTATTTATTCCATTATGTTCATCAATTTCTTAAATCCGAGAATCTTTCAAGCCATGCAAAGGCGACTGCAGTTTCAAATCGAGAACAGACTATACATATTATTTGAATATACACAGAAATAAAACTAGATACAATTCATTTATAGCTGCCATACAAAAATACATAGTATTATCAATGGTAGCGAGAGTTAGCCGTAACACAATAGCACAGTATTAAAAAGTTTGTAAAAAGAAAGCAGTCGTATTTTGTAGCAAGCATTTATCATCGTTGTAGTCTCGAAGTTACTGTTATCACATGTCACCTAAGTAAAGGTGACTACTCTGTGCGTAAGTTTAAGATGGTACAAGCAAGTAGACGTTTGAATAAAACTGTCTGATCCAATGATCCAGAAGTTACTGGAATTACTAGACTAATGAAGTTGTTAATGTCTCACTTGTATGCTTTTCTATAAACTAATGACCATTTTACTAACACAACTGACGCCTACTTTACTGAGGCACTCTTATGTAGGTACTCAACGTTTTGTGACATCGTTTCATTACCAAGCTGCAACTTACAAATACACAGTTTAAAAAAAATACGTCCATTTGAACTGGATTGGATGATAATTATATGTTGATATTTTTGACAATATGTTCGTTTCATAGGATATTTTGCACACGTCTTAAGGGCCATTCAAGTATTACGTAGGCAGATTTTTTGCAATTATTAACCTCCCCCTCGTCGGCAAAAGTAAGCAAAGCTCTTACCCCCCTCCCATGCTCACGTAAACATTGGTAAAGGCATTTTTCAATGTGTTCTGGTTTATTTATTGGTTCATGAGCAGCAGTTATAACTTTATAAGTCTAGAAATAAGGAATATGCTTGGGGACTTTAACGCATATAATATTTATTTAAGCAAATTTTATTGCAATGGTATTCAGTTATTATAACATATATATGTATATATTCACGAACAAAAAGTTCTTTGAAAATTTTGGTATCTTAATTCAAATTAACAGTCTTCAGTCCATGACACAAGAATCCATGACTAAGTCTTCAATGACGTTGGATGTTTGCTGCTCAATGTTGTGTGCCTGCTCACTTTCGTGCGATTTTGGAATATCGTCATCGTTTTCTTCGGGCCATTCATAGACAGGTAGGGTTGCAATATGTGTCCAAGCCAAAATCGACTAAATTTTGTAAGAAATCCAAAAAAGTCAAAAAGAAAATACTGCTGACGTAATCACCTTCCAGACACCCCATCCCCCATGTCATCAAAAATAAGCAAACCAAAGACCCCCCCTCCGCACCCCCGTAGTGCTTACGTAATACTTTAACGGCCCCTTACATTACTTTGTGGACTACTAACAAAAAAGTGCCATAAAAATATATTATTCTACATTTGTTAACATGCTTCACTCTTTTACTATCAATGATGTTTGGATTGGAATTGTAACATACATTATATGAAAACTAGAGAATCACATTGGTCTGATCACGCCCCCTAGTCGGGTTTGTTAAGCTGCGATCAAAAAACGCGTATTCTGAACTTTGTCTTATTATTAGTAGTATAATAATTTGTAAAATGGTTTTTAAATAAATATGTGACGTTATAATTGACGGGCACACGGTGAGTTTGGACCATGGATTGTTATTCTATGATTTCAAAAGGGAATATAGCAACTGGGCATTCAATACGGGAACAATTATATTTTTAGGCCAATAAATAATTTCGCCCTTTGCATAGTTATATAATATTTAAATACAGATAATATAGCATCAACGTCGATATACAATCAGTATGAATACATTAGAAGGTACATTCAATCTATTTTATTCTTACTCGAGTCCATATTGTCAGTTTGTAACAAGTGAAAATATTGTGAATGTATTTATATACTTTACAATATATTTGATCGATTTCTATAACATCCTAATATATTTTAGCTACACTCATAATATCACGTCAGGCCGACACACGCGGTCCGCACCTACATACTATGTCTTTTTAAGCATCTAAACGAACAAAAGAAACAGCGCACAGGACGATCGCCAATTGGACAGTCAAACGCCGCCGCCGCGGCACATTCACAAGACGCGTCGAACGACCCCCGGGCGTCCGGCAACCGAAGCGGAACTAGTAAACGAAATGGTTCTACACACCTTCCGTCACTACCGAGTATCCTATTTGAAGAGGTCACACTGTCCAATTTTTGGACCAGAAGGTGGGTAAACCTGAAACGGGGCTCACGTAGAGTACTACAGACGACGAGGGCGTCGGGGCGCGGCGCGGGGCACTAGCCGACCTCGCTCTTGACGTAGAACAGCAGGTAGGGCGTCGCGGCCGAGCGCATCTCGGGCTCGGCCGACAGCAGGTCCTCGAACTCCTCGTTGGAGATGGGCTTGACGAGCTCGTCGTCGCAGGCCAGCCAGGCGGGCGCGCGCGCGCGCGCCAGGCAGCAGTCGCGCGCCGTGCAGGCGGGCGGCGCGCGCGGCCGCGAGAACAGCGCGCGCATGAAGCTGGCCGGCGCCTCGCCCGCGCGCGTCTGCGCGCAGCCCGCCGCGCCCTCGGCGCCGTCGCGCGCGTAGGCCACGTAGTGCCCGCCCGTCAGCGTCTGGCCCAGGTGCATGATCACGCCCCATAGCATGTATCTGAAATTATTATGAACGTTCAATTTAAGTGGTGCTGAAAACATATTGTGGTTCTGCTATAAGTAGAACTTATATGAGCCACTTAGAAACCATTTCTTTTTTAAATAAAAGTCTTAAATTCACTTGTAGAAAATGGACAGCCTAAACTGCTAGGTCTAAAAGCACGAAATATTGCACAAAAGATCGTTTTATAACAATAATGCACTCAGAAAGGACTTTTATAAATTCTTCTCCTAGAGGGGAATAGGTATGGGTTGACAGTTTGTATGAAATTTAATTATTTCTGGTGATGGGAAATCCCATCAGACACAGTCCTACTAATATTATAAATGTGAAAGTTTGTGAGTATGGATGTATAGATGTTCATTACTCTTACACGCAAAAACAGCTGAACCGATTTGAATGAAATTTGGCATACAGGTAGTTTGTAACCTGGAATAACAGATAGATAGATACTTTTCGACCTTCAAGCGGGCGAAGCCGATGGCAAAAGCTAGTTTGTAAATAAAATAATGATGTTGAATTTATGTCGATTATTGTAACTGTGCGTAAAAGATTGGCAAGATTGAATTCATTCGCCTGCTTCCCTTCCTACCTCACTGCTGCCCCGGGGCCAGTATGGTCTGCACTGTTATTTTCGTTTAAAATACCGTTGCTCGCGCTACCAATGCAGCCATGTCAATATTCTGATGTTGGCAGCTGTGCATAGTTAAGAAAATTGGGTTACATAAATCTCCAAGCTTGCAGTCCCGTGGCCTACCTGTGCGCAGGCGGCTGGTCGGGCGCGCGGCCGGCGCAGGGCTCACAGAAGCACGGCATGCGCAGCGGCGTGGGCGCGTGGCGCGTGATCTTCTCCATGCCGCCGCTGAAGCGCTTGAGCTGCAGCACCAGCAGGCGCGGCAGGCGCGAGTACGCCACGGAGCGCCGCGCCTCGTTGTAGCGCAGGCAGCGCTCGCACCAGTACTGGAATTTTATCATTTACTTTATTCGAATCCTAATTGGTAAAATACAATATGAATCTTTTATAAATAATGAGGGATTACAATGTTAGATGCCTTTACTAAAAAAGGATAATCCTATATAATAAGTGGTAGGAAGTCTACAAATGATTGGTCAATATTTAAAAAAATGCTGTTGACCTGCTACTAGTAGTAGGCATTTGTAACATAAGAAATCGAAAGTTTATACAACCACATTGTCATTCAACCTAAGGCGGCCAGTAAAAGGCGTAGGCCTCCCCCAAGCATAGCCACACCAATAATTGATTTGTAATGATGTACAATAAAAAGTACTGCGCTTTTCGTATCCAGCGGATTCCCATTACCTTCCCCATGAATGAAAGTCGCGTGGTCACGAGGTGGATCAATAAGATCCACCTTGCGTCGACTTTCATAAGGTAGAACACAATTACACGAGCCCAGAAAAGAACATGCATTTAAAATAAAATTAGTACATCCCAAAAAATACCTTTTGTAAAAACACTTTCTGGTTGTCCTTTTTACAGCCGGACAAGCAGAAAACAGACCGCCCCGACATACATTTCATCATAATAATAGATTTCATTCATTAACATTGACGACCCACATTTTCTTAAATGTTTCGTTCTTTCTAATCACAGTTCACTCTGTCAAAAAATATATCTAATTTACCTACGAAATCGTACATTTTTGACACTGATCTCTCTGAGATGACATTGTGACTATATGTCATGCACATACCTTGTTCTGATCACGCAGGTACTCAGTAGAGAGGCAGGCAGCACGGAACGGCTCATCGTCCGCATCTTCATCAGTAACAGGAACACAAAGTTCACAAACTGCTTGCGCCTTCTCCGTCACCGCTTCGCATTCTAAGCACATCGTGCGGACAACCATAGTGCCTGTAAAATAAAAAAGGAATTATTTTGTGGAGATGTATGAAAACTACAAAGTTTTACGAGTTCGTATAAAAGTGACTCAGGAATTATACAGGATAAGTACTGTACCCATGAATTCAGCATATCATTCTAGAATCCCTAAAGCAGAAATGTTACGTTGGTTTTACAAAAAAAATCAGCTGTTTCATAGAAAAGTGCAATACCTACGCAGTCAAAATGTATGGAACAGCTGTTTTTTTGTCTTGGCGACGAAAAATTTCTGCGCTGGGGGTCTAGAATGATATGCTGAATTCATGATTACAGTTTCCGCACTGGATAAAAACTTATCATGTATTAAAAAAGTTGTGCTGTTAAATTTTACTTCACACTGCATAAATTAAATACAATGACTAATCTACTTTTCAAGGCGTACATTCTGAAAATGTACATTACACCTGTTTGCGTTATGTTTTTATGTAGACATACCATCACGCCTTGTTTCCCCGTAGGGTAAGGCAGAGGTTTAACTATAAGTACACCCACATTTAGCCAGTTTTCTTTAAGTCCCATGTAATAGGGGTTTATACCCTATTGATGGCTTGCTTACGCAAAATGCAGTCGGAAAAAGTTAGTGTTTTAGTTCATGAAAAAACAAAATACATTTTAAGATTCAATTCAAAGATTTCAGTTTTTTTTATCTGTTTATGAACACCATGAAATAGTAGCCGCCATGTTATTACGTCATACGGTGTGTTAATTGAACAACTTTGTACTTTTATTATTTTCGTAACCAAAGTAATTTTTATTTAAATAATATTTTGTATTCAGGAACAGCAAACCAACGATAATTAGAATAATAACTTATTTTTTAAATTATAAACAAGTCTCATATAAAATATCAGCACATTTGTCTACACAGCAAACTGACGTCATACACACAGAGCAATATGGCGTCCATTGCATGCAGCGAAATTTTAAATTGTAAAATTTAAATGCATTTTTACGGCGTTAATCGATTAAATAAAAATGATGTGGTTTATTAGCACTTAAGAATCTAATTAGGACCAAAATCAAAATATTTTATTTCACATAAACCTGCAAGGGCACTTATGAAACGTCAGAAGCTAGGTGCACGGTTCCAATTTGTCGCTTCCTATGGAGAAGAGCCGGCAAGAAACTCCAGACCCTTTTCAATAATGGGTGTAATACCATATTGGGCAAAAACCCAACAACACTGCCCGACCTGGGGATCGAACTCAGCACCTCATGCTAAGCAGGAGCGCTTGCGATCTCTAAACCAACGAGGCAGTCTGGAAACAAGTAAATCGGCAAAATACCCTTCGAAGTCAGTACAGTACCTGATGTTCCCAACCAAATTTTTTCGTGTGACAAACAGATTTTTAATTACAAACTTCAAACACATACACAGGTTTGACTTTTCCAACTAAAATGGTTGCTGTTATTTCACTGGCACGCAGTTTTAATAAAGTATAAAGTCTTTTAATATTCATACCTTCAAAGTCATCAGCGACGAAGTCCCACCCAGGCCTCGACTTCTCATCTCTCTCAGGGTCAGCCGGTGAAGGAGGACGGTCCTCAGTAGGCGACGCTCGACTCTTGTCACTAGCTTTCACCTCCTTGCGTTTCTTCCACGACTTGCGCAGGTTTCCCAACGTTGGTTTTCCGCCATCTCCTTCTAAACTAGGTTGGCGGCCTATGCCGTTACTGGAGTAAAACAATTTGATTATTTTAAAGTTTTGATGATATTCAGTCCCATTTAGTCCTAAAAATTGTAATTGTGTGTTGTTGAGGAGTCTCAGCTCAAGCACTGCTTAGCTCTAGCTATTGGAGCCTTTTTTTACTTTTGCGTACTATTATGGTTTTCGGTTTATTTTGTTTAATAAAATAAAAGACGTTATGTTACCTCATAATTGTGCTTTTTCTTTTTAATACAAATATGATTTCCTTTGCTTGTAACATTGCTATATTTTTAAATTTCAGTGCAGAATAAAAATAATTTAATAAATTATGGAAGAGTTATGTTACCTGTCACCATTCTCATGAATCTGCAATCTACTGGCGCGCGCGCTGAGGGCTCTGCATGTCTCCCGGATGTTGTCCAATATGCAGACCAGCAGCTCATGGGCATCTTGTTGTCTGTTCCCTGCGCAAAGTAATATAAAATGGTTATGTAGATGTTTGCTATTATAATAAAAATCAATGATAAATATTGCGTTTTATTATTTTAACTTGCATTGCATTTAGTTTCCGTAAGGTCGTAAGTTGAAATGAATTGCACCGATCCCAGCGTAGCTTGACCAGACTCGATTAATCGAATGAACCCCAAGATTTGCACTAGCCCCTGGAACCTCATGCTTCATGGTGCTACAGAGCCCATTGCATATCAAGAAGTAGACCGGGGGGCGATGTAATGGTCAGGTAGGACGTGCCCTTAGGATAGGAATGGATTGCGAGCCTACCGGATATGTATCCTTGAGTAAGCATTGGACTAGTGGAGAGACGGGTGGTATTAATTTATAGGAGGGCATCTTTTCACGACGTCGCCGGCATGTGATTGTTTCCGTACAGTCGTAAGTTATGAACAAATGATACATAATAGATAATCAGCCATGCCATAATCTACGACGCAGGCCCAGTTTGGTAGATATTAGATGTAACATGTCTTCGACAGTTTTAGGACATGTCGTTTTCCTCACGATGTTTTATTTCAGTTTTGAGAGCAGTGGTGATGAAATTATTTTATCTAATCCAACTACTCTGAAGAAAAAAAAACACCTGAAACCAACTCCGAAGTCATTTCTGTCTTTTAAAGTCTAGACATAATCTTGGTCAGATCATGTAGATTAGTGTCTGAATTGAATGTGATCAGTGTCTGTTATGTACTGATCTAGTATATCGCACTATGCAAAGTTACATACACCTACCCTGAGAAACTTACTGTTTGCAGAACGTTTATATCAAAACTTATTTTTATCGTCATTTTTGCTAAAAATCTTATACACAAGGTGTCACTTATATATTTTCATTCTAAAGGGGTGATTTATTTATTGTAGGTGCCATCACAATACAATTTGCTGTACCCAGCATTATTATTTACTAAAAAATAACACTAGTTGCTCTTTTTTATTGCTATTAGGGCCTGCTCCTTCCTAATAAATAATTCATTTTAGAATCAGTTGAAAAAAAGTCAGTTTAAAAATGTAAAAAAATCTACCAAAAATAAAAATCTCGAAAAGGGTTATCTGGCGCAACATAAAATTTTCGTTATAGTTAGTCATGCACCACTTTCTAGTAGTTTCGTCGTGTGGGTGGGTAGGAGTTTTACGAATCCATGAGTCATACTAGGCAAACTATTTTTAAACCAATCAATACATGCATAAAGGTGCGCTTACACGAGCTACTAAAATTGCTCCATCCTGGTTAATTCTCGACTACATCCAGCAATTTAGGGCAATGGCAACATGTAGCAACCTGTTGCCAGAGATACGGCCACACAATACCATGCAATATGGAGCAACTTAAAAACTTTCACGTCACGACTACATCCAGCAATTTAGGGCAATGACAACATCTAATAAAGGTGTGTAACTCTTTACGGAACCGACTCACTGATCCGGATCATTGAAGTGATTCAAAAGATTGGTTTAGTAATAACTTTTCAAACGCATCATTTGGATCTGAAACATGACTTTGTTCTGTGCCCATTCCGCATTCCGTCCGCGCGACGCGTCGCACTTGTGAGTCGCGTGTGAACGGCCGACACAATTACAATCTATACAAGTCAGAAAGAGATACCAAATGAGATGTGTATCACTCATACTCTCACAGATTTTCGTCGTCGTTATCCATGCACGTAAAAATGACCACTAAGGCGCTTACGTATTAAATACTATATGGTCCTTTTTGGACACTTATATCCAGTAGTAAACGCCCGCGACGCAACGTAATGTATACGTAACATTCTGTATTTTATATCCTTTGAACCGATGAGATATTATCAGAGTTTCGGATCATTTCAATTATCGAGATGCAAATGTTCCAATCGCAAAAATACATCAACACACTTTGCCCACCTCTAACATGTAACAACCTATTGCCAGAGAAACGGCCACACAATACCATGCAATATGGAGCAACTTAACCCTCCCCCCCCCCCCCGATTACTTTCGCAAAAACGAGACGTAGTTATAAAGTACAAACGAGATACAAAGCAAATTGACTAATTGGCGAAATTGCGAAATGTGAAATATATGGAGCAATCAGAAGCAATATTCCCGAAACAAATTCCGCATTTTATTGTTGTTGCTCCAGATTGCTCCGCTTAATAGATCCAGATTGATCCATTAGTGTTACCGAGCAATAATTGCCCAGATTTTTTTTTTGATAATTTAATATTGCTTCTGATTGCTCCTTAAATTTCATGAGTTGCTGAATATCCAATCGGTTGCAAATTTTTAGTCAATTTTCTTTCTATTTATCTCATTTGTACGTATAATAACTACATCTCGTTTTGGCGAGAGAAACCGACGGCGGCGGAGGGGGCGGGGGGTATTGCTTAGTTTTTAATGTTGCTCCATATTGCATGATATTGTGTGGCTGTATCTCTGGCGTCGTGACGTCATAGTTGACGAGAATTGACCAGGATGGAGCAAATTTAGTTGCTCGTGTAAGCGTACCTTTATTATTTTATTTCGATCAATACGTCATGTAAATGAGGGTTCTGCAGTACTACGATATCTGCATTAAGCTTAGAATTGTAATACAGTAGTGTATTGAGTTTGAGTTTGAGTTGATGGTATATGGTTTACAAGATCACAAAACATAACATCGCGCCATGTTTCCCCAAAGGGTTGAGCAGAATTGTACCTCCACATGTACAACCAAATTTCATCAGTTATGTTTCAGTCCCACGTAATAGGGGCGAGCCTATTGCCACCAACAACATCATCAATCATCATTTACAAGATCAATGGGCTTGTAAAGAGATGACGTCAATTTCACGGCTGCCTAATATTATCCAAGAACAACACAGTCTACTGACGCCTAGAAATAGCCATTCGTGAAACCATGATTCTGATCTATAAAAACAATTTTCTTATGCATTATAGGCTTAACGATTAAAGTGTACTTACAAGGATTTTTCTCAAGGTTTGTAGAACTTACTATAAATAGAAATGATACAAAAGGCAAAAACAAGCTTTCATAATGACATAAAATGGTAGGCAAGACTCGTGTAATGCATATTATTAACCAGTTTAACGCATGCCCACATGTATGAATAATATTGAATGCCATCACAACTCAAGTCCGCAAGATACAGGTAGGTATCTAGTTTGGGGACCACCAAACAACCTGCTTGTTAAGATGAAAGATAAAATAATCCATAGTAATATCGACTGTCCCTACGTCTAATCCCCTAACTACAAATGATAAATTTTACAGTTATGTCCTAGTTAATGTAAATGTGATGATGGATTTAAAGTGCAATTTGCCATCTTAGACTTATTTTTGTTAAACTAGACGATAGTGTAGGCTGGCCTGAAGGTCACGAAAACAAAACATGCAAATCACATATCTACCAATTAGGGGATTGTACGTAGGGACCGTGGATATTATAAATTCGAAAAGAACTCTATCCGTATGTTACCTGTATACTCTTACCTGATTTTATTTCTGTAAGTAGGTTTGTAAAAACACTTTTACATGTCAATAATATTTTTTAAACTAGATGAGGTCGGCGTTTCCTATCTGACTACTCTAAGAAGAAAGGCCGAAACAAACTCAGAGAGGTCACATAATCTTGGTCAGATCATGTGACGACCATGTAGATTAGTGTTTGAGATGGTCATTGACTGAACGAATTTCGATAAAATTTGGCAATGATATAGATGTGAAACCATTCAATCCATCCTAGGGAAGGACATAGGCTACTTTTGTTACTTAATAGTTGTAAGGTCATCTTTGAAGAATAAATAAAATATTTTAAATCTTATTCTAATTTCACTATACCTTCGAAAGTGGAGTTGACATCTCTCAGAGCAGCTAAGAAAGCGTCAGCAGCATAGGGCTCCGGGCTGGCGTCTGCTGAGCTGCTGTTGAGACACTTGCTTTCCGCTGCCCGAAGGTTGAAGTATGTCTCGTGAAGCTTCTCAGTTGCTATCTGACAGGAGAAATTTTATTTTATTAATACAGAGACACAGTTTAGATGGATTTTGTAAAATAGCTTGGTGCTTCAGAACCATAAATTCTACTATCTTACATTCAGGAACAGCAAAGCAATGGTAAGTAGAATAGTAACTAATTTTTTTAAATTATAACCAATTATTATACAAAATATCAGCGCATTTGTTTACACAGCAAACTGACGTCATACCCACAGACCAATATGGCGTCCACTGCGTCTAGCGTTTTCGTCAAATTACGCGCGAAATATGAAAATGTAAATTTAAATGCATTTTTATATTAATACGATTAAATAGAAATGTTGCTTTTTTAGTGCTTTATTAGTATTTTAGAATCTAATTAAGACATTTCAAAAATAGGTTTAATATTCTATTGAAATCACTTTCCAGGGGGACTGAAAAGCTATTGCCCTGATATCAAGAAAACCTATATCAAAGTGAAACTGTCTTTTATTAATTTGGTTTTCAAATTAATTTCTCAATTAGCATAGTGATTAAACGTTATCTATGCAATATAGGTAAATTTTGTACTCATGTAATCAATATTGACCTATAAAATTCTGTATTCACAAATTGGATCTACCTGATTGTACTATCATTATCAATCATTTCTTATCTGTGACCCTCATCTTGCTTATGATAAATGAAACAAATATATGATTAAGAAGACAGTTCTTGTTACAAGTAGAGGAAAATGATAGGCATACATAATGATATCAAAGCCCAATGAATCAGTAAACATTGTCATATTTTTGGCAATATTTTACACTGTTGAAATATTTGTATCTGCTTATCTTTCTGACATCCGCCTAAAAATAATCATATGATGGAAATCCCCAATGCCAAGATAAAGTTAAATATTTTGATAAAATTCATACAATCACGTCACATGTTTTTGCCCTTAATTAAGACGGTTTACAACCAATTACAAAAAATGAATGCACAGCAAAGCAAAGTCTAGTTTTGTAGATGAATAAAGAGGTTAAATGAATAAGTGAATTTACATGAATTAAAACAAGTCTCATTACCTCAAGTATTATTACCTGTATTTTACTCTTCCCTGCACTACTATCAGACTGTCCCAAAGACAGTAGGTCTTTACTACTCCATGACCTGGTCCCTGAAGATGCCAATCCAGCTGCACTACGGCCCAGAGAGGAACTCTTTAGCCTGATGCTGCCAAGCTTTTGTTCAACACTTGCTAGGTCCGACACTAGGTGGTGTAGGTTGTGGAGAAAACGTGGTGCGTATCTGTAACAATAATAGGGAAGTCATGCCTGCCTAATTAGAATGATTGTTGGAATCTAATACTCATCAAAATCAGTCAAGTCAGTCTCGACAACCAAGTTAATGGGTAATAGAACTCGATTTGGGAATCTACACTACAGGATATGAAATTGCAACTGATTTTAACAATAGTAACCTTTTATTTATATTTTACATCAGTTGGTATGTTTCCCATTCCAACTGAAGTATATTTCAACAAACATGAGAAAAATAATGGGAAGTCATGCCTATTTAGTCATTATTATTATTATTTCAGCTGAAAGACATCAACTGCTGGACATAGGCCTCCTCGAATTTGGGGGGCTTGCGATACTCGTCGCACTTGGCAGGCAGGTTGGCGATCGCAGTATGTTGGTAAAATACATAGAGAATGCTGCTGTCCAATGACTAGTAAGTCCCTTAGTCGCCTTCTACGACACCCATGGGAAGAAATGGGACTGTGCTATTCTTTTACGTCTGGCACCACACGGAACTATTTAGTAAGATTGGAGAATTAAACAACTTCCACGCACAATGGTCCACTTGAAGGACTAAGTGCAGAGTATAGGATAAGTATAGAGAGCACTGTTAAGGAAGCAAGTGTCCCCCAATAACATAGAACATAGACTACACAAAATTGCAACTGTTTTGACTATTACCTACTTTTTAACAGCACAACAGCTGGAATGGAAATCATGACAGTCGAAAAGCAGTTTCTCTTCATATCATTTGCATTTCATTTACATCAACAACTAGGTATGATTTTGATTTTAGCATAACTGAATATTCTCACATGACTTTAATATAAATAATTCAAATAAATAATTACCGTAAAGTATAGAGAACACTGTTGAGGAAGCAAGTGTTCCCCAAATTAGATAAGGTGGCAATGGGAGTCTTGCGCTGTTGTGTGCTCCCTGCATATTGAGTGTCCGTTGTATGGTGGCCATTCAACATGGCAGCGCTGGCTGAGGGAGGCTCCAAGAATATCAGCTCTAGCTCAGATGATTTTACTGGAATATTATTGTGATATGAGTGGCATATATAAGGAATTTGGTTATATCTTTATTGGCTAGTGTCATAGAGGGATCTGGCCAGTGGGTGTTTCACAATTTTGCCAGAAATTAAATTCTTATCAGCAAATGTTGGATTTAAACATCTAAATGTATGTTGTAGCTGGCACTTTCTACACAAATTTAGTCCAGTTTCATATTTTGAGCTAGTTTGTAGGTCATGAAGTGTTGACACTTTTTCATTGAATATTTTAGGATCCAATTAAAATATAACTTTATTTTCTCAACACACTGACGGAAAGCAATTAAAATAATAAGGCACAAACACTACACGACACAGGATTTTCCTCGATAGCACCGAGCACAATGAAGTATTGCACATCGGCGGCCTCAAGTACCGGTAAGTTACACAATACCTGGCTTTGCTGTCTCAGAAAGAGGCTTCAATCGTTTTGCAGCTGATAAAGTATTTGAATACACACTCTTCAGTGGCCTTTTTAAAGGCTTATTCTCTTTATTACTATTAGTAGACTGCCTAAAACGGTCAGTGTTCTCCTTCGCGTTCTCTGTCGGTTTCTTATTTTCGTTGCTTAAATATGCATTATTCTTATTTAATGACAGGGAAAATCTGGATTTGTCTACTCCTTTTTTCGTTTCAGTCACAGAGTTAACTGGCATCTTCAGCATACCTGCAATTGAGATTGTAAGTATCAATTATACGTGAAATACGGAGGCCACTTCGCAACTTTCCCATGGCATGTCAAGGATAACGTCTAAAATCTCACTTTCTGATTAGTTTTACTTACGTATAAGTCTTCATTAGGTACATTGACTTACATTATAATGTAAGGCAATGTATTCTCCTTCGAAACTATTTAATTATAACTGAAAATTTGTAAAATTTAACCGCGAATAGCCCCATTGGAAACAATCGGCCATATTGGTTTATTTGATTGATGATCGACGTCCCTCTGCGTCTGTCCCACTGCCAGTCAGTGTTGCCAACTCCTACAGAATGTTCCCCCTAGGACCAACTTCAAATTCCCCTAAAAACTCCTAAATTTTTTATTGTACACTCGGTTTAAGAGGTAATTTCAAATATACAAATTAAAAATACATTCAAGTAGTATGAAAAAGAGCGGTGAGACAGTAATTTTTTTTCTCTTTTGACTAGCAAGTTGTTATTGGTTATAGTGCGAAATTCAGCCACCAGCGCCACCTGCGTGTTACTTAGTACAAGACACGGAGTACGGCATTAGTATAAACATTTTTTCAAGGCAACATATTATAATTGAGCAAAAAGAAAAGTGATTCTTTAATTTAACGTTCAAGTTTATAAGAAATGTTATTGCAAATGGAAGATTCTTTGAAGGAATATCTATTTCTAACATATAAATGAAAAAATATCTTGAATAATCTACTCCTTAAAATCCCCCTAAATAAATGTACCCCCTAAAAACCCCCTTGATCTCATCTTCATTCCCCCTAAATTTGGGGGAAAACCCCCAAGTTGGTATCACTGCTGCCAGTGTTTCCACTACCTTCAGTCAGTAGTTAGATATTTGCAAAAAGTTGCTAAATTGGCCGATTTTTTTACCCAAAAAAGTAGCTAGAAGTAGCCAAATGCAATTTTTTTATTACTATCGTGTTTTGAATCGAAATCGATAAAAAAAGTTTTTTTAAACTATTCTAATATAAATTTTCAATAATGTTTTTTAATCAATGAAAATAGGTGAAGAGGAAGATGTCAATGGCTGCGGTTTCATATTTTCCTTTGTTGTGCATTTTTCAGAAGCAGCAATTTTTTTGGAGAAAAAAACGAATACGGATACGCTACATAATAGTTCTGTTGTTAAAGTTTAACATAAGACAAAATAGCTTTTTGATGAAACCACGGATTTATCATTCTACATACATTCTGAAATTGACCAAGTTTAGTTTTTTCTTTCTAAAATCTACAAAACGGACTACAAAATCTCGAAAGTATTTAGGAACATACCATGCGAAAAAATGCTAGAAAAAATAGCTAAAAAATCTAGCTACAACTTTGATTAAAGTGTACCTGCCTGCCACCGAAAAATTGCTAGAACTGGCTATAATGTTCCTAAGTTGACAACACTGCCTACTGGTTTGGCCTTAGGGTTTGGCCTTCGATATCCTAGTTCTATTTTGTTTATGGATTTGACAGTTCCGCTTTTGTAGAAAGTTGAAAAAATAAAATAAAATTGTGACAGCAGTCTCCTCGTAATAAAACAAGCAATAAAAATAATTAAAAACAAATCATGTTATGAAATATTCTGATATTTCTTTTTATTTAGACTTTGGAGCTGGTTGTCTATGCGCTTTGTGACATAGCATAGACAACATAGATGAAATGAAGGGTGCGTTCGTAATTTGAGAACCAGTTATCTCCGAGAAACTAATATTATTAGAATTATTGTATCACAAAAGTAAAATTACAAAAAAGAAACTCATTTAAAAATGTGACTATATATAGACCATTTTAAAATATATTATTTTTTGCAAAATACTTAAACTCAAACTCAGCATTCATTTGAAATAGACCAAGTTAAGGCACTTTTGAATTGTCAAGGTCGGTGAGTCAAAAAGATGAAGCTAGTTGAGTGAGTTGCCCATTCCAAACTTATGGACTATTGTACTTATGGAGAAGAACGGGCAAGAAACTCCATGGACACTCTTTTAAATCGTGATATTGTTACAAAAAGTTAGTTACATCCACAGAAAAAAAACCAGTAGAATTCGTATATCGCTTCATTAGTATCGGAACCAGCGTACCCAAACTCACACGAATACAAGTTAATTGTATTTCGTAACACTAAGAAAAGTTTGATCCGATTGAAAATATGTCATTCGTCGCATAATTGATAATAAACCACAAAAAAATGACTACAGAGTTGTTTTTTTTCTACTCTTTTTACATATTTATTACTTTTCCGTTTAAAGCGCACACGGAATAGTTTAATGAGCAAGTTACGCTACTCGCCGCTAGATGTCACTATAATAAACGCATTCAATTTAAAGTTGTATTTCGCTACAGATAAGATTTATATTTGCGTAACGAGGTCATTACTATTCGTACTCCTCTAGAAATGTACCGCTGTCGTTGACTTATTTATCGACATTCCGTTTTATTTTCAAACAAAATATGGTCAACAGCTAGAGTCGACAAATATTATAATGTTTGAAATCTTGTGTTTATATATATTTATTCTAATACATACCTACGATTTACAGAAAGTATAATTAAGAATTGTTATGTTATAACACTAATCCGATTTTGAAAATTATTTTATTGGTAGAAAGATACATCCTGAGGTGTTTCTTTCTATTTTATGCGATAGATATTAAACTATGCGATTAGATAATACGGGTACACTACTTCCTACTGACATTGGAAGCCTACGCTTTAGCCTGCAGATACACTCGTATTATGTTTAGCTTGACTAACTCCGTAACGGACATTGATTAAATTTGGTATATTAGATAGATCTCAGATGTCAGACTAACACATTATGCCACTTTATACTTAAAGAAGAAGGAGGTTCTATGTTCATTTGTAATTATTTTTCGCATGGTCGAAACTTAAGTAGAATTAGAAAGCAAAAGGTATGAGCAATTAATGGAAATGTGTTCGATTACTAATACTACAGAAATAAACCGCACGCAAGGTCAAATTTTTCCCTATGCAGGCTGATTTTTTAGTCACCGTCCAAATTTTTCAGAGTGATAGTCTCAGGTGATACCTCCCATACAAAATCAATAGTCAGCTGATCGGTTTTGTATGAGAGGTCGGATTAAAAAAAAATCTCGACCTATGTTCCTTGGAGAAAGTTGTTCAATTTCACGGGTACTAGCACCCTGAAAAATTTGAACGGTGACTAAAAAATAACCTTGTATATCATAGGACCCAGAGAACATTGTAAGTTTAAAATATCGATAACTCATTATCGATAACGGTAATCTCTAATTAAGTAGCTGACTGTGACGTGTACATATTTGGAATCTTCGCGAACAATATGTTTCAGCTTAAAAGAAAGTAGACTTTAAATTAGATAGCATAAAGACAACTTTTACTTGTCTTATTTAATAAAATATTGTTTTTCAAATTTTTATCGAAATAAAATCAATCAAGACTTACCAATGGTATGATATACCTCCATTTAATACATTTTTAGTTCTGCTATCATGTTTACATTGTAAAACAGCACATTAAGGCATGTTTGTATTTTTTTGTCAAGTTATTTTCTCCGTTTCGGTTGTAACAAGACTGATGTGCGTGGTGTGTGCGCGGAAGCAGACCTATGCAAAACTCCGCAAAGCTCGGGGTACGCGGGCCCCGCCTACTTGCGACTTCTACGTCTTTTTTTATTCTATGGTTACATCAGTAAGTTGAAATTGTTTGATGTGAGAATGATGTAAAAAGTCGTGCATCCGTAATTAAAAAAGAAAAAATAAGTAACAATTCGGAAATTAAAATAAGTCGTGGGAGCTAAGAGATGACCAGTCCGTATTGGTGGCGCCCGTTCACGAACATGACGTACGGATCAGCATCATTCAGCTCAACCAGTTTGAATCCTGCTTAATGATCCAACACACGCCACCACCAGCGAGCAAAGAGAACTTTATGCTATTGGAGTAGCTACCATTTTGAAATTTGAATTTCGGGATTGACAAATCTTCTTTTGGGAGTTTTTGGCGGGATCGCGTTGGAACGTGTCGCACGAATTTTCATTTTCATGGAATTTAGTGAAATAGCGAATTAAATTGTATAATTTTGATACTTAGTGAATTATTCAATTTAGTTACGTGTGAGTGCACAAGTGTAGTGCAGGTGAAAATAACTGACTAACGTGGACTTTTCGTGTTCCCCCCAAAAGCTCCTATTAGGTTGTTGTAAAGCTACTACCGCTTTACAATAACTTTGATTTGACTTGACTGACTAACGACGACTTTGACTGTTTTGTAACTTCGTGCCCGTTAACGGGCCATTTACTTGATCTAAAAGAAAAATTACTTGACACTGGCTAAATGCACAAACCGTGTAAAGCCAAAATGAAAAAAAAAATCTTTTGACAGTTACAAGTAAAAAAATATATCTGTACATAAATAATGTCTTATTTATTTTCATGTGTAAAATTATTAAAATATGCTCACTTATTTAATAAAATGTAAAATCAATATTTTTACGGTTATACAATTTTAAAATAATGGTTTTTTTAGTACAGTGCCATCTGTTGAGATGCTTTAAATTATAATTATGCTATAAATAAACCTAAACATTTAGAAACAAAATGTAGATGTAGCCACTATCTTTTGATCCAAGCCAAATATATGAAACTGTTCCCCCCCCTGAACCCACTGAACACACTTTTTCTTGTTTAGATACTTATTTTGCACAACTAGAGCTTGTGTTTCAGTATTAGGTACCTTCTTTGGTCAAAAGTGAACTTTCGTAAGCACATACCTACTTGTGCTGTCAGATTGTCTACATTTCGACCTTTCTTGACATTAACATCCAACTGGACTTGAAAGAGAAGTAGTTCTCGCCGGGTAAAGTTTCCAAGACCTTACAGGTTTTTTTTTGTTTTTTTTTTTGTCTTGTTTTTTGTTTCACTTTTTGGGTTTTGTTTTGTTGTATATGTTTGTGTTTTATTTTTAAACAGTATCTGCGATTGGATACGGACACTGTCTTTTTGTTGAGGTTTTTCGCATAAAGGGGTTCCCTTTCCTTGTTAGCCGCATAAGTTTTTGTACAGTTGGACAGTACGCGTGTCCGCCCCCCACGTAGCCAGGTGTTCAGCTTGGACGTAAGGTAGGATTTTAGGGGGCAGACCTTACAGGTTACTTAATAATATTTTTGGACGTCATATTTCTTTTCACCTTTTTGAAGTTTCACTTTCAATTCATGCCATATATTTTTTAGTTTGGATAAATGCATTGATATGTCATGTGAGGGATCTTTTTTATAGCCAAAGTAACTGTAGCATAGTGAATAGTTTTTGTCTTCTGATGTTCTATTGAACAAAATGTGCAATTCATCCCAAACCTGTTTGGCGGTTGAGAATCTCATGACCTTTTGTAAAGTGGCATCCGACAGGTTGGCCATCAAAATAAGCATCGCCGTAGGATAGGTAGGTATATATCTTATGATATTCTTCTAAAGACTTTTCATAATTTGCTTTAACGTCTGCAGTTGCTGTAGTAGCTGGTTGTTTAGGTTCTATAAGTTTTCTATTTATAACGTCCAACCCGCCAGGAGTAACCCTTTAAAAGCAATAGTACTTTGCAGCGCCATGTTGACCAATTTTCTTTACCATCTAAACAACTGGTAGATGAAGTCGCCATTTTGACAGGCCCTCGTTAGAATTTATTAATTAAAAACTACTTGATTCATTAATCAATCGTTTCCAATGTAATTGAACGCTCTGCTACCATGTTTAGAGGTATTTTGTGGATTGGAAAAGAATAACACGTACTCATTGAAAAATATTCATATTCAGTATGACATAACAGAAGTGTTAGAAAAACAATAAGTTATTATAAAAAGAAAAGATTAAGAGAAAACCTCCTATAACAAAAACGGCACATCTGTAACCAATCTACATTTACGAAAATACTGGAAAAACTACGCATTTTCATTTATTTTACATTTATTGAAAATAAAAAGCTTGAATTATTTTTTTTAGTTTCATTTAAGCACATTAAAATATTCTTTAATTTAGTCTATTTCATATAGCTAGGTACTTTTGAAGATATTAAATATTTTCGAAGATATTTAATATTTTCTAATCGACCGTTTTTCTTTGCGGTCCAGTGTAATTTTGATGTACCTTAGTTTGTTTACCGACAAGTTATATGTGAATAATAACCCACTAGGTGTATTTTGAATTTTATTGCCATTTAGGTCGGTATGTAGTGTCAGATTGCTTTTACTAGTAAGTAATAGTAAACGAAACATCCAAATCTAACCGGAGTCCCACTCCCAAGTAGCTGAACCGAGGTCAGAAGTTAAAGGAAGTTAAGTAATCTGCAGTATATACCAAGAAAACGCAAAGAAGAGGTCCACAATGTAAGTTTATCAAAACTAGATATTGACAAGCTTTTTTAATTCGTCAATGGTCGGTTCTAATAACAGAAAATGGTAAAATAAAAGCTTCCTTCCTACCTATCTCAGATTTTAAAGGATATTTGAGACACATAACAAAAGAAGCAGTCGTCAGTGAACTTACAATGAAAATCATGACGGATAAGTAGGTAAGTACCTCCTTAATAATTTTTCGTCGGCCTTAATTGCTTCAACCCCATTTGTAAGGGATCATTATTGTGATTGTTCGAATGCAGAACAAAGAGACGCGAACATCTTCGAAATTTACGACGTCACGAAGGAAGGCTGCTACGCAATTAAAAAGAGATTTTACGACCCTTAATTGAGGTTGTAAATTTATGTTGAATTGTTAGTGATGTAGATGATGGAATACGGACTACGAAGAGCGTAGCTTCAAGCTTGTTTACAAAGCAGATTGGCGTTACAAATTTGCCCCATGAGAATTTTGCTCGCAATCCGTACGGAAATCGGTGTGCATTTATTGATTGTATGGAAATGTTTCGTTAAGACTGCGTCCCAGCTGTGCCATCTGGCATCTGATCGAATTTTGTTGGTTTATTTGGTTCGTAGATAATTTTGTGAACGACCACCAGTACCTAAGTAGGTACTTTGTTTAAAAAAAAATGTAAACTGGATCGTTACCCATTGTTTTGGTCTTAAAAAACATAAAATTTCCAATGTATACCTACTCTTCTACTTAAAATATTATTACTTAGATGCAAGAATACGGGTAGGTCATTACTGTAGGTAGGAGGCTACAACAGGTTGACAAATATATTTTATGTGGCTGGGCTACATAGTAAGTTACCGCCATTTTCCACCAGGTAGGTATCTGGTGTGCAAATCTTAATTGAAGGTTGTTAGTGGAATAATAAGTAGGAAGAAGGTAATATTATGACCTTCCTACTTATTGCTGCGCGAACTGAAACCATCAATTCAGCTCATGATTCTAGACACTTAGCGTAGAAACGTTTCGTCAGTCATCAAAATAATTCAGCTGTTTCATAGAAAAGTACAGTAGCTACGCGGTCAAAATGTTTGTCAAAATGAATAATTTCAACACGGAGTTTGGAATCGTGTACTGAATCCATGGTAGGTAAAAAGTTGTATACCAAGTAACACACAAGCTGCTCAAATGACTTCTTTACAACCTGGATGTTCTATAATAGCTGTTCAAGGGGTTTACTATAAAACTTAAGTAGTTCAGTAGCGTATTTAATAATTCTTTAACAGGCATGTGGTACAATAGCCGCACAGCAGCCAATATAATCCCAATGAAGATACAAAGGCGTGTCATAGACTTTTGTACGAACATTTAATATAAAGCAGAGTTATAAATTACTTTTAAGCACCGCAAACACAGCTAAAGTCTTATAGAGGGCTTTCATAGTTAAAAGTGTTTAAATGGAGTTATAAGCTTCATTTAAAGCGTTTTAGTTGTATTACATATTTCTAAATGTCTAAGTTGTTAAATAGTACTTTTTACTGCCTTTGAAATTCTATATCTACAGCAGATAAATATAATTCTATAGTAGCACGTAGGTCGTTATAGTTGTGAATTTTATAGCAATTGTATGGTAAATAGCTGATTATGGCTAGAAAACCACGCCTTATAAAGCTAAAAGCTCAAAAATATCGTTTCTAGGGTCAATACAGCGGCTGAAGTGAGACAAAAGAGTTTTACTAATTTAATAGCCCGTTGTACAAATTTAGAATCTTAAAAGAATATATTAATTACCGATGTAGACCTAAAAAAGTACAATAAAGCGTAAATACCACAATCATAGAACCGAAAGGTCTATAATGGTGGATACTAGCGGTTTAAATCGATAGAATGCTTCTAGTAAACCCTGAAGGCTGTTGTAACCGAGACGCCATTATAGTTTTTAATACAAGCAATTCTCATGATTTTTTTATAATTTATTTATATCATAAATATGTATAAAAACCGAATAAACGTCACCCAGGATTCTAAAGAAACTACCTAGAAAGCTAACCTATCTTATATAAACTAAATTCAAAATCCACACCCTCTAATCAAAAATGTACCGTTATCCAAAAAGCATGCAAAAAACTGTATGAATGGCAGACTGTATATATTTACAATACACTGGTACACGCACTAGTACTTTGCATACTTATAAGGAAAAATCAACACTACTGAGTATATTGTTGTTTATTTTTCAATTATTTTCAATCGTTCCATCAACCCATTTCTAATAGACGTCTTTGTTAAAATATCAATGATGTTTTGTTCACTTCCCCAAAATATTGTTACTATCTAAATAATACAGATCTGTAAACTCTAATTCAGAGATACAGATGCGTCTAAATAAAATGAGAGCACTAGATACAGTCGCGCTACAAGAACTTATTTTAGATAATGAGGCGCACACTACCGCTCGCATAGCACATTTGTATCTCCGTACTAACACATATTTACGAACATTGTAGAACCTTAGGCCGTATAAATCGGTGCCTCTTTCGGGGGCACAGCGGCGCTGTAGCCGCTTGTACATCTAATGTAGAACTTATTTACGGTGGCTATTCCGTTAAAACTTCTAACCGGCCGGTGTACGGCTTGTCATAGAGCTTGTGTGCTATTTGGGATACCTATGTGTCTAAAATCTAAGCTTATTATGTTCCGTTGGGAAATAGACACGACACGTATTTTTACAGGCTGTAACTATACAGAGCTAAAGTAAATTCTTTAGATTTGTTTACATCCTTAGCAACTAGTTAAGTCGGCCGGGGTCATTAATTTCCATTATCTTGTGTTAACTAGATTAGAAATTCAAATGTGTGTATGTAGGAGTACGTAGGTTCCTACGTGATGCTAGCGGCCTAATGTGAGGTATCCTCTGTATTGCATTAGCAGGCCTTAGAATTAATTATTTACAACCCGTTCGCCCAGAGACAGTGATAGTTGCGTGCCGCTCTGCAGTATTATACGGAATACCCTGGTTGGTTAACACGTCACCTAATACTGTTGAGCGTGCCCGTCTGCTGGCTGTGGGAGAATAGGGATCAGGCATGTGGCTTCAGGTTCTACCGTCATCCACCATAGTATGATGGATGACATTGTTTCGGCTCGCTACATATCTCCACTTAGGCGTACCTCTTGTTGCTCGGCACCAATATCACTGCGGTGAAGCTGTCGATAGTCTCGGGCACCATGGTCTGTCCTGTTGCAGGAGCATAGGTGTCATAGCACGGCACGCCAGCATCAATGATATTATTTGTAGAACTCTTGCACTGCTGGCGTATCACCGGTATTAGAAACAAACGGCTTGGTACGTGACGATGGGAAGGACCAGACGGCATGAAGTTGATGCCTTTGAAGGCGGGTAGGCCTCTGGTGTGGGAGGCAACTTGTGTCGACCGCCGCTCGGGTCATGGGGCCCGAGTGCGTGTCACCTTTTTATGAAAATTTCTCACCAACTGGTCGACACATCGCGTGACTAGCCGTCTGGGTCGTTCTTTGGCCAAAAAAAATGCATTGCCATTCAACGTGGCAATGCTGCCAGTCTTTTGGGCGTTTCCGGATGACAGCGATGCGAACGAGTACTTCGACGCCTTAGAGCCAGTTTTTTGATCCGTAGTCAAACCGTGTAACTATTTGTTAGATTAACCATAGTCAATTGATTAAAAACACATTTTGCTGAAATTTAACCATCAGTTACTATTTTTAACCATTGGTAGAGTTAACAACGGATCAAATAACTAACTATTAGTTAATATAATTAACCACCCGATGTTGGAGGGTTAAACAATATGGCGGATGGTTAACTCAAATACAACATCTGTTTTGCACATTTGATTGTATTACTGCTGCAACTTATTTGTACAAAGGTATTTTGTTACTTGTTTGATTGTTGCCTATTTCCCGACATTTTTAAGAAGATTCTTGGCGATCGTGGTGAAAATGTAAGAACAATATACTCGTAGTGAAAATAGCTTTATTTCAATCTTGTGTTATTTTATTTGATTTTAATGCAGTTCATAATAAAATTTGACAAAACACCGTAAAAACAGACGGATCGTTACAAAATCATAGCTATTTTTAGGAAAAGATTTCTCATAAAATTGGCAATATGATGCCAATGGTAAAGTATTACCAATAGTTAAGTTTGATTTTAGTTAAAATAGATATTGAAAAACGTAATAGCCCTTTAACCATTCGTTGACCAGTTGACTATGGTTTAGACAAATGGTTACACGGTTTGACTACGGATCAAAAAACCGGCCCTTAGGGCCGGTTTTTTAATTTTAATAATTAAGTTTGTTCAAATTTTAATAGTTAAGGTTGACTTTAGTTAAAATAGATATTGAAAAACGTAATAGCCCTTTAACCATTCGTTGACCAGTTGACTATGGTTTAGACAAATACTAAAGTCAAACTTAACTATTGGTAATACTTTACCATTGGCATCATATTGTCAATCTTATGAGAAATCTTTTCCTAAAAATAGCTATGATTTTGTAACGATCCGTCTTTTTTTACTGTGTTTTTGTCAAACTTTATTATAAACTACATTAAAATCAAATAAAATAACACGAGATTGAAATAAAG
This sequence comes from Polymixis lichenea, assembly GCA_949091785.1. Classification (NCBI taxonomy): domain Eukaryota; kingdom Metazoa; phylum Arthropoda; class Insecta; order Lepidoptera; family Noctuidae; genus Polymixis; species Polymixis lichenea. The sequence continues at coordinate 5,368,685 of OX420934.1, forward strand.
CTAATTTCACTACGAGTAATATTGTTCTTAAATTTTCACCTCGATCGCCAAGAATCTTCTTAAAAATGTTAGGAAATAGTCAACAATCAAACAAGTAACAAAATACCTTTGTACAAATAAGTTGCAGCAGTAATACAATAAAATGTGCAAAACAGATGTTGTGTTTGAGTTAACCATCCGCCATGTTGTTTAACCCTCCAACATCGGGCGGTTAATTATATTAACTAATAGTTATTTAATTGACCATTGGTTCAACTAACAATTGATCAAAAAACACATTTTGCCGAAATTTAACCATTAGTTACTATTTTTAACCATTGGTAGAGTTAACTACGGATCAAAAATCCGGCCCTTAGTCTCCTTTTGTTTTTGTATTTTTTTGTGGAGTTAGTTAGGAATTACTAGTGCAAATAGTTAGTCGTGTTAAATAGGTAGGTACTGTAAAAGTGATGCAATTAAACCAATCAATTATTATTGAATGGCATGTTTACAAACATTAAATAGTCTTTGGGAAAGAACTTTGGCAATTCTGGGGTGTGTCATAATAAGAGACGAATACAATATTACAGGAAAAAGTGCTAAATCTTCCTGCTCTTAAAACTCTAGGTATGTATGTACCGACTGACTGCGATAACCCATCTGTCTGTCTGTCAAGGAAGCGTCGTGATTAGGGTAATATTCCCTAGGGGTCACTCATTGTAGCGTTATCCGTAACCCAATAACTAAGCTTACACGTTGTTAACTTGTTAACCAAGTTTACCCGTACTTGGAATTAGAGGCAGAAAATGATTTGTATTAACGTATACCATGAAAGTAGGCAAGAACTACAGAACACCACCTATTACAATCCTTTCATACACTTTTTGCCTCGATATTATTAATAAAAAAAAAATCAATGATGATAAGAAATGTGTGTGCATAGATTGTGTGTACAATCTCATTATGAGAACCTACTTGATTAATTATTTTTTCAGCAGTAGTTTTCCTGAAAGCGCCATTAATCAAATGATCGTGCTGTTTTTCTTGCGAAATAATATTTTTAGCATGTGGCGGTACACACTTGTTAGAACTACCCACATATTTAAGTAGGTACCTATACGGGAGATGGGATATTAATATAATCTATTGCCAGTGACTTCGATCCTAAACCTACAGACTCAAACTGTTGTTGTCTCTTATCTCTCTACAAATTTTCTTCATTCTAAAATGCGACATCTTATCAACTAGGTATTTTTCGAAACATGTGTTTTCAACTTCAGTGGCTTAGGCTGAGTTCAAAATCAAAATCAAAATCAAAAAGTCATTTATTCAAACTAGGCTGAGAGTCAGCACTTTTTGAACGTCAAAATTACATAAGACAGTCCCCCCAAAACGCCCACCCTTCACCACTTCCTAGTGCTTTAGCTGGGAAGAAGAAGTGGCGCAACAAACTCCCCAGCAGCACAGCTGTCTGTTAAGTTAGAAGATCTTGATTCTATACAATAGTGGGTAATTAACATTACGAAACACAAAAACATTAAATTTGCCATATCTCAGCTAGCATAGGCTTATATACCAACAAAACATTGAAAACATAGTACAGGCAAATAAAATAAACCAACACATGAACTAATATAATTATATAACCTGTCAGTAGTCAAGCTAATACTGGTGAAAGAACATGAACATTGTCTTGGGTTAATCACAGCGACCAACAATTATTATCGTTTAAGTAGTCGTTGACAGAATAGTAAGCCTTTGAACAGAGGGTGGATTTAACTTTAACTTTAAACGCATTAAAATTCAAATCTAGCAAAGAAGAGGGGAGCTTGTTATAAAAAGTTATACCAAGACCAACAAAAGAGTTATGAACCTTATGAAGCCGGTGAAAGGGAACACGTAGTTTGTCCTTATTTCTAGTATTAATATTATGAATATCACTGTTTTTAGTATACAAGTGTATATTTTGCCTGAATATATAAGATGTTGGCCAAGATGAATTGCGATGCGACCGTGAGAATCCCAATATCCTTAAAAAAATCTCTCAGAGAAACTCTAGCACCTAGTTGGTAAATGCATAGTGCATAGGTACGTATCGGTAAAACGGGGCTATTCGGTACACATTTTGGCATACTTAAGCAAATATCTTGTTTATTTCGCATAAAATGTTATGGTAAAAAAATTATATGGATCTCGGAGAACTCCTTGCTTCTGCAGATATACGTTTGAATGAGCTACTTACAACAGGAAAAAAAGAAAAAAGACGCTGTTCCAAATAACGCTTATTTGGGGCTATTATGGACAGCAATGAAAAACGGATATTTAATGCATATTTTGAGTAAAACAGCCACTTTAAACAAGTCTGTCGAAATTTAGGACAAATAATTACAAAAACCACAATGCTTTTGTGGGGGTTGGTGCAATTTTACGAAAAAATTGTTAATTGCAAGGATAGCTAAACTTTCATTAATGGTAAAAATAATTAATGAGATTTCGTGAAACAGTGTCCTTTTCATTCACTTAAAAGGGCAGGGAAGCTATTTTTAGCAAACATTTTGCAATTTCTGCCTTCGTCTTTTTTCCAACTAGTTAAAATAATTCACCAATAATTATTCAAAGGAGCAAAAAAGGCAACTTCAAGAGGCTGCAGAATGTGTGTGGCCTTTGGTGGTAAGCACACAAACGTAATGTTGTATTTTTCATAATCTTCCAAAATTTTAGACGAGAAATGCGACGATAGATTATATCTCCTATAAGCACAATCTTTTTTCCCTCTTTCATTTTTAACCCCCGACGCAAAAACGACGGGGTGTTATAAGTTTGACGTGTCTGTGTTTGTGTGTCTGTCTGAGGCATCGTAGCTCCCGAACGTATAAACCGATTTTGATTTTGTTTTTTTTTTTTTGTTAGAAAGGTGAATTAGTCGGGAGTGTTCTTAGTTCGTAGTTCCTAAAAAGCCCCGCATCGTTGTCCCAAAAAGCCCCAGACACATTTTCAATCAAAAACTATAAGCATAACAGAATTGATAATTAGCAAGGAAACATCATGATAATTTAAATACTAGAAATCTAAAAACAACAGCATTCTTAGCAGTCAGGAATTTGGGATGCGGGAGAAGTTGTGACACCTAAGTTTGTTTATAAAAAAAACAGTCTCTGACTCTTTCACCAAAATTTTTAACTAAACTGTGAAATATACTGACACTGACAGGTGACAGTGTGACGTAAACTATCAATCTGTTGCTAGAGTTTATAAAATAAATCCTACCATACTACAACAAACGAAAATTATCGATAATTTTGTGCGAAATCCTGGGTCGTCCCAAATACCCCCCAAAAATCCAAATAGCCCCGTTTTACGGTACCTAAGTACCTACTCACTTGCGGTTTTACATTCGTAGTAGCAACAGACGCGGTCGCAGCCGAAGACTTTGGGAGGGTTCACAGACAAAGACTACCTACATATTAATAAGAAAATTTATAATATTTTCGAAAAATTACTTTTTTAAGCTTTACGTTTATGGCTTTGGGGGGGTGTCATGACCCCTCTCGGACCGCACCTGAGTAGCGAACAGGCAATCTGAAATCCGTTGAATCCGTTTGAGTCACTCAATCAAACTGCTTCGAAAGGGGCAGCGACATTATTGCGTTTCTCATTTTATTCTTGTTACCTTCAGCAGTTCCATGGAGATTACAATTTTTATAAAAGCCCTGCAGGCTTAGGAATACTTCAAAAATAAGCAATTTTTGTTCCCATTGGTATTGTAAAAGAGCTCTTCGTTGGAAGAGCCATTAATGCCTTCCTCAAAGTTGTATGCGTGAAGTTTTAAGGGGTGTATTGTAATAGGTGTTGTTTTTGTTAGGTGTTCAGGTGTGCGGAAGGTACCTGTACTCAATTTTATAATAGTTTTATGACTTTGGAAGGAAATAATAAGTATTGGATGTCAATTTTACGCTTCTTACCAGCTTTTTCCAGCGGCTTAGCCCACGAACGTACTGCCGTGATACGAAGTATCTTAAGAGTTAGTCCAGTTTATAAATTATCCGTGTGCCAAATTTCATTCAAATCCATTTAGCCGTTGTTATACGTAATTGAGTAACAAACATCCAGAGATGCATTTTTCTTTTTTTCAATACATGATAGTCATAGTCATTTATTATAATAGTAGGATATCGTAATTTTACTAATTTATAGCGATGCATTGCTGAATTTAAAACGCGCACCATCAGGATAGCCTGATGGTACGCGTTTAGTAAATTAGTAAAATATAGGGGCGCTAAGCTATCTTAGCGCCGCTATATATTTTCGAATTTTTATTACCAAGCTGTGAACACTACTTACGATATTTATGCATTTCCCAGAGTGTTCTACAGTATTCATTTATCTAAATTCGTAAGCAACAAAACGCAATCTGTACTGTTCTGTAAATAAACATTTATTCCGCGATCGGTGTCGAGTGGACGGGTCCAATAATACAAATGCAAATTGCCGGCAGCGTCAATTGCGCCGGAGTCAATATTGAACAGGAAGTGGACCAACCCCTACCGTATCCCGTTACTAAGCACTAAGCGTAATGTTAGGACCGCTTCGAAATACTCGCGCCGTTTTAAAGTGGGCTTTTGTTTTTGTAATGAGATTGGACCTGGCTGTAGGAATTGTTAGAAATAAAGTGTGTTGAATGCTTATTGGATGCCGGAGTGGATGTATTGTACCTAGGGACCTAGCTACATTTACGATTATTGATTATAAAATTATGTAAGTATAAATATTTCGGCTATTTGATTAGGTATACATTTAAGTATGTATGAGAAACAACAAATATCGATTGTCACAATATTTTTAAAATCTTAATTATTGTGCAATATAAAAAAAATAATAATATAAAGTTTACTCTAAGCTGTTACTTGAAATGCTGAATGTAATGTAATGAATCATGTCGTGCCAGTTGAGATGTAAAAGTAGGTATCATTGTTTCTCGTTATTTGTCTAATCAAGCCATATTCTTTCTACTGAAGATAACAATCACTAGATCTAGCTGGATTCTTATAATCGACCCGCATAGCTTAAGTTGGCATTGCGTGACCTTGACTCAATTTGTTGAATAAAGCTCCATCTAAATTAGTTAGTAATGCGGGTCGTCAATTGGCGCCCAAGTGGGACTATATTTGTATAAGCAAACCACTCATGTTCATGATGTTTGGCAAATTTACACATATCTGGATTAACTTCAAGGATATTCTAAGTAACTTATTGTAGTTAGTGTAGATTAGAATACCGAGTTCTGGTGAAACTGGTTTTATTTCTAAAAGTAACGTTGTTGAACCCTTATCTTTAACACGTTAGAACATAACATCACGTCTGTATTTTCATTTCATTTCATTTATTTGCATACCATAATGTGAATTAGGTTGTTACAAATAGGCTAAGTTACAGTTATGGACCCTATGAGGGCACAGCAACATAAGTATGGATAATTAATTAAAATGAAATAAAATAGGCCATAGCATTTAGAACATGAATAATTCTTAATTAAATTAAATGTATTTAGATTATAATAATTATGCAATATTTATTGTTTATTTTATATGTGTGAATGTAATTGGCAAATGTACAAGTAATCTCAATTAAGTATTTACATTTTATTGCAATTCCAGTCACAGTTTATTATTCATGTATTCATTTATATTATAATAGCTTTTGTTTATTAGCAATATTTTTAATAAAAAAAAAAAATATTATATGTATTTATATTCTTAAGATGTTCCGGTAGTTTATTATATATTTTTATTGACATTACATATGTACTTGATGAATGCATTTTAAGTCGTGACGTTGGAATGTTTAGTCTGTTTTTATGTCTTAGAGTAAATCTATTCTGTATGTCTTCTCTTTTGGTGTATAATTTGGGATATTTACGTACAAATTTACAAATTTTAAACATATAAAGGCAAGGCAAGCTCTAACTAAATCTTCAGTTCCCCAAAGTGAGGCTTACAACAGTTTCATCTATGTTAACCAGAGTTCTCATAAGCTTTTTTTGTATGGTAAATAATGTGGGCGCGTCAGTACTATTACTCCATAATATGACGCCATATTTGAGCCATGCATAAGCGTACGCGTAATACATGACCAGTGCAGTTTTAAGGTCCGTAGTCTTTTTGATCTCGCGGAGTGCATATGAGAATTTGGATAACTCTGCCCTTAATTATTGGATATGGGATTTCCAATGAATATGTGAGTCTATTTCTATGGCTAATAAAGTGAACTTATCAACATCTTCTAGTTTCGAGTCTTTAAAACTTTGTCTAACAGTGTTTTTTGGCGGGGGTAGAACGTCATTATTTTGGTTTTATTAAAGTTTATTTCCAGGTTATGTTCTGTCATCCAATTTGTAGTATCGTTGAGTATGGAGTTTAATTTATTATTAAGGTTGATATTGGAGTCACGTGAGGCTATTATCGATAGGATTTTCCGAAGGGTTAGGCAGAGGTGCACAGGCTATAGTGCACATTTCGATAGGTATGTTTAAGTCCTATGTAATATGGGGCGAGCCTTTTGCGATCAACCAGGTACAAATCCAGATTCCGGGTTGCCTAAAGAAATTCCAGATGAAAAAAAACAAGAAACCTTCGCTACCCAGGAGTCGAACCCCCATGCTCAGCAGTAGTGCTTGCAACCACTAGACGATGATTAACACATCTCGTGAATTAAAATTTTGTTAAATACGTAGTTATGTAACCTAAATACCGGATTGTAAATGAAACAAAGGGCTTTATTGCTCTCAACCAGATTTAGGTAAGTACTTAATGCAAGCCAATCCGTGTTTTTCATGCTCATGCATGAAAAACACGGATTTTGGGCCTTTTTAAAATTCTAAAGCGTTTTTACCTTTTCATTCCTAACCGCTGCCACTTTCAGCTTATTGGCGGATTCGCACGAATTTGTTCGCCCGGATTTTTTTCGTCCAAATCGACACTTTTACGGAATGTGAGCGAATCGACAACCACAATTTATTGTCGATTAGCGCACAGATATATTAAGTTCGTGCGAGTCGCCTATCGATACAATGTGTAATGGAAAGGGTCCGGCACGGCTTCTTTGAATGATATCAAACGATATTGGAAGGGTTTTTTAATCCTATCTCTACATGTTCGGAAGTTATGAGAATTTTGATACCAGAAACCGAACTTTTCAAATTGAAATAAATACATCACTCGGAAGAGATTTATCGTGATGTTGGCAAGTAACGTACTTAGAATGTTATTAACCTACGTAGCGCGGTGACATGTTTGTTATGATTTGAATTTAAGAAACATATGAAACCGAAAATTTGGCATCAATTCTTAGAGTATTTTATTTTGAGCTGAAACTATGTATTGTGATTCTGTACCAGCTGTTATCATCAGTGCTTAAGGATAGCAATAAGGTTTCTGTTACAGTTTGTATATATAAAAATTAATCCCTATTTCCCTTAGTCACGGCATCATAAGACCGGCTGGACCAATTTTGCTAATTTTTTTGTTGTGATAAAAAAACAAAAAAATTGCGCGTAATATTAGAAAATTTAAGAAAACTTAACGGCCTTATTAACTTTTCTAATATTATACCAATGCGAATTCAAAACTCGTAGTTAAGACAGGACAATGTCTGTCGGGTCAGCTAATAGAAAATAAAATATTGCTTAAAAACTCACCCGAATAAACACTTATTCGGGTGAGTAATTTCGTGCGAATCGACAAATAAGCCAATTATTTAATAAGTAATGAAATTTACATTGTTGCATCAACGAAAGATAACGTCTATGGTGTTTTAACTAATGAAAAGAGTGAATGAAATAGTCGGCCATAGAGAAGAGGAAGGAAAACGAAAGATGGATGAATTATGCGAAAGATGACATGGCTAGAATGAAAGTAAACATATGAGGGCTGACAGAGACGAATGAAAGAAAAAGGGATAGTGTATCTTCACGGTAAATCGCTAGGGGTTTCACGAAATCTCGGGATAACTTAAGCCTTAGTTGCAGCTTTGTAAGCGATCTTATGGATCAAAAAAATATATATATAAAAAAAAAAGTTGTTGCAGTTCCAGAAACCTTTTATTTATTTATTTTAGTTTACATGCACATAATAACAATAGTATTCCAATTTCCAAGGCGCGCGTTGTACACACGGCTACACATCAAGCTATACATTTCCAGCTTACGCTCATCTCGCACTGTACGGAAATCCTATACTGTGCGAGATCAGCTTATACTGGAAACGTATAGCTTAATGTGTAGCCTAGTGTACATAGCAATTTACAAACTAAAAGTTACACAGGTTTTTTTTTTTTGCCTTGTTTTTTGTTTCACTTTTTGGATTTTGTTTTGTTGTAGATTAAGTATATGTTTGTGTTTTATTTTTAAACAGTATCTGCGATTGGATACGGACACTGTCTTTTTGTTGAGGCTTTTCGCAAAACTCCATAAAGGGGTTACCTTTCCTTGTTAGCCGCATAAGTTTTTGTACAGTTGTACAGTACGTGTGTCCGCCCCCCATGTAGCCAGGTGTTCAGCTTGGACGTAAGGTAGGATTTTAGGGGGCTAAGTTACACAGGTTAGGTAAAATGCAACTAAGAAGTAACTCGATTTGTTTCGTGAAATTCGCCAATAATGTTCCCACCTCTGGGACACAGGCCTCTTGCTGAGAGGGAGTGGGCCGTAATCCACCACGCGGGCCCGCAGTGCTGGTTGGCAGAAGTCACATGTCTTCGAATTTTTGATTCAAGGACATGCTGGTTTCTTCACGATGTTTTCCTTCATGTTTTGAGAGCAGTGGTCATGAAATAATTTACACAAAGTAATGCGCCTGGGCTCAAACCAACGACCTCCAACTCGTAAGTCGCGGCCGTGACCACTGGGCCATCACTGCTCACACTATTACCTATGGCTACTTATATGTCGGCGTCCAAGCAAAAAGGGTCCAGTTCTCGGCATTAAGTTTCCGAGATATAACGAGTTTTGTAAAGTAGGGTGAAAAAAATGCATTTCGCGATTTTAATTGATTATTAATAAATGCTCAATTATCTACAATTTCAGATAGTAAATGACTAATCAAGCTTTTCAGAATTTCAACTTCAAATGTCTGATAAAAAAAAATATGTGCCAGTTTTCGAATATTTTTTCAATTCTTTTTTTTTTTTTTTTTGGGTTTTGGCTTGCGTACGGTTTGTGCATTTAGCCAGTGTCAAGCAATTTTTGTTTTCGATCAAGTAAATGGCCCGATATCGGGCACGAAGTTACATAACAGTCATAGTCGTCTTTAGTCAGTCAAGTCAAAGTTATTGTAAAGCGGTATAGTAACTTTACAACATCGTATTAGGAGTTTTTGGGGGGAACACGAAAAGTCCACGTTAATCACTTATTTTCACCTTCACTACATTTGTGCACTCACACACGTAATTAAATTGCATAATTCACTACCAAAATTATACAATTTTATTCGCTATTTCACTAAATTTCATGAAAATAAAAAGTCGTGCGACGTGTTCCAACGCGATCCCGCCAAAAACTCCTTTTCAATACTTACTATCAATTGACTATTCTAGATACTGAATCTAGTCTTAACTCAATACCCCACTACTGGACCCTTTTTGCTTGGACGCCCACATATATTTAGAATATCTACCTAGGTATTAAAAATATTAATAACAGACACACGTGTTTCAGGCAGAGAGATGAGATGGGTGTCTGGGATATTTTCATTCAAAACGAGCTCCTACCCATTCGAATAATACCTACATATTTACACTCACAGTCACTCACTTTTATTTTCACTTACATGTTACTGTTAAAAACAAAAAATATTCAATGCCAATCCTACTATTGTGGGTATGTTTGCTGTTCAATCACGCAACAACGGCTGAACGGATTTGGATGAAATTTGGCACACAGATATATAATAACCTAGATTAACACATAGAATACTTTGTATACCGGTAACACGTTCCCGTGGGATAATTGAAAATAATAAATGCTCGTTCATAATAAAACTATGGTAACTAATTGTCTTTTTTTAAAAAAAAAAACGTTGCCCCGCACTAGGAATTTCTCCTGTTTTACAAACTGCGTTTACAAACATTTAAACTCACATACACAACAGTCAGACCCGGAACAACTACTTTTAGGTTATACAAATAGTGCCGTCAAAATTCGTAAATGTTTCATCGTTTGTCTTAATTTGCTTTTCAATCGTGTGAACTATTTCAGGATGATAAGTTGATAACAATTCATGTTTTTGGTAGCCGAAATGACTAGCACGTGTATCGGCTTTCGATTCTGTTATTTGGGTTACACAAGGCAACCTTTGTGACTATGTCATCGTTGCAACAACAAATTATTTTCAGAGAAAAAGCTATTAAGAATGCGATGGCTTTGTTTGTGTTCTAGTAAAGAACTGTAGTCCACGTGCAAACTTTCTTGTAGAAGAGTTTACACAGCTCGAAAATGTTATCTTGATTTCATTTAAATATTAACGTGGAAAGGTATTTGTTCAGGACAATGAGCACTGTATTTCAGGCTGCACGTTCTACAAACGGAATACTGGCTACAAATTCTAATTTCAAGAGATCTTGCTGCTTGCGATTTTATTACTGTATAAATTCTACTCTTCAGACTTTGTATGCGAGGGACATTACTCTGCAAGTATGCTCTGCAGCGTGTGCAAGTGACAGCGCGATCCTTGCAACTCAGACTTAGAGTAGAATAGAATAAAATAAACTTTATTTCCAAATTTACAATTTATACAGTGGCGATAGGTTAGTAATAGACAATATGTTTTTTTTTTTAAATTGCATAAATCATTGATTATTATCTCCGGCACGGAAGGGCCGATGCCTGCCAGGGGTGCGGGTTGTTCGAAAGAGATACCGCCGCCCCTGGCACACAGGCAACTGAGGGAACACGGGTGGGTTTTAGTCAGTAAAAATCTGACACGCCCTCCCGCTCCACCCAGAGCGGCAGAAGTTATTTGATGATTTCCCACCCAAAAAAAAAAGTAGGATACACTGTTTCTTCCTTGTGTAATTAAATACTACGTAAATCGGTTGTAATCAGTTGGTCAGTATAAATGATTAGTAGTCCAATGACTACTAATCATTTATATTAAAAAAAAAATGATATTTTTGGACATATGAATAATAATAAAATAAAAAATATAATTCACTAAGACGCATGATGTAGTTTTGAACACCCTGTTGTGGAATGAATGATGAAATGTAATGGTATTATGGTAGGTAGGTAGAAATCTTCTACCGTTTCATACGTAAACATTATTAACAGGGAGGGTGTTTCCTAATTCTAAAGCATTATTTATTTTTCTTAGTACCGATTATCTTAATTAATGTTAACAATTTTTTAATCGCGCCTGTAGATATTTTATGTCAGATACATTGAGTGGACCACCTTTGACTTAAATGTCACGGTGTATAAAGCGTTAACCTAAGCTATTTAATTCTACATTTAATGTAATTCTTTTTATAGCTAGTAGGAAAAGGGTAGATTTTAATGACCCCCTTTTCCAAGGTATTTAATTAGACGACGACGGTACCTATAAACATCTCGATAAGTTAAGCCAACTCTATTTCATTATCAGAATGTCCGTTACCATTAGCTTTAAAAATGTTAAACTATAAATATCAGTCTACTGAAGCCTTTAATCGACATCCACTTTGACATTGAATAATCGGATTTCCACGTGCCTTCGGAGTCAGAGAGAAATATTTTCTTTACAGAAGGTTACCTTTAGCGCTATAGGCTACGCAGTGCCTGGTTTTGTTGGCCTGAAAATACAATAGTTTCTTGCTTTTCTGATATGACGACCATACGTTGTAAAGCCGCTACAGACAACCGGAATTAGTAAACTTTTATATTTTTTCAAAAGCTCACGAATCATCGTGCACTCTGAGAAGGAAAAATATGCCAATAGGTATTGTTGTTTGCATCGTCACATGATCATATTCAGTCATTTTGTTTGCCAGTTGCACGGTGCACGCACGTGGGTTTTAAAATATTTACATTTGGCAGTGCACTAATACTGACACATTGCATTATTCTATGCATTCTATGTACATTAGATTTAGTGTTCAATTAGACGTGGTTTGAGTCGGACAACTTGCATATTTATTAGATTCATCCCGCATGCATTCACTGACATTTTATGCATTTAACTTTAATTTCACATTCTGCATTACATTGACATTTTACATTTGCACTGACACTACTTAATGTTAGGGATGCACCCTACACCAGTTACGTTCATCATCGTAATCACCTTGTTTCACATACTGCTGAGTACACGCTTACACCCTTTTGTATCATTTTCCCCTGGTATGCGTCACAATCTGTATATTTTCAAAAAGTACTGCGAATCTATTGCTTCATTATTATGTTCGAAAATTTGGCTGCTCGACATCGTAAGTAACGCAATTAATGTTGTAGTACTGTCAAGATGAAAGCCATTCCGCCCGCGATCTTCTTTAGGTCACCCACTCGTTTGGCTATTGGTTTACCAACGCTCTTGCTGCCATTACTCGGCCACCGTTTCGCTAGGGCTCTGCTCCACCAGCCATTACCACATCTAGCCAGTTTCTTTGCTTGTTTATAATTCATTCCGGTCTACAGGAATGAGAGAGATTACGATTTCTGATTTGTTACATAACTTCATACTTACTTTTTACATAATGCCACCTGCTACGTTTCATAGTTAATTTTTTTTGTTTACTCCACGTTCATTCAACTAGAAATACACGTGCAGTGGTTGCGAGTATCTACTGCTTACGCACCTCCGTTTTAATTTCTTAGTTCACACCTCATTGGAACGATATATCCGCCAGACTTAGGCCGTTTTTCCATCGCCACCGTCAACGGGGCGTCAACGAGAACCGAGATTATTTGAACCTGGCGTGACTTCCCGGTCACGGTGATCCTTTAAACACCGCGACCAAACTCGGCGTTTCAGTATCTTATGACACAAAACAAAATACAGCAGTGTGCGGACAAGATCAAACGTGTTTTGTATTAGCCGGCACATCCTCGGGTTCTAGCGATCGCGCCGTACTACTCGAAACTTTAGCGGCCAGGATGACGTTGTTCGGTTGACGGACATGTCGTGGACACGCGGCCAAAGTAAATGTATGTATCACTATTGCGGCACCACTCGCCATCTCATTCTCGTTGACGTCGCGTTGACGGTGGCGGTAGACAAACGGCCTTACAACTAAATTGGCAAACTTGGACTAGTTCTTACCTACCTAGTGAATATTCCATTTGCGTAAGTTAAGATTTTCACATTTTTCTATTAGCCCTCACTGTGGGTTTCGGGCGCACTTTGGAAAGTTTTCCTAACTCGTTTATAATATCGCCAGTCAGCTTATTTTATGTTTGTGGCGGACATAATTTTTTTGCCGCTGTGGCTTTGTGAAACAATATCGTTGAATAATTTATATCCTGGAGGCTGTGATTTTGTGAGAATCCATTACTTAATGTAATTAGTAACCTTTATAAACTTTGGTAATGAGAGAATTACCATCCTATTTTAAAAGTTAGGTGTGTTATGTAGGCCTATTAAACGAACCTCTATTAATCCCCATTTTGCGCTTCTAAAAATATTATTGATTACTCGAATAAAATGATTGCGCCTCTTTTTGTGAACATCGAATAATTCCTATTTTGGGTTCCGAAAAATACTATATAAGTAGCCAAGTTTCTGGCGTGCAATTGGGAAGGTCTACATCCAGCAGTGCAGTGCTGTGAGCTGATGATGATCGGCCAAGTTTCTGCGGCCAACAGACTTTCAGCAAAGACCAGAGAGGCTCAATTACTTTAAGTGTACATCAGCGGCGAGGTGTCAATTTTTCTAAGAGAGAAGCCGAAGCGAAGTCGGCTTTAACTTACTGACTTATCAATAAAGAATACTTACTATCTTTCTAAAATTAATATAGGAATGTAAACAATTAAATACAATAAAATTGAACAGCTGAAAACCAAATAGAATGTGCAATATTCCTCAATCTCGTTTTCGCTGACGCATTTTTCTATATCTGTCTCTGTCATAACCCGTTGTACAGCGGCTTGCTCTCGTCCATATCAAGCAGTGACACGTGACCTAAAGTGACAACATTACGGGATCGCTGATTTATGAATTCTTAGTTCCCGATAGTGACGTTTCGGCGTCGAGTTTAATTTAGAACATTGTTTTTTGTTTGGAATATTATGGCCCGAGCACTTGCCGCCAGCATAGGCCGCCAGCACTAGCTGTCAGCACTGACCGCCAGAACTTGCCAAAGCACTTGCCGCTAGCACTTGCCACAAGCACTGGCCCGAGCACTTGCCGCCAGCACTTGCCGCCAGTACTTGCCGCCAGCACTTGCCCGAGCACTTGCCCGAGCACTTACCCAAGCACTTGCCCGAGCACTTGCCCGAGCACTTGCCCGAGCACTTGCCCGAGCACTTGCCCAAGCACTTGCCCGAGCACTTGCCGCCAGCACTTGCCCGAGCACTTGCCCGAGCACTTGCCCGAGCACTTGCCCGAGCACTTGCCCGAGCACTTGCCGCCAGCACTTGCCCGAGCACTTGCCCGAGCACTTGCCCGAGCACTTGCCCGAGCACTTGCCGCCAGCACTTGCCCGAGCACTTGCCCGAGCACTTGCCCGAGCACTTGCCCGAGCACTTGCCCGAGCACTTGCCCAAGCACTTGCCCGAGCACTTGCCGCCAGCACTTTCCCAAGCACTTGCCGCCAGCACTTGCCACCAGCACTTGCCCGAGCACTTGCCCGAGCACTTGCCGCCAGCACTTGCCCGAGCACTTGCCCGAGCACTTGCCCGAGCACTTGCCGCCAGCACTTGCCCGAGCACTTGCCCGAGCACGTGCCGCCAGCACTTGCCCGAGCACTTGCCCGAGCACTTGCCCGAGCACTTGCCGCCAGCACTTGCCCGAGCACTTGCCCGAGCACTTGCCCGAGCACTTGCCGCCAGCACTTGCCCGAGCACTTGCCCGAGCACTTGCCCGAGCACTTGCCCGAGCACTTGCCCGAGCACTTGCCCGAGCACTTGCCCGAGCACTTGCCCGAGCACTTGCCCGAGCACTTGCCCGAGCACTTGTCACCAGCACTGGCCCGAGCACTTGCCCGAGCACTTGCCCGAGCGCTTGCCCGAGCACTTGCCCGAGCACTTGCCCAAGCACTTGCCCGAGCACTTGCCGCAAGCACTTGCCCGAGCACTTGCCCGAGCCCTTGCCCGAGCACCTGCCGCCAGCACTTGCCCGAGCACTTGCCCGAGCACTTGCCCGAGCACTTGCCCAAGCACTTGCCCGAGCACGTGCCGCCAGCACTTGCCCGAGCACTTGCCCGAGCACTTGCCCGAGCACTTGCCCGAGCACTTGCCCAAGCACTTGCCCGAGCACGTGCCGCCAGCACTTGCCCGAGCACTTGCCCGAGCACTTGCCGCCAGCACTTGCCCGAGCACTTGCCCGAGCACTTGCGCGAGCACTTGCCCAAGCACTTGCCGCCAGCACTTGCCCGAGCACTTGCCCGAGCACTTGCCCGAGCACTTGCCCGAGCACTTGCCGCCAGCACTTGCGCGAGCACTTGCCCAAGCACTTGCCGCCAGCACTTGCCCGAGCACTTGCCCGAGCACTTGCCGCCAGCACTTGCCACCAGCACTTTCCCGAGCACTTGCCCGAGCACTTGCTGCCAGCACTTGCCCGAGCACTTGCCGCCAGCACTTGCCCGAGCACTTGCCACCAGCACTTGCCTGAGCACTTGCCCGAGCACTTGCCCGAGCACTTGCCCGAGCACTTGCCCGAGCACTTGCCCGAGCACTTGCTGCCAGCACTTGCCCGAGCACTTGCCGCCAGCACTTGCCCGAGCACTTGCCCGAGCACTTGCCCGAGCACTTGCCCGAGCACTTGCCCGAGCACTTGCCCGAGCCCTTGCCCGAGCACTTGCCCGAGCACTTGCCCGAGCACTTGCCCTAGCACTTGCCGCCAGCACTTGCCACCAGCACTTGCCCGAGCACTTGCCCGAGCACTTGCCCGAGCACTTGCCCGAGCACTTGCCCGAGCACTTGCCCGAGCCCTTGCCCGAGCACTTGCCCGAGCACTTGCCCGAGCACTTGCCCGAGCACTTGCCCGAGCACTTGCCCGAGCACTTGCCCGAGCCCTTGCCCGAGCACTTGCCCGAGCACTTGCCCGAGCACTTGCCCGAGCACTTGCCCGAGCACTTGCCCGAGCACTTGCCCGAGCCCTTGCCCGAGCACTTGCCCGAGCACTTGCCCGAGCACTTGCCCTAGCACTTGCCGCCAGCACTTGCCACCAGCACTTGCCCGAGCACTTGCCCGAGCACTTGCCCGAGCACTTGCCCGAGCACTTGCCCGAGCACTTGCCCGAGCCCTTGCCCGAGCACTTGCCCGAGCACTTGCCCGAGCACTTGCCCGAGCACTTGCCCGAGCACTTGCCCGAGCACTTGCCCGAGCACTTGCCCGAGCCCTTGCCCGAGCACTTGCCCGAGCACTTGCCCGAGCACTTGCCCGAGCCCTTGCCCGAGCACTTGCCCGAGCACTTGCCCGAGCACTTGCCCGAGCACTTGCCCGAGCCCTTGCCCGAGCACTTGCCCGAGCACTTGCCCGAGCACTTGCCCGAGCACTTGCCGCCAGCACTTGCCACCAGCACTTGCCCGAGCACTTGCCCGAGCACTTGCCCGAGCACTTGCCCGAGCACTTGCCCGAGCACTTGCCCGAGCACTTGCCCGAGCACTTGCCCGAGCACTTGCCGCCAGCACTTGCCCGAGCACTTGCCCGAGCACTTGCTGCCAGCACTTGCCCGAGCACTTGCCCGAGCACTTGCACGAGCCCTTGCCCGAGCACTTGCCCGAGCACTTGCCCGAGCACTTGCCGCCAGCACTCGCCCGAGCACTTGCCCGAGCACTTGCCCGAGCACTTGCCGCAAGCACTTGCCCGAGCACTTGCCCGAGCACTTGCCCGAGCACTTGCCCGAGCACTTGCCCGAGCCCTTTCCCGAGCACCTGCCGCCAGCACTTGCCCGAGCACTTGCCCGAGCACTTGCCCGAGCACCTGCCACCAGCACTTGCCCGAGCACTTGCCGCAAGCACTGGCCCGAGCACTTGGCCGAGAACTTGCCCAAGCACTTGCCCGAGCACTTGCCCGAGCACTTGCCGCCAGCACTTGCGCGAGCACTTGCCCAAGCACTTGCCGCCAGCACTTGCCCGAGCACTTGCCCGAGCACTTGCACGAGCCCTTGCCCGAGCACTTGCCCGAGCACTTGCCCGAGCACTTGCCCGAGCACTTGCCGCCAGCACTCGCCCGAGCACTTGCCCGAGCACTTGCCCGAGCACTTGCCGCAAGCACTTGCCCGAGCACTTGCCCGAGCACTTGCCCGAGCACTTGCCCGAGCCCTTTCCCGAGCACCTGCCGCCAGCACTTGCCCGAGCACTTGCCCGAGCACTTGCCCGAGCACCTGCCACCAGCACTTGCCCGAGCACTTGCCGCAAGCACTGGCCCGAGCACTTGGCCGAGAACTTGCCCAAGCACTTGCCCGAGCACTTGCCCGAGCACTTGCCGCCAGCACTTGCGCGAGCACTTGCCCAAGCACTTGCCGCCAGCACTTGCCCGAGCACTTGCCCGAGCACTTGCACGAGCCCTTGCCCGAGCACTTGCCCGAGCACTTGCCCGAGCACTTGCCCGAGCACTTGCCGCCAGCACTCGCCCGAGCACTTGCCCGAGCACTTGCCCGAGCACTTGCCGCAAGCACTTGCCCGAGCACTTGCCCGAGCACTTGCCCGAGCACTTGCCCGAGCACTTGCCCGAGCCCTTTCCCGAGCACCTGCCGCCAGCACTTGCCCGAGCACTTGCCCGAGCACTTGCCCGAGCACCTGCCACCAGCACTTGCCCGAGCACTTGCCGCAAGCACTGGCCCGAGCACTTGCCCGAGCACTTGCCCAAGCACTTGCCGCAAGCACTGGCCCGAGTACTTGCCGCCAGCACTTGCCCGAGCACTTGCCCGAGCACTTGCCACCAGCACTTGCCCGAGCACTTGCCCGAGCACTTGGCCGAGAACTTGCCCAAGCACTTGCCCGAGCACTTGCCCGAGCACTTGCCGCCAGCACTTGCGCGAGCACTTGCCCAAGCACTTGCCGCCAGCACTTGCCCGAGCACTTGCCCGAGCACTTGCCGCCAGCACTTGCCACCAGCACTTTCCCGAGCACTTGCCCGAGCACTTGCTGCCAGCACTTGCCCGAGCACTTGCCGCCAGCACTTGCCCGAGCACTTGCCACCAGCACTTGCCTGAGCACTTGCCCGAGCACTTGCCCGAGCACTTGCCCGAGCACTTGCCCGAGCACTTGCCCGAGCACTTGCTGCCAGCACTTGCCCGAGCACTTGCCGCCAGCACTTGCCCGAGCACTTGCCCGAGCACTTGCCCGAGCACTTGCCCGAGCCCTTGCCCGAGCACTTGCCCGAGCACTTGCCCGAGCACTTGCCCGAGCACTTGCCGCCAGCACTTGCCACCAGCACTTGCCCGAGCACTTGCCCGAGCACTTGCCCGAGCACTTGCCCGAGCACTTGCCCGAGCACTTGCCCGAGCCCTTGCCCGAGCACTTGCCCGAGCACTTGCCCGAGCACTTGCCCGAGCACTTGCCCGAGCACTTGCCCGAGCACTTGCCCGAGCACTTGCCCGAGCCCTTGCCCGAGCACTTGCCCGAGCACTTGCCCGAGCACTTGCCCGAGCCCTTGCCCGAGCACTTGCCCGAGCACTTGCCCGAGCACTTGCCCGAGCACTTGCCCGAGCCCTTGCCCGAGCACTTGCCCGAGCACTTGCCCGAGCACTTGCCCGAGCACTTGCCGCCAGCACTTGCCACCAGCACTTGCCCGAGCACTTGCCCGAGCACTTGCCCGAGCACTTGCCCGAGCACTTGCCCGAGCACTTGCCCGAGCACTTGCCCGAGCACTTGCCCGAGCACTTGCCCGAGCACTTGCCGCCAGCACTTGCCCGAGCACTTGCCCGAGCACTTGCTGCCAGCACTTGCCCGAGCACTTGCCCGAGCACTTGCACGAGCCCTTGCCCGAGCACTTGCCCGAGCACTTGCCCGAGCACTTGCCGCCAGCACTCGCCCGAGCACTTGCCCGAGCACTTGCCCGAGCACTTGCCGCAAGCACTTGCCCGAGCACTTGCCCGAGCACTTGCCCGAGCACTTGCCCGAGCACTTGCCCGAGCCCTTTCCCGAGCACCTGCCGCCAGCACTTGCCCGAGCACTTGCCCGAGCACTTGCCCGAGCACCTGCCACCAGCACTTGCCCGAGCACTTGCCGCAAGCACTGGCCCGAGCACTTGCCCGAGCACTTGCCCAAGCACTTGCCGCAAGCACTGGCCCGAGTACTTGCCGCCAGCACTTGCCCGAGCACTTGCCCGAGCACTTGCCACCAGCACTTGCCCGAGCACTTGCCCGAGCACTTGGCCGAGAACTTGCCCAAGCACTTGCCCGAGCACTTGCCGCAAGCACCGGCCCGAGCACTAGCCGCCAGCACTTGCCCGAGCACTTGCCCGAGCACTTGCCGTCAGCACTTGCCCGAGCACTTGCCGTCAGCACTTGCCCGAGCACTTGCCCGAGCACTTGCCCGAGCACTTGCCCGAGCACTTGCCCGAGCACTTGCCCGAGCACTTAGAAAGAAAGAAAGAAAGAAAAATAGATTTATTTGTCACAGAAACACGTGCATATAAAAGATGACATACTTAACATAAAAAAAAACATGATACACACACAGATATTTATACATAGGCATAAAGAAGATAAATAATCGGCAACTGCACGCCGTGACTGTGACAAGAAGGCTTCCACTCAGCATGATGCTATGCTATGGGATGGGACCCACAGCACAGCGCTGATTTTCAGTGGTCACCCGAAAACAACGTACGAATATCAAGCCAGGATTTCCACAATTAGACAGAACAAGTAACAAAAACAAAAAACATAATAATTGTAATAGACAGTACATACCTACAATTTAATAGCACCCTACAACCAATTATATAAAAAAATGCTATATAGTATTGAAATGCGTTGCTACCCAAAAACATAATACCTACACAAAAATGAACCGCGTTTTGTCTCGCTCCCACTCATACCTTCACGTAATCGCCTGCGCGTGCGCTCACAATAAAATACTTTGTTGTATTAATTAGGTGATAGGTGCATTTCCTTACTGCGCCTATGAGCGTGATGAATGACGTACTAGTCTATGGAGTTACCGGGCTCACGGCTCGCGCACCGCGGCGCCGCCGCCGCCACCGGCTTGGCTGCGCGGCGCACGAGTCCTGCGTGATCACGTGTGACTAGTGCAGTGTAGACGTGTGGCTAGTACGTGCGTCTCAGTCGACGCTTAATAGAAACAAGTGTTTAGTGTATGTACTTCGATCTTAGAATACGATATAAGTGCCGCTTTCACCGCGATGACAGACGCAAACGACGCATTGCCCATCACGCCATCGAGCATCACCAAGCCAAATACGATGCCGCCTCGAGCCGCTTGGATATTGATGTACCTTGCCCATAGATGATGAACCGTATGTGAGTACATTTATTTATAAAATATTTGCTGCTCATACTTTTGTTTTTCTAGTAGGCTTCTTTTTAGATATAATTTAAAATTTTGTTTTGTTTGCAGGGATCTTATGGGAGGTGGTAAATCATTCCAGCAGCGAGAGGCGGCATACTTGAAAGATCCTCTGAAAGCTGTGGTCTTATGCCGAGGCATCGAGATCGGATTGGACGTTGAACGAGCAGAGTAGCTGTAGTGATCGTGCCTCCAGCGAATTTTTTTATATAAGTATTCCGGTTTGTGTGTTTTTATGATACCGAACATTAGAACGGCTAGATGTAGTTTCCGTCGTGCAGCCATTTTTAGTACATTGTGTTCATTTAAGTACGGTGTGATATGATGCCTCCGGGGTATACCAAAGCAATAACGAGCGCAGGCATTTTGTACACGCTGTATTAGACGTTCTGTACGGGAAAGGAGACAGGGCCCGTATACACAGTCACAGTAATTTAGTTTAGATAGTACTAGACTATCCACCAGTCTCTTCCTTATAGCTACGCTAAGGAACTCCCTCACTCTGTACAGAACCTTTAATCTGTAAAAGCAGTTTTTGACTGCATCATTAATGTGCGCCTCAAAACGAAGTTCCGGATCGATGATTAGGCCCAGGTTCCGCGCGACTTCTACTCTTTCAATACTTTCGCCCATGATTTTCACATCTGGTTCCGCAGAAAGAATTGTTTTTATTTGATTTTTGCTCCCCATGACCATAAACTTAGATTTTTTAGGGTTCAGTACTAGTGAGTTGGCCATAGACCACGAAGCAATTCTATCAAGTTCCTCATTTAGGGTACGTACGGCCGATGTTGTGTTACTGGCATTAAATGAGACATACAATTGAGTGTCATCCGCGTATATATGAAATTTGCAGTTCTTGATGCATGTGGTTATGTCGGCGCTATACAGTATATAGAGAAGGGGCCCGAGCAGTGATCCCTGAGGAACACCCCTTGTTATTAATTGCGGGGAAGAAGTTGCCGTAGAACCATCTTGCATGCGTATCTCAACTCGCTGCGACCTGCCCGTTAGGTAACTCTTAAACCAACCTATTGTTCGGCTATCGAAACCGTAATACGAAAGTTTGGATAGTAATAGAGAAACATTTATTGAGTCAAATGCCCGCGAATAGTCGAGTAGTACCAGTATAGATCCCTCACCACGGTCCCGCATCTCCAGGATATTACCCAAGACGTCTGCTAGGGCAGTTGTGGTTCCGCGTCCCTTTCTGAAACCCGACTGCAGGTCAGGTAATACACCATGCGCTTCGAGAAAACTGGAAACCTGCAGATACACCACTCTCTCCAACACCTTGGACAAACATGGCAATAAACTTATTGGCCGAAGATCTTTATAACGTTGTGGGTTATTATTTTTTGGAATGGGCCGCACAATTGCATTACGCCACAGATCAGGAAACACATTTGTGGTAATGGATCTATTTACTATCTCAGTTATAGTAGTTAATGATTGCGGTAGTGTAACTTGCCGCCAGCACTTGCCCGAGCACTTGCCTTAGGTCGGCAGAACTATTCCGGAAAAGTATTAGGAACTATAGAACTCACCACTGTGTGCCTAAATCAGTTTTAAAATTGTAATTTTGGTAAAAAATGATCTGCTAACGGAAGTTTGCAGAGCATATTTTCATTCGACCTTTTTTCGGGCAAAAACTCCTGAACTATTTTTGTTTTACTCCAGAACTCATGCGCATGAATTGAGCAAATTCATTGAAAGCAAATGCATTGAATTGAGTTTACTTCTGCAAGTAGGTTTGTACAAACACTTTTGTACACGTCAATTTTTTTTTTACTATTTGTGGTCGGCGTTTCCTATTTAACTAAGAAGACAGGCCGAAACAAAGTCAGAGGTCACATTCTCTTTTAAAGTCCAGACTTAATCTTGGTTAAATAATGTGAACACCGATTGATAAGATTGATGTCTGAAATGGTCATAAGTATAGAAATACATGCCTAAGTCTGAAATCGCCAACCTGTCTTGAGCAAGCGTGGTGACCAATGCTCATGTCTTCTCTGTATGAGAAGGGGTTCTGTAATGGGACAATATTATTCTGGTGTTACTTTTATTATTACCTATTTTATAAATAGCCTTTTGTCTCCTAAAATAGTTTCCGTTGATTAGTCAAGTTTCGTAAAATCGTTTCGTGACTGGACTTGCGGTCAACTCTAAATACAGAAGGGCTTCTGTTCTTAGCAATCATTATCTATTCTGGGATATTAAGAGCTTAGCTACTACGTTATCCCAGTATGGATTCAGAGGGCAGATGGCATCCGTACCGAGCCAAATCAATTTTGCATCTGATTACACTAGAAGTCGCCTTTAATACGGTAGGCAAAAGATCAGCAGAGCTAAGGCATGTTTCATTGGGGATTACAGCCATCTTGTTGTTCTTGTGTTGTCTTGTTGTTGTCTTGCTATGTATGTAACTCTAGGTAATTGTTTGTCTGTTACTTTTTCACCCTTTAATAGCTGAATGGCCGGATTTCGATAAAATTTGGCCATACGCGGGATAATTTCTAACCTCCACGCAGGTGTAGCCGCGGGTTAAAGTTAATCACTACATATTATAAAATAAAGTCTGCAATTTCGTCTGCCTGTCTGTCTGTTCGCGATAAACTCGAAAACTTCTGAACGGATTTTCATGCTGTTTTCAGTAATAGACAGAGTGATTCATGAGGAAGGTTTAGGTGTATAATGGTTTCGTGTAAATTGGTTAACGCGGGCAAAGCCGGTGGCATAAGCTAGTATAAATTAAAATGTAAGTTTTATTATATCGATATTTAATTACCTCAAATTCAAGCTGGCAATGGTGAAACAAAATTTGTAGATATTTAAAATCTTTAACGAATGTTAAGCTGGTTATAAATGAATCAGTCCATTTTGCCCCACCGAGCCGCCCCACTGGTGGGTCAATCTGAAATGCTTAAAATTTTGCAGTGGAATTGGCCCCACTAATTCGTTTTGGTGGGGCAGATTCCACTACTCTTAAATCTTGTTGGATTCTGCCCCCTAGGGTTGGCGCCTCAGAATAAAAGTACATTTTTTTTTGCACTTTTTATTTCTTTATTGTTTCTGGAAGGAATCGGGTTGCACTACACTAAACTTTTAAAATTACATTTAAACGATTTGTTCTTACTGGTCCATCAAAGCTTTTCATACTAAGCTTGAAATCACAAACTGTGTACGATTTGTCCCCGTAAAAAAAAAACGAAATGCTATTTATTCTAACTACTTAACTATTCAAAATCTTATATTAATTATCATTTTGGCATGGCAAATTACAGTCTTATGATTTCCTTATAAATCAGAAACAACTATATACAAAAAACAATAAACTACTTTACTTAAAACTGCTTTATTTGTATTCCCTACTAACTTTTGCCAGCGGCTTCACCCGCGTGGAGGCCGGAAATCCTCCCATGGGACCGTATTATCGAGATAAAAGTATTTATAAAGTATCTGTGTTACAAATTTCATTCCAATCCGTTTCGCCGTTTTTGCGCGATTGAGTAACAAACATCCAAACATGCAAATTTTCATATTTATAATATTAGTAGGATAGTAAGTAATGTAGTTTAGTGGTTGTTTGTTTATGGTTAAGTTGTTTCTTATTTATAAAGTGATTAAATTAATCATCATTTGGCATGGCATAATACTCTTATGATTACCTTAGAAATAAGAAACACGATAGGAGACCAAAGAAACGTTGGATGGACTGTTTGAATGATGATATGGTGAGAAAGGTTGTGACTACGGAGATGACGACTAATAGAGAAGTTTGGAGGAAAATGACATGTTGCGCCGACCCCCAATAAATTAGGATAAGGGCAGGAGAACGATGATGATGATATTTTATTTGTGACAAATCGTATAATTAATCCATGATTTATAACCCGTTTCCTTTGAGAAACAAACAAGAGCTTAAAATTTACAAAAAAATATAATTGTGGTTTTATTCTAAGGGGCAAACCCTAGTGGGAAAGAATCCAACAAAATTTTAGAATAGTGAAACCTGCCCCACCAAATCGAATTAGTGGGGCAGATTCCACTTGCCCCATCAGAAACAACGGGGCGGTTCGGTGGGGCAAAGTGGAATAATTCGTTATAAATCGGTACCTTGCTCCAAAGCCCGTAACTCACTACCGACGTCAGTACATACCTTATGGGCTTCCTCATTAATACGTCTCCTACGGACCCAATGAAGCTTGAATATTATGGGATATTCAATAGACATAGCTCATTAATCAGTGATAGGTGATCATTAGGTCGATTGAGCAGAAACAATAGTCTGTGTGATGTGGATACTCCATCGTATGTCGAGCATACACTGACTGACAATATGGTTAAGGATAACATTAATGTACCACTACATTACCGTTTAGGTAAACGAACGTTTAATTAAGAATAATTAGTCGTGTTTTGTTCAGTAGAGGTGGTAATAATGCGAAGAAGTGAGGCGATGTTGGAAATAGAGAAAAAATATTTTTACGGTAGGTAGGGTTATCCGAATTTGCTTTTTTTAGATTCAATTTTAAATCGCTAAATTAGTTTTTTAGGTCCTGAAAACATTATATGTCACAGATACATTCTTGTTTGAGGGAAATTACGGGTCAAAACACAGTGAATTGTAATTTGTAGCTTGTTGAAACAGGAGCGATTTCAAAACCATTTTCGTCTCATTTCCTAATAACAGCACAAAATAATGTGGAAATTGCATGTAGGTACGATGAGGGAATCGAATAACATTGACATAATTTAAAAACTAACAGTCTTTAAAATATATTTGTACGAGTATATAAAACCCTTGAAGTACTCGTACATATTATATTTTAGCAGGGCAGAACCACGGAAAAGAAATATTGGTATTTTAAAGCCTGAATGATATTATTTTTAACACAAAGCGATATATTTTTTCGTCCTCTTTTCCCTTTTATCAATTTTATTTATGAGTTCTACAAGTACACACAAAATCCTAAATAAAATGGGTTCAGTTAGGAAGATGTTCCGAAGTATTTACCTCACCTGCCAAAGTCGTGGTAAAGTTTAGTCAGCAGAAGATAAGAATATTGAACATTCCGACTTGCGGTAACCCAAGTACGAAAGTTTACTTATCTGTGTAAAAATCAGAGTCAAAAATCGGGCTAAGTATCTACGTGGTAATTAACCTACTTATTTTATTTTCTGAATCGCTTACTGGCACGTAATCGCCGTGTTATTTCAGGCATGTCCTCGCGTCATTGTCATTAAGGGGATTATGTTATTATTCTATCTCTCTGTTAAAAGATGGACAGGAAAAATACTCTTGCAAAACACCAGTCCTTTACTGGCATTATGCTTGAGTATTTTATATTTAAGAGTGTTTATAAACTTACTTAGTAAAAATACATCCGTGTCCCTTATCATTTTATGCACCTCAATAATCGAAGTTGTCATTCCGATCACTGGGGGTGCCGTTAGCGTGTTATCGCTCAGTTTAAGTTTTTAAGCCTGGAGACCTTCATTTGTTGAGGCAGCCACAGGCAAGTTTGGTTAAGGAGCCGGCAACCTCCTACGCCCAAAAAACGGCTGTTTGTTGTATAGGGTATAAGTTGTATGGTATAGTACATACAGGATAAGTTTTTATCCAGTGCGCAAACTGTAACCATGAATTCAGAATATCATTCTAGGCCCCCATAGCACAGAAATTTAACGTCAGTTTAAAAAAAAAACTGCTGTTTCATAGAAAAGTACAATACCTACGCGGTCAAGATGTATGGAACAGCTGATTTTTTTTTATTTTACCGGCGAAAAATTTCTGCACTGGGAGACTAGAATGATATGCTGAATTCATGATTACAGTTGGCGCACTGGATAAAAACTTACCCTGTATAACTCGTTTCTTATTCAATCAAACCGGTAGCCCTGCAAGACATTTTTTTGTAGATGCTCGTAGTTAGATCACTTGTGGAAGTGTTTGTAGCTAAGTAATAACAGCCGCACGGGTCGATAGATCAGGTTAAGCTACGCTTGCTGCGGTTAGTCTATAGATGTAACCATCTTTACATACCAGAACACCCCCGTGCTTCGTCATTACTGGTCGTCAGAAGTCTGACGACCAGTCTTACCTTATTAAAGGGTATCGTGTTACCAAGTAGCTGGGTTGTAGCGAGCAGAGAAGCAGTCGCTTCTTGAAAAATACTGGTATTCAGCTGCATCTTGTTAGACGGGAAACCAGCCCCAACACCGTCTGCCAGGGATGCGGGTTGTTCGAAAGAGATACCGCGGCCCCTGGCACACAGGCAACTGAGGGAAACACGGGTGGGTTTTAGTCAATAAAAGTCTGACATGCGTTCCCGCTCCTCCCAGAGCGGGAGAAGTTATTTGACGAATTCCCACCCCAAAAAAAACCAAAACAGTCGTCAAAAGGCTTAGCAGATTAATTGCTCGTAGCTAGGTCGCTCACAGCTTGCACATACCGTAAACTCGTAGAGCTAAAATAGTTGAAGGCAAAGTGTAGGTCTATGCCTGCAATATACTTATTATATTATATCATATATTTCGTTACAGGCTGTAGTCATAGTTAGCAAAATCTCGTAGCTAAAATACTTTGTACCAAACACATTCGTAGCCATTATCTCGTAGCAAAATCGTAAAAACAATATGAATTATGGAGCACAAAAAAAAATAGAAACTATTACTCTCTGAAATTATTCAGATGAATTCGAGTTAGCAACGGGAACAAGTACAGATAGAAAGTTTCCACCACGATTCAACACTCGCGTTTATCATTGTTAACAACTTAACAAGTTGACTGCGCTCAGATATGGCACCCAAGTACTACTGTACAACGAAAAATGTTCTACAAATTGTTGCAGAGATATGGTTTCCTGCAAAAGTGTGAAGATCTATTCATAACAAAGTGGCCCACGGATTGCCTGATTTTAAGGTCTAAAGCTACGGTTTCCACCATCGAAAAGCACGTTAAGCCGTTGGTCCTGGCTGTTATTTGTGGATCTTTGACAGTCGTTACGGGTCTTCTGAAGTTCGAAAGCCTGACAACCAGTCTTACCAAGGGTTATCGTATTACTCAGTAACTGGGTTGTGAAGGTCAGATCATCAGGCACTCGCTCCATGTAAAATACTGGTACTCAGCTGCATCCGATAATGGATGCAGAGACGGCTGTCATGAAAATTATGGCTCTGGGGTTTGACTTTACACCGTCAAACAACGCTCTCAAGGGAAACACATCAATTTATTTACATAATTAACGGTTCTATGACGTCATTCGACGGTAAATTACGGACGCTATGCAAATTCTAAGAAAACCGTAGCTTTACAGAGAAAGTTATCAATCAAGGTCACTTCAAATCTTGATTTTCGGTTTTTGTAGAAGTCTTACTTTATTTCACTCTACATGATCTGTCTAGCTGGCTATAAATACTTGGAAGAAATCTGTGGAGAGCGCAGTGAGCATACCCATTTGTTGTTTTAATTACAAGCCGAAGATGCCTCAATGTGATACCTCCCGATCGAGTTAAGCTCACTACCTCGATGTTACCTCCATGTTTGTATAACAAATGCATAATAGACACGTACCCACATGCCAAAGGATTCCTCAATGCAGTACATCGCGAGCTGTTTGGGGGTTTACCTCGATGCCCAATTGAAAACAAAATAATTGGTTTTTACATCGCTGTCGACGGCAAGCATCGATGTGATCTGGCTCATGATTCGTCAAAACGGTTCAACTTGTTCTTCTGGAGAAGGTTACAGTATAGCACAAACGGAGGACTGAGAAAGTGAGTTTTTAGGTGAGACTGAACCGACCTGTTCGAACCGCTATCCATATGTATGTTGTATCGACATCGACGTGTCGAGGTAGCGACCGCGATCGCCAGCAACATCGGCGTATAATTTACCCTCAGGTCTGGTGATGTATTGCTAATTGCTATGTATTACTAATTGTTCTTCCTTGACAAATAAATAAATAAAACTTCAAAAGCACCCATGTCCACAAATCTTTCGGGACAAAATTATTAACTTTTAATTTTATAGCTGTTACTAGTCGGACGACTAAAGTATCTGTGCATTTGCTTATGATGCCCTGCGGCCTCCTGATTAAACGAGCGATAGATGGCGGGATCATCGCAGAGATAACCAGCTGATTGGGGAAATGATGCCATTTGCGATTATGATTGGATGATTACCCACCACAGACGGGTGAGTACTTACAGTCTCTCTTAAGATTTATCTAAACTGTTAATGCTGATGACTTATTTTAGATTTGGTATACTTGTAAGCCCCATGTCGTGTTAAGATACCTTAAAACTTTGTAAATAGATTTATAAAGAAACAGCCCACTCCCTCTCACTGAGAGGAGGCCTAAGTCCCAGCAGTGGGAACGTTATAGGCTGATTATGAGGTAGAATTATCCTTACTTAATATTATAAACGCGAAAGTTTGTATGTACGGATGTTTGTTACGATTTCACGCAAAAATTACCGAATGGATTTGGATGAAATTTGGCACGCAGATAGTTTATAACCTGAATTAACACATAGAATACTTTTTATCCCGTTAGTACGTTCCCGTGGGTTAATTTACGACACCACGCGGGCGAAGCCGCTGGCAAAAGCTAGTAAGAAATATTTGAAAATAATGTAAGGAGATGCGAATTATGTAATATAATTACGTGAGTTGAAAATGAGGTTTATCATTTATGGACGGATTTTTATATTTTAAATGATAGGTATACGTATAAAATAATTTTTCCAGTTACAATTTTGTGAATCGGACCACGGGTTCCGAAGATATTGCAGATTTTGTGTTAGAAAAATGTACCAAACCAATTTTTTTTACAGTTTTTGTTCTAGAATTTTTTTATTGTGAGTAGATATGTTAAATATTATAAGTAGTACATAATTAAAGAATACAAATGGAATATAAATAAGTAACAGTAGTAACGACCACACGAGAAATATAGTAAATAAATAAATGATCCAAAGATTTTGGCTAAGAGAAAATTACACGCAAAATTGCTCCAAAAATCCCGAGCCTCTGTGAGGTGAAGGTGGCCCATATAAAAGGCGAGCTATTGCCGGCGCAAGCCATCCTCCGTCTCGACCTAAAAGTCCCCACTATAGCCCAATTTCTTAAACGCAATTCGAAGCGTTTTTTCGATACAGCCGCGCAACACCGCAATCCTCTGATTGAGAAGGCCGCTAGTTATCTCCCCAGTAGAATCAGTAGAATCCGCCGGCCGAGACATGTTCTTTCAGATTTAGATGACCCCATTACTCTCCTCCAAGAAAGCAGTAGGGCCACCAGTACAGCACACATAAACAAACAAGCGTCCTTCCGACCTCGTCACCGAGGTCTTCGCGCCCCGCGAAGTCCCCGAGTTAACGATGTGATCCCCGACCGTCCCTTGCTCGTTGAAGTGCCAGCCCGCGCCGAAGCTGAGCAAGTAGAGTTAAATTCCCCGATTAATAATAATAATGAAAATATTTTGATCCAGCCTGTCCCCACTTGCTGCCCTCCCCCCACCAGTGACGCCCTGAGACGAGGCCCGTACCCCACAGGGGGTGCCCTCAGCGTGCAGTTGCTTTAGTTTAAGTAGGTTTTTATGCCCTGGCTGGAGGTTTTTAGTTTACTAAAAAGCATTCACAGGAAAGTCTGGTTAACCAGTCACGGCCTCTCAAGGTCAACTGCAAGATGCCATACACAAAAAAAAGCGGCAAGCCAGTGGCAGCTCAGCCACCGAAAAGTCAACAACAAAAGAAAGAAACAAGCTAAAATCTGCGGACAAGACTGGGAAATCTCAAGAAGTTTTTTTATTTTTCAGCCTCCTCTTCTTCAAGTCCCCATTTTCCCGAGGTCCTTGTGGGTCGTAGTACCTACATAACGCATTCGGGGGTGCGTAGTGTCGTGTGTCGCCAGCAGGGCTGCTAGGCTTAGTGAGATTGTTGACGTGCGCTTCCACGCGCACGTCAACAATAGTGAGAGAAGTCCCAGGCCGAAAGCGGGTGCTGATCGCGCCCACCGTCCGCTACAGTTATCCATTAATTACGCGGGTCATCTGTATGTGTTTGAATTTACATTCATCGCATCATCATCATGATATTATTATGTAGAAAACGAGCCTCAGTAGGAAGTACTAACTGCGTTCCGCGGTTTCACACGCACAAGTCTCGATCTCGTCGGAATACCGGTGTAAAAAAATATCATAGTTATCGGAACCTTCTTCTACCCATGTGCTAAATTGCATCCAAATCCGTTCAGCCGTTACAGCGTGAAACTGTAACAAACAAACATGCAAAAAAACAAAATCAAGCAAACCAACCAATAAGAGATACAAAGTGGACTTCGATCTTCTTAAAACTGAATAAGAAACCAGAATGTAATACAAAGTACGAGTAGCGTTGACATTATGTTAAAATTGATTACCCTCATGTCCGAGACACAAGAAACTCGACATAACGTAAAGTGGATTGACCGGATGCGGGAAATGCGAGTCCTTTGTCGTTTACAAGACATTAGCAATTTTCCTTCGGGGCAGTTCTTAGTCGGTATGAGTGGGTAATGCTACCATACGAGCTTTCTCACGGCACTTTACATAAACAACTCGGACCTCGAGTAGGTCCCTTCTACTATAGAGTACCTTTCAACAGGCCCATTGTAAAGTGGGGAATGGAAAATGTTTATTTGGTGGGAATGACTGTTATGTTAGCCTGTGATCTGTCAGTTGATACGTAAAACCGTTGCAATTGGATGCTAGTTTATTACTCATGGCGACACAACGTAAATGGTGCAGGCACGCACACATAGGTACATACACATCACACCTCCGGCACTATTTTCAATAATAAAGTTTTACATTTAATAATTCCAATTTAAACCTTTTAATTTATCTTACGTCTACAGCTTCGAGTCGGTCTTATAGGCTGTGGCTCTGGAGAATGATCGCAGCGATCCTCGACTACTTTTTGATTATTTTGATCGTCTATCTCTTCACTTTGACCCTCAGCCTGCTCATCCTCCTCCTCAATATCATTTCCCTCGCCTTCTACAGCCTGCGCTTCAGTAACAGAAGGTAATGTTTGAGGCGGCTGTGCCTCCGCCACCGGTGGAAAGTGCGGGGGAAGCGCGGGCGCGGCGGCGCTAACTGCGTTGGGCTCACGAGCCGGCTCAGCAGCGCGTGCGTCTTTCATCTCGCTATTATCGACGGTTGCACCTGTGTATTTCCTTATCTGGTCAATATGCCTTCTACAGCTTACATTATAATTCTTTATTAATATTTCGAACATGCGATTACCTATTTTTTGAATTACGTTACCTAAAATCCATATTTCTTTTCTAGCTATGTACCATTTTAGCCATACACTGTCCTGCCTATAATAACTGCTCTTTTTTTGATATTATCATTGTTTGTTTCATTGTTATGACTCTCTTCCTGTAACAGGTCCAGCTATATTCTTATTTTTCGGCCAAAAATTAGTTTTGCTGGAGATTTGTCCATTGCACAATGTTGTGTATTGCGATCTTAATAGTTTTTCGTTAATCGCGTTTTGCTGACTGTTTTCACTAATAACACATTTTATCATTTTCTTGCATGTTTTTACAGAATTTTCGGCCTGTCCGTTACTGGCAGGATGATATATTGGAGGTTACCACCCATATCACCATACATACCATTGAGCAGTGTCTGAATGAGTTTGTTGCTATTGCTTCTGAGGGAAAGCTAAACACTGATCAGAAGCTGAAAATAAGCAATCTCTGCCGGAAAGTTGGACATGGAGTTTCGCAAATGGCGGTTCAATACCAGTCCTTAAAACAATCCTTAAAACTATGACCGAAGCCCGCGACCTATCAGATTGCCTAATGGAGATAAACAGGAGAGTCCTGTATGAAGCGGGAAGCAACTTCTTCATCTTTTGCAGATATGGTGAAGAAAGGGTCCAACACCTTTGTTCGTCCTAATACTGTTAGCTCCCTGGCTATTTATCCCAGTGACATGTTAAAGACCAGTGACGAAACCAAGAACATGGTCCAAAAAATCATATGCCCTGGAGAAATTAAGCTGAAAGTTCGAGGCGTACGCAAAATTGGAAAAGGTGGACTTATAATGAGCACTGAGACTAAAGATGACCTAGATAGGCTCAAGCAAACAGTCCAACTCGCTTCGTCAAGGCTTACCGTCGACGAACCTAAAAGGCGCAAACCCCACATAACAGTAATAGGAGTTCCCACATTGATGGCTGAAAATGAGGTTTATAAATATATTTATGAACAAAACTTGGCCGACAAACTGCCCACTATATCCCTAGATACATTTTTGACCTCAATAAAACTAAGCTACAAATCTGGCAGAAAGGATGCTGAGAACTGTAACTATATTATAGAAGTTCCAGCCGTCGTACACAAGGCCCTCATCACATAAGACCGTGTATTCATTAATTGGACGTCCTGCCCAGTACGAAATTTCACACTAGTAACGAGATGTTACAAGTGCCAGCAGCACGGTCATGCAGCCAAAACATGCAAAATTGCTGCTCGACATGTGAACATTGTAGTGAAGAAGGACACATAATACAAGACTGCGCAAAAAAGCTGAAGCGCCTAAATGTGCTACATGTTTGCGGTTAAAAAACAAACCAACCAGAAGACGGGAGACGCAGATTGTCCGGCCAAAAAAGCTGCCGAAAACAGGTACATCAATTCGATCGATTATGTAGGCGCCTAAGTGCGCCACATCCTTGTTTATATTTTAGACGTATTTTTTATTGTTATTTCTTTAGTTTATTATGGATACTAACTTATGTACCAAAATAGATAACTCATTTTTAACTGTGTCGAAAATTTGTGAAGTTGAGGAGTGCAGACAATATCTTTCTGACTACCAAAAGTCACTAACTATACTGACCCAAAACATTCGTAGTATTTATAAGAACATAGATAGCTTTAAAATTTTCCTTCATAAGTTTAACTTTGATTGTGATGTAATTGTACTAACTGAGTGTTGGCTAGCTAACCGCATAAATAACCTCCCAGTAATACCTGGGTATAACTTATTGCATACCACAATAAACCGTAACCAAAATGATGGTGTGGTCGTTTTTGCCAAAGAATGCTTAAAGGTCACAGTCGAGGATCCTACTCTACAAGACTGTATGAGTAATTGCTTCATAATCAAAATTGGCGCAACTACAGCGATAATCGCTATGTATAGGTCCCCTTCCGCTAGAAACTTAAATTCTTTCCACAATTCCTTAAATCTGATTTTTCAATCACTAAGCTCGTATAGTATGCATCTAATGCAACCTCAAAACATGTCTTTGTAGAAAGATTTTTTACATTCTTAGGCCCATTTCTGTACAATAGGTTAAATAGTAAACTAAGTATCTATAAATTAAATTACCTTAGCTGTAAGACAATTATACTTGAATATATACTAACCATCGCTTATGCACAAAAGATCTAGGTACTTGTTGTCTGCAAATAGAACGACTATTATGCTATTTTACTTTCCTAATGTTAACTTATTTTTTACTTTAAACACAATGTTAATTTATTACATTAAGTATTTATGCGCTTCATAGCCTGAAGCACAGGTTAAACCTAGTTCAGGCAATAAGCAACTGTGCTCTATTTTAATTGATAAAATACATTGTAAATATGCCCCTTTTTAACCGACTTCCAAAAGGAGGAGGTTCTCAATTCGTCGGAACCTTTTTTTTTTATGTATGTTCCCCGATTACTCGAAGATGGCTGGACCGATTTGGATAATTTTTTTTTGTTTGAAAGGGTATACTTTCCAGGTAGTCCCATGATCATCAAGTCAGGATCTGATGATGGGATTCTGGAGAAATAGAGAGAACTCTTCAAATTTTATAGGCACACTTGAAGCAATTTGTGTAGTTTTTGGAAGAGTACTTTCTTGGAGTGGTTCCATTTCAATTTGGTGAAGATCTGATGAAGAACTTCGGAGATAGGCAACGGAACTCCTCAATAAATGATAGTAAATGGACTGGAATTGCTGAAATCTCATGTCTGTCAATTGTTTACACCAGTTAATCACATAACATCACGCCGGTACGCTGTGAAGGGGTAAGCACATGTGAACCACTAAAAAGTGAAAAATAAAAAACTTTTTTCAAAAAAATAAACAACCGACTTCCAAAAAAACACTAAAAAGTGAAAAATAACTTTAATTTCGGAAGGCGGTGACGAAAAATTTAAATACATATCCAAAGTCACCATGCGTTGGTTGTGGGAGAGGCTTTAAATAAAGAACAATACCGGGGGCATTCATATCCGTTTCCGAACTGAGAGCAAACTTTTTAACCTAAATTCACACTAAATTCTCATACGACATCATCACCGAACTCATGTAGCTAATGATTTGTGCTTTGTGTCGGGATCCCCAGTGGACCTGCAAGAGTTGATGGAACACTTGATAAGTCATGTCGTATATTCGGCTTAAAAAATTGCATCCCGAAGACGGAAGTCGTGGCATTAGACACAGTCAACCATGGCCCACTTAATATACGACTCGACAGTGCCGTCCTCAAGCAAGTATTCAGATTCAAATTCCTCGGTAGTACCTTAACAAGTAAAGGTGACCTGGATCCGGAAACTAACTACAGAATTGGTACTGAGCAGTGTTGAAGACTACGGGAGAAGGTATTCCGCTCGCACGATCTCAAACTACAAACGAAGGTCATCGTCTTGCCAAACGTACTGTAGTCTCTTGAGACATCGTGCGTGTGTAGGAGAAACATACGCGCATTAGACCGATTCCACCTTAAGTGCTTCCGTGATATCTTAAACATTAAATGGCGTGACCGTGTTAGAAACACGGATGTCCTGCGAAGGGCTAATGTCTGCGGAATTGAAGTCTATTTAATGCGTCGTCAGCTGCGTTGGTCTGGACATGCTGTGATTATGCCTGACGAGAGGGTAGCTAAGCGCATCTTCTTTTCAAGCGGAAACAAGGCGGCCAGTTCCTCACATACAAAAACGTTCAGAAAAGACAAAGATATGAAGAGATACAATATAGATTCCTCTCACTGGGAGGAGTTGGCACAGGATAGACTTATTTGGAGGCGTTTGGTACACACAGCGTCAGTATGTACTAACCCCTCAAGTTTTAAAATGTTACATTGCTACAACATTGAATTCGTTGCGAATAATCTAAATCTACTTCAAAAAGAGGTTACTGTTTCGACTTGGATTTGAACCATCGCATCACTGAACGTCGTCTTACTCATGCCGGCATGGCAGTTTGACGAACTAGCCAGCGAGCCCTTGTGAGTAGCGATGAAATTGTGATATACTATCGTCCGAGTCTTATCTTTACGTCTCTGTCTAATCGATAGACTATGTTATAATTTGAGGGTATCCATTAATTTTACTTACTTACGTATTCTTTATAAAATTAATCCCTACCCTCAAGTCACAACTACAACATTTGATGTTTACGTTCGCTTAAAACGACAAACAGTGAACGACTACGATTTAACCATTATTGTTCTTAAATGATTTCCAATTTTATGAGAACAAAAATAGTTGTTCTATATGAACACAATGTGAGCATAAAAGAAATTGCAAGATATCTTGGCATAGCAGTAAGTGAATTACTCTAGACCAGCGGATGAGAGATCTCGACAGCAAGCGAGATTACCTCAAAAACAAACCACCCTCCAACATACAATATCATTACCACAATGGCACTCTAACGTGTCCGCACTGTGCACGTTGCATTAGCCACTTAATAGCACACGCTCATAACCTATAGTTGTAGAAGACAAAAAACAGTCACCGTAGCCGAAATTGGCATGGGATTGATTGATTGATTGAGCTGGAAAGCTCGTGACGTATCAAAGAGACAAAACCAATGGTGGTGCTGGTGGTAGGAGAGAATTAAAACACAAAATAAAATATTCATTAATTTTATTTTTCAATTTCACATAGAGTTTCTAAACGTTCAATAAATACAAGATGTCGTTACATTTTACAAAAAAAATATATTTACACATAGTGGTATTATTTACATAGTTATAATTATATAATTTACGTATACGCGTAACTTAAGACATTATTATAATATTACAATTACAATAGCTTAAATATTACTTTTACTGGTATGGTAAACGTGCAACAGAATTAAAAATAAATCTGTATGTAGGTCTTAGCTTTTTAATTACGCTGTGAGTAACAGTAACTATGCAGTGTTATGAAAATCTCGAAACTGTGGCGCATAAGGATAAAACTTAAGAAAAAAAGAAACATTTTGCTATAGAAAGTAAAGAGAGCTTGTCTACAAGTAAGTAGTTTTTTTATAACAAGCATGAAAGTCAAGAAAGTTTTTCTAGCTGCAACGTTTAAAGTTGCACAATCATTGGGTTTATTACGGGCTAGGAAAACGACAGTTTACCTTGGGCTTCTCTGTTTGGACCACATTTTCAGTTATATTAAAATTTGTGGTGTAACGTTCGTCCAACAGCCGAAATACAGAGGCCCGTAGGCTTACATATTGTGGAGCTATGTCGGCCGCGTAACGTAACAAGTACCCTACTCGTGTTTTCATCTGCGTACCGCCAAAAACAGTTGAGTATCATTGCCGAAAACGTTTTTTTTCTATAAACGGTATGCTATGTATAATTTCCGGACACATTAAACGTATAAAGTACAGTTTGGGAAAATTGTTGCTAAGAAAATGCATGTTTTACGTCAATTTTCCGTGGGTCTACCACGGAAAATTGACGTATGTTATAAATCTGTCAAAAAATTATAGTTGTGATCGAATATACGGAAAATTTTAGTTTTTAGTCAATTTACTTAAAAGATAAGTTCCTTGACGTAATGTACATTGACGAAACCGAAGTCTAAAATTGAAAACACATATAGTTTTCCACATTTTAAAGGAAAAAATTATCGGAATACAATGACTACAGATCAGATATTAGATCGTTTTAATATCGACGGTTCGTAGTGCAGTGCTCGGGTTTCAATACGTTCCGTATATTGTATAAGGTCGTATGCACACGGAGTTTTGCTTTGACGTCATCAAATGCATGGCTGTAGTAGGTGCTGGCGCTTGAAAAGCGTGTATTTGTTTGTTCAAAGGAAATGTCAACAGCGTTTTAATATTTTTTTTGCTTCAATGCGGAAGTGAACGGAATATATTGTTTCGATTTGTTTTTTTGTATTTTGAGAGGTTTTTTTTAACACAGGGTCAGATTCTACGGACAGATCTATGAAAAGAAAATATAAATCTGCCATACAAGTTTCGGTGTCACGTTTTTAAGAAAAAATATAAGTACCTTTTTCACATGAAGATAAAGGTTTCAAGCAAGAATTCAGCAACATTTCAGTCAAGTGCACTAGAAGTTAAGTGACTGTACCATTTAGAAAAATTTAAAAACTGTCTACTTAAATTCGAGATTTTTTGCTCCTAACATTTCATTCTTTAAACTGACGGGTAAAAGGTAGAGCTTCGAGGTAAAATGTTTTACAGTTGCCGGTAAATTGTGCAGCTGCATAGCGGTATGACTTTCAGAGTAATAGTGGTATTACTCATACCGTAAAAGCATCTTGCGACGTAATTATAGTGACACAGTTTTGTCGCGTGCATAGGTCGATAAAATTTTGTAGGTAGCTAATTCAAATTTTGGAATCTTTAAGAGACAGATAGAAGAACAGTGATGCAAGTGAAGTAATAATAACATAACTGAAATGGTATTTCATAAGATGCAAAGTGTTTTTTGTTGAGTCGGTATAATTCGGTAAGCCGAACAAGTTGTTGAACACTTGTGCCTTTAAGGAATGACGTAAAAAGCTTTCGAACTGAATTTGGCGCTCACAATAAACAAGAGTTTGTTGTTTCTCATGATTAAATTTATTGATTGACTTAAAGTCATCATTGTAAGTACTTATGCTTTTATGTAACACGTTTAATCAAAATCTATTTTTAACCATGCCTGTCTGATGTCTTATAATTGAATACCATTGAAATTACAAACATAAATATAGACAAATATAACTACATTATATTATTTAGATATAAAATCTGTACATTCAATTAAATATCTACTCATACATAATATCATATTTACAATTTACAATCTTTCCTTACATTTCATAAAAAAATCTTACCCTTTCGTTCATTTTTACACCAGCCTCAAACCCTTTTATCTTTCTTTGTTAATCTTTATTTAATCAAGATAAATCAAGCTACAAAGTTGGTAACGCAATTATTCAATATCAAATCTGTCGGGCCTTTTCATTTAAAATTAATAGCATTAGCCAAGAGTGATTAGAAAATATACTCGTTGATAAAATACTTATTAAACTAATAATAAATTGTGACTTTGATAATAAAATGCAATCGAATGAAGACCCTGAGGTTGTCATCGTCAACGACGAAGCATACAAACTTTTCAATAACTATTTACTCAGAAAATTGTATAAAACATCGTCTTTGTAAGGTAGGTACGTAAATTTATTTGTGCAATTCGCTTAAAAATATTGAAGTAAATGGGAGCCAACGTAAAACCGACCCAAATTTATTAAGCCTTCAAAACCTATCACGGCGTAAATATCCCATTTAACATTAAAATCAATGGAATTGCAGTAGAAAGATTGCGCCATTTCTTTCATAAGTTTTACGGTTGACTGTCAATATTTTTATAAATGTACAAAACATTTATGTGTATGTTATCATTCTCCATATTTTCTGCCCAATACTCAGTAATGACTAGTATACCACTTATACATATTATTAAGATAGTTTTACACATAATTGTACCGACTTGGAAACGTTTATAACGCTCAAGTATGAAGTGACAGTTTCCTCACGCGCCATGTTTAGTTTACGCGTAGAGGTCGTGCGGCGTGCGAGGCGGTCGCGGTGCGCGGCACTCGCGTCATATCCACGTGCGCTCGGTGGCGTGCTGCGCGGCGTGCGCGGAGTGCGCGGCGTGCGTGGCGTGCGCGGCGTGCGCGACGTGCGCGGAGTGCGCGGCGTGCGCGTCAGTGCTCGCGTCGTGCGCGGCAGCCGCGCCGCGCCGCTGTCAGGCGGTGCTCACCAGCGTCTGGTTGTAAGTGCTATGCATCGAAATTCGGATAGTGCCTGTTGGAAATGTTTCGAAATTATTTTCTGAAACGTCAGTTTCTTTTCGCCCGTTCGCTCACGGAATTTATGACAAGTGTTAGTAACAAAATGACAGTCAAGTTGTACATGATGAAGCCGCTGGAACATGTGAAACATCTTAGGAAGAAAGCTATGGGAAAGCAAATAAAGATAATAGGGTATGACCAACCGAAAGAAAAGAGCTTAACTACTGACGATTTCAAAGCTATCACGAGTGTGTCATGTTAGATCGTTCTATTATAACATCGATAAGGTCAGATATAAAACAACTGAACTTGGCTCCTCAGTATTTCTTACTTGTGTATTTTATTTGCATGGAGCAAGTGGGGAGAGCCAGGTGGGTTTTTGATGAATTTTGTCGTCTTGAATAAACCTATGAAGAAGAAATTCTCGTCCATGAATTGTACTTTATATTCATTGTATAAATTAATCGTTCTAGCTAGAGAAGAAATGGAGAAAACTAGTTTTCAGGTTGAAGGGGAGTGAGAAACTGTACCAATAAAGTAATGAGTTGGATGACTAGAGAAATTAATGAGTTGACTTCGAAAGTATTAGATCGTAATGTTTTTTTGTTGTTGAATGGTGTATTTGATCAGATTTAACAACATTAAATGAATTATGTACATGTGGTGATGATCATAGGTAGTTGAAATTTAAACCCAAAACAGGAAAAGTTCAAAAAATCTTCAATACAAACAAAATTTCAATGAGAAGCATCTACAGCAAGCTATTCTCTAGGACGACCAAAGAAAAGGGGTTCATCAGCTTACTGGTACCATTCTTCCTGCTTGGTGATAACGATCGAACCGATCTGTCCAAACGTTCAGTTCCAAACCCTCTGCGTCGATCCAGCCCTCCTCCTCCAAACGCACCGCAGCACCAGAAGAATTGCTTGAATCCTCTTCTAAATCTGCGTAAGAAACTTTTTATGATGTCGTGCCATTTAATAAGATTCATTGAAAAAAGAAATCTAATAAAAATCCTTGTTTGGGTTAATTAATGTTCAAAAGTCTCAAATATAATCTGGTTTGCAGGCATCTTTACTGGCAAACTTTGACATTTGGAGCCTTTTTACAAAAGTTTCGAGAAAAAAAATCTTGGGTAATTTTTCAAAGGTCTCTAAATGGTTGATACCGTGTGATTCAAATAGATTTTTCAGTTCAACGAATTCAGCTGACACAAGAATAGATAGTAAATTGAGGGTAGAATCTAGCATTTATAAAGGAATATCAGTAAACGTCTCGCCCAATAAGTTCAAGAGTTCACTGGTTCACGGTCGACGAAACATAATCGTTTTTACGCAATAAAAGTTTTACAGCTCCAAAAACTTACTTGGAATTCATCCAACAATAAATGATGGGATTGTACATGGAGTTACTCATGGCCAGCCAGTAGATGCCCAGGTATATTTCTTGGATATGAGGGTAGTTGACGACGTCTGGGTAGTATGACGTCACCAGGAAGTACACGTGGAACGGTAGCCAGCAGACGGCGAATATGACCACCACTACAATCATCATTTTGACGACCTGTTGAAGGAACATACAATTTAATTGCGTCTCTCAGACGTTATCTTTTGAATTTAAATTAAAAGTCATATTTGTTTAATTCACCCTACGCTAATTCCTTGATGGATAACTCTGTCTATAAGTCAGCTGATCCTCATTATGTCAGTTCCTGCGTACTTAGTTCCTACGTCACATATAAATATAGATAAAGAATTCCAAAATCCAGTCAATTACTTAAATCTGTCAGTTTGATCTAAGATTAAGTAGGTAACTGCATTAAAAAGCTGTGTATTTCAACTTTAATTACAATATTCTGAAGTACATATTATTTCAGTAATGTGTTGTCAAATTTGTCTTCGCATAAACATAAACAAATCATTTGATTTACAAGTTTAGGCTGGCACATATTGCCACGGGAAGGTCAGGCAACCCGAGGGCAATCAATTTCTTTAAAAAGGATCCCGAAACCATTACGTATCCGGAAACCATTATTAAGAAAGCAAGACAATAGATGAAGATAGGATGTTTAATTTACTCGGGATGTAATATCTCAATGCGGTTTTAAATGAGTTTCAACTGGACCCTCGAAATGTGGTCGCCGAAACCGCTTAGGAGTTTAGAAGAGATTTTATTCAAACGAGGATGAAATGTATTCCTCCAAGACATTTTAATAAGCTTTGAAAGTTTGGAGGATTACTAAAATTGTTGATGAGAATTGAAAACTGGGTTTTAAAATGTAAACTTTGAAAGATTTTAAGTTAGCTTGATTGCTTAAATGTTAAATAATTATAGAGAATTCAATTAGAATTTGTAACAGCTACATAGTTCAGCCCTTCTATCTTGTTGCTATATTACTTAAAGCTTGTGACATTTTCTTTAGTAGGTACAACCAAATTATCAATTTACATGTCAAACACATGGAAATATTGCGGTGATTAAGGGTCCGTATCGTGAGCTTAGACAAGATTGCTTTTATGAAATTCCCATGCATTTCTAACAAAGTTAACTTGTTTGTAAAATGAGAGACTTAAACATCGAAATCGAGTTTTTTTTCCTGTGTATTTTAGAAGCACGTGTAAGGTAAATTATTCGTGAGAAAATCGGTTCTTTATGGCATAAGAAAATCTTATGATCAAAGTATTAAAACCCGATAACGTTTGCAATGATAGCTATTTCAGTGTAATTACCGTCAGTGATAACGATTCCTACATTCGTAGTTTTATCGAATTGGACAACATTCGTCACCCATCCACGGCTATTCCGTGGATGTGTGACCATTTACACATACCAAGCCTCTCCATGCCTCGGAAAGCACGTTAAGCCGTTGATCCCAGCTGTCATTCGTAGATCTTTGACAGTCGTTACGGGTCCTCAGAAGACGAAAGTCTGACAACCAGTCTTATCAAGGGTTACTGGGTTGTGGGGGTTGGATAGGCAGTCGCTCACATGTACAATACTGATACTTAGTTGCATAAGCGGATGGAGCAGAGTACCAGTATTTATTTGCGAGGACTGGTAACCGACCCCAACATAGGCTCAGAAGATTGATTGATGTTTGTAGTATCATTCATTTATTTATTTATTATTTATTTATTTAACCATTTATGTACACACATATATAAACAGACAAGAAGATTAGAACAGAAAAATAGGTACAGAGGTGATGCTTATTTCTAAAGAAATCTCTTCCAGCATACCTGCGATAGGAGAGAAGATAAAGAAATGTAGACAGCGTGTGAAAGGGTAAATAAGAAAATAAACTACATTGATTTACGATCAAAAACAATAATACACTAAACAAATCACATTCATTATGTTCATTCATTATGTTCTTACCCTGCGTTTACTTTTAACGTTGTCCAGTTGCCTCTGCGTGCATTCTCCGATGGACTGCGAGCCCCATAGTTCTATGCCGACTCTTGAGTATGTGTACGTCATTGACATGATGGGCAGAAAGTAGGTTAGCACCATGAATGCTACGTTGTACCTGGAAATTGTGGTAATTATAGAAAATATGTACTTGGATTAGAAGGAGAATACCTGCATATAATTCGTCCTAGTATGATTGTTTGAGGAGGTCATGCAATCTGAGCGATTAAAATAAATTCATTTTGAGAAGCACTTACCAATATTCAACCTGAGACCTTGTGGTAATACCGTCAGGCCATTCGGAGAAGCACACCCGCCTGTAAAACATAACATTTAAGTCAACAAAGTTACTGCCTAACATTTTACAGTCTTCCAGATAATAGTTTTTGTGAGTGCCACCATTTTAGTCGGAATTTAGCGGCAGGGAGTTTAATTGTGAAATTTTACTAAAAGCTTTCAAGAAAGTTGTTTTGTACTTTCAAGTTGAACCCTCAAAACTTTTTACTTGTATTGAACTTGTTATTTTGGATTATGTCAA
The DNA here is from genome assembly GCA_949091785.1 of Polymixis lichenea. NCBI lineage: Eukaryota > Metazoa > Arthropoda > Insecta > Lepidoptera > Noctuidae > Polymixis > Polymixis lichenea. Next base: position 5,412,370 of record OX420934.1, read on the forward strand.
ACATTTTATGATTGGCACGAAATTGAACAGCTCTTTGGAAATTGACTTGTTTTGTAACAATCGTGTTTTCTAAATTGATGTACACTACCTTCAGACTTTTGTTGTGAATTCAAAAACTTTTCCAGACTTATTGTCAGGCTTGAGCATTCAATTCATTGTCAATTGTAATAACTTGATCTACAAACATGAGTTTATTATTAGATTTAGCAATATCGAGACATATTTGGCAAAGATTTCGTATTTTTACGTCTGCTCTTGATCTCGATTTTGCCCGATGGAAACCGATGGAGGAGTCTACGATGAAACGAGCGTGTCCAGAAGATGCCTGTACACTATTGCATTGAAGGCAGTTGTGTGTGGAGTGTGGTTATGTGGTCTAAGACTTGTGTCACACGCTTCACCTTATCGTGCCATCAGGCAGATAGTCCATGTCTGTGGTGAAGTAGATCAGGTTGGGAGCGCTGAGAACGGAACTCCACAGCCATATGGCAGCTGTGATGCCCAGGGTGGCTCGCTTGCCCAGCCTCGGCTGCAGAGGACTCATGATGGCCACGTATCTATGGGCAGAAGAGTTATACATAGTTTAGTAAGTAAGAGAGGATGATGCAGAAAATGAAAATAAGTACCTACTTACGCATTGCTGTGTACATTTTCATAGCCATTATTTTACGAAACCATTTAGGCTTTTATCAAGATACATAGTTGGGTGGTAGCTTTATGATTAGCTATCTAGGTATATCTAGTCAGTGGTTTTATAAAGCAAGGCTTAGTGTGTAATAGAAATTGAAAACAGAAATAAAAAATATTTATTGGCCAGGTAATCCAGTAAGCTTAATAGGTTAACATCAAGTTGAGACGACATATTGATTAGCTTAAATATTACCTACAGCTAGTTACAGATATTATTTGCCAGTGAACCCCAAACTAGACAGTTAGTCTGTATCTTGGGGTTCAATATACGAATTCTATGGTGGAGACTAGAGAGGTGCTTTCAAGTATGCCATAGTATAGTATGAGTGTATGATGGTGTCTGGCGTGTGTGTGTGGTGTGGCGTGTAACTTGTTCCCAATAAATATACTTCTTTTGATTCAGTGTCAGGTCAGGGTCGTAATATTAATTGTTCCGAGTCATCATATCCAGTAATATGCAGAGACGTTATTCAGAGAAGGTATGCTTAATATTTTCCCAGGTGAATAGGTAGGTACTTTGTATGAAAATTTTAGTACCTAATACCAGAGATTCAGGTAGCTATTCTAGCGTTGAAAATCTCTGAGCTACTCAAAACAATAATTTTTAATACTTGATTTTTACGACTATAGCGCAATAAAGTAAATCTTGTACATTGCTATGTTGAGTGCTTCTGTTTTACTTATAAAATAATATTATATAAGACACATTCAAAAATACAAACAAATATTTCGTATTAATATTATCTTAAGTATCTATTTTAGAAAAGATTTAATAATATCTGTACTTTTTGTTTCCCTATTGAAAAAACTACAAAGATTTAAATTTGAAGATCGCAAAATAAGTAGTAGAGCAGTGGTGGCCTAGTGGTGACGGCTCCTATTGACGAGTTGGGCCGTGGGCTCGAAACCAGTTAGGCGGTTTCCTTTGTGTAAAAAAAAAATCATCACCACTGCTCTTAAAACGGTGAAGGAAAACATCGTGAGGAAACCGGCAAATCGAATCTCACCAAAAATACCAACCCGCCCTAGGCCAACGTGGTAGATCAAAGCCCAGTCCCTCTCACAGAGGCCTGTGTCCCAGCGGTTATAGAACATTATAGGCTAATTGACATCAACTTTAAGTCATTCGTGGTACGAGTTCCAACCCACCATCTATAGCACTGCATGAAAGAAGACTTTTGGCCGAAAGGTGTCGTATATCGACGTTTCCGAGGACGGTTACGCGACACCTCGCAGCGAAATACGACGCTGATAACTTTACGTGTATATTTATACTAGTTTTAATAAGGTCCTGAATATGTATTAGTTTGTTATTCTTTTTTAAGATTATTTTGTGTTTTATCTATGGGCCTTAGTTGCCTGACAATAAAATGATTATTAATTATGAAGTTCATCATCATCATAATTATCCTATAATGTTCTTAATTCGCCTATAATGTTCTGTTCGTTTCTTAAAACCTCAATCAAGCTTTTTTGTCAGCTCTCTAAAAAATAGTTAGGTAAAATAATTTCTTTTCTATTTGAATTTAAAAGTGGTGACCATTATTGTGATAGGTATACCTAATAAGTGAAGGAAGAAGCTACCGGGGTGTGGTAACAAGGAGGGGGCCGGTAAAAGCCCAAGCGATAAATATAGGTAATGGATTTCCTATGTTAGAGCTCATTCTTTGAACACCGTGTATCAGCGATATTAAGATTTTTTATAGTTGTCAGGAAAATATATCATGTTGGCGACGTTTTTGCGAAAAATGTAGGTATGTTAAAAGTGGTTATTTGGAAAGTTATGAAAACGGACGGCAAAATGAATACTGCGTCGTTGCGGCCTGTTTTACATTTTGTAAACTTTTTTTTAGCAACTAGAATTTTTAATTTGAGCTAAAGTATGTAGTACTATGTTATTTTGTATACAATCTAGTGTCTCCTTCTTGTCTGTACATAGGTATTAACCAAAAAGTGTTAGAAAAGCAACAAGCACAATTCATATAAAACGAGCGACGTGTCTTTGCTTGCACGGTATCCACGACTTGATAAAACATCGGTTTTTCTTTACTATTTATTATGATATGAAAGTACCATACACATAAAACTTCCGGAATAAATTTTCTATATGATGTTAAAAAAACCGCATCCAAATACGTGTTATAGTTTAGAAGAAGATCGCGGTCACACAGAGAGACACGAAAAGCAAAATTTTATAATATGTAGGTATAGAATGTGTAACATAACTAATGCAAGACTAATTAAAGTATTAAGTTAAAAGCCTAATACCATGACCAAAACTTATTTTTTAAAAAGCGAACTGGTATTATTCTCATGTCATTTTCTTTGGCTCGATCGGCGGTAGGTATGGCAAAATATATAATTTAAAAAAAACCTATGTTAAAAGTTACTGAACTCGATTCAGTAGTCAATTATGAACAATCTGTTTTCAGTACATGCGTCCATTCCGTGACACCTTGTATAGAAGATGATTTTTTCATTTCGACGTAGAAATTTGAGATTGAAAAAGTCGCTACGTCACATAATAAAGAAAATATCTCACGAGAGCTGTGACTTATTGCAAATTATTATTGTTGACAGAAAAAAAGCCCTTGTATGCTCGCTCAATTTTATACTCGTAACGCGGTGATTTTGTATGTAAATATCTATGGAAATGGGCAAATTATATTTCTTTTCTTTGACGATTTTCCGCTTTGTAGATAAAAAGGAAAAAAAGAAAGAAACATTGTGTATTTAGACATGCTTTTCAATAAAGGACACTTCATTTGTTTCAATTTGTCTTTAATTATTTGTGTTGTGATGGCGGAAATAAAGTGAGACGGAAATATAATTAATTTCATTTAGGTACACTGTAAATGTTTGTTGCCAGCCTGAGCAACTTAACATGACCTAGCCCTGTTAAAATTAAGATACCGTACCTAATTGTGGAAATGCCATTGATAACTTAAAATTATAGACAGTCGAAGCCGTAGGTACGCGTCTCCGTAGACAGCTGATGGGAAGCTAGCCTTACACCTGACGCGCTCTTGCTCACTATCTCTATTGCTAGCCTGGCAATCTTCGTTGCCAATAACCGATATTTCGACTACTTAGTGCATCAGTCGTTCAGTAAAATATGGAGACGCGTTCCTCCGCCGGTTGTATGTTGAACCAAATATGATTCACGACCGTTATAAGTAGGTAATATATTTCAATTTTGAATGGCTACTTCTTCTGCCAGGGGTGCGGGTTGTTCTGTCAAGTCAAAGTCTGACATGCACTCCCGCTCCACCCAGAGCGGGAGAAGTTACTTGATGATTTCCCACCCAAAAAAAAATGGCTACTTCTTAGAATATGTAGTTATTTAATGGGATTACTTAAATGAACTTAAAGGGATGATGATTTTAATGATTATATATAATTCTGTAAAGCCATATTGTGTACATCGCGAATTATATACAGGATATTTTTTTAACCAGTGCGCAAAATGTAGCAGCGCAGAAATTTTTCGTCGGTTATGCAAAAAAAAAAATCAGCAGTTTCATAGAAAAGCGCAATACCTACGCGGTCAAAATGTATGCAACAGCTGATTTTTTTTTTGTCTAACCGACGAATAATTTCTGAGCTGGGGTTCTAGAATGATATGCTGAATTCATACTTACAGTTTGCGCACTGGACAAAAACTTATCCTGTATTAATCATTATCCAACAACACTGACCTGTAAATTGCAGGTCAGTTTCAGGATGGTAGAAATTGTCAACAATGAAAAAAGCGTTCTGCCACTTAATGCAATTTTCTCATTTTCTCTGTATGTTCTTATTATATACGAGTATCGCATAAGGTAGATACTCCCTAGGGATGCATCCGATACATCGGTATCGGATGCATCCGGTATCGACCGATGCCGATATATCGGCGATACTCGAAGTTTGCCGATATATCGGCATCGGCGATATTTTTATAGCCGATTCAACGAAACTTTTACGCGCTTTAAAAATGTAATGTAAGCGCGAGTATTGTCTCGTCTATTTCGTTGCAAACGAGGCACGAACTAACTATGCTAAATACACTATTATCTAATCTCAACCTGTCTATAGTTATAAACGGTTTTATTTAGTTTATCCTGTTATTTGTTCTTTTTATATTAATTAAAAAAATATGTGTTTTATCTATTTTACCTTCATTTTTGAAATCAATAAACGTATTGGTATCGGTATCGCCGATATTTTTATAAGAGCATCGGTATCGGTATCGTATCGGAAAAAAGGCGTCCGAGGCATCCCTAGTCCTCCCGTTTGTGACGGGGGTCCCCCGAACGCACAAGTTTTTTAAAAATTCGCCCGGTTGTACCTATAACTAACCGTTACTAATGTTACAAAGTAGATAGGTCCTGATAACTTACCTGTCCACACTGATGGCAAGTAACGTGAACACTGACGCAGATATGCTGAGCACGGCTATAAACTGGCAGAACTTGCAGTAGAAGTGTCCAAATGGCCAATCAGAGTTCAGCATGTAAGTGAAGTTGAACGTCACGTTGAGGGTTGATACCATCGCGTCGGCCACTGACAGGTTCACTGGTGAACATAAACAAGGGTTCATGTTAGATTTCGTAAGAAATATGTATGTTTAAAACAAATATTTCAATCGTAGATTCGCCCTGCTGATGCCAAGTCAAAAGAAGGTCGCGTTTCTGTTTAATTTAGACGTCTCTGACACGTTAGAGGTGTCTAAACGGAACAGAAATTTCGCGGAAATTTGACTTGGTTCTCACGGTAACGCCTATTATTAGGCGAGCTCACTCTGTGGCGGCATCTGCACCGCCACATACGAATTAAGGCTCGTGCAGACTAGCGCGACGCGACGGTCGCGTCGCGACACTCGTAGAACAATTTCTATGAAAACTTCATGGATTCTACAAGTGTCGCGTCGCGCTGTCGCGTCGCACCTGTTTGAAGGAGCCTTTACTCATCACTCCGACGTCTCGCGAAATCTTACATCACGCAATCAGAGTTACTGCGCAACTAGCATATACAACGTCCCGACATCAATCGTAGGGCAGTTGCCCACCAGACACAACACCCGTCTGGTGGGAGGATCCTCCTTTTTCTGTAAGGATGAGTGAACATTACACCCTGTTCCTCCGTTCTTCATACCTGTATATGGACACTTTTCTCGCGGCTTAGTGCAGTGAGGGCAAATCTAACGATTTAAATCTTTGGTTTAGGTAAAAATGAAAATCCGTTCAAGAATATTGTTGACAAAAACAAGATTAGCTACGCAATAACGTGAGCTTATAATCTC